>CM062819.1:1087092013-1087528387 GCA_031772625.1 Pinus tabuliformis
TTAAGGTGAGAAAACAATTTTAGTTGCATCAAATGATAAGATTTGAAGGGGTATCATGTTTGAATCAGATATTGAAACACAATGGTGCGATTACTCCCAAGGTCGCTCTTCTAAACTCATGATTTCTCTAATATCTTCGTCCATAGGTAGGACTTGATTGAGTTGATCAAAAGAAGGAGCAGTGGTACTGTTGGCCATAACCAAAGAAACCAGAGATTCAGATGCAGATTGAATGGCTTGGTAGGCCAATTCAGTTAGTGACAGTGACATTTTTTCTTCGTAAGTGTCAAAGTCTGAAGGAGCTGGTAGGATCCATGGATTAGTTTGTTCATGAGGAATGGATGAAAGAATATTGACCTTCTGTGAAACCTTGGGTGGCTGAAGAGGGAAACAACCCATTAGGGAAGAAGCCTTCAGTAGACCGTACCGATACTGATGTAAGATTCAGGTACACCACCCACTAAGGGTACAAAGCTGCTATGTAACGGGGAGTAATCTGGGGTGCAAAAGGATAGCTGGTCCACTGTGACTATCTTTCCATCCAAGGGAAATAGGATGATGCGGAAGACCGAAGACACAATGACATTCATGGCATAAGTCCAATTGCGACCCAAAAGTAGATTATAGTCGAGTTTATGATCCATGACTTCAATATCCACCATTACTATTTTCCCACTCAAGGTGATGGGGTAGTTAGCTACGTAACCTTTTGGGATGAAACTGTGGCCGTCGAAAGCTTTAAGGGAATTAGACAATGGGGATAGGGTTGGAGAACCCAAAGTGAGCCAACATGAAGCCGCCATGACGCAGGTAGAAGCACCTTCGTCGATGATAGTTCTATGTATACCTTTACCTTTTGAAAAGATTTGCACCTGAAATGCAAGCTAGTGGGAAAGGGGAGGTTTACATTTTTCCATGTCGAAAATTACAAGCATGGAATCCTATGGGTCGATACAACCAATAGCTGAAAGCAAAGATTTCCTTCGTGCTGGACATGTTTGTAATATTTCGAGTGTCGACATAGCCGATGATGTTTGCGCAAAGTCTTCTACAATGTTGTAGTTTTGGACAACATGTGCAGATGTATTGTGCATTGTGTGTTGAAGTGCCCCTTTATGGGGGCGAATCACAAGGTTAGCAACTGGCCTTTCGATATGCAAATCATTGGGCGGTGGTGGGTTTTGACTTGAGGAAGGTTCCTCTACATGAGCGATAGGAGCTCCATAGGATTTGGCTCTTGTTTTTAGATCTACCATTTTAAAGGTGTAAACGGTAGAGGGTCCTTCACCAGCTAAAGGATGTTGTGAACCACTATTTCCCCCTTGCGGGGGTTGGGGTTGGTTTGAAATGAGGTGTTGTTGTTGCTGAGTGGGGAAAGGAGTATTAAAGATAGTGGGGGTCCTACCAGTATCCCTTTTAGCAATGAAATCTTTGCATTCCTGAAGACGCGGCAACGATAGGTCATGTGGTCTTCAACACATATTTTGAAAGGGAATCTAGTAGGTTTATCCTTTCCATCATCAGGAGGCGCATCAGCCTTCTACTTTAGGTTTTGTTGATTTGTGGATTGCTCCTTAGAAGGAGTGGTCTTTTTCTTATTCTTCTTTTTCTTACCACCGGGTTTTTGCGTAGACTGCACAGAGTTTATCACGTTGCTAGGAAGAGCATTCGATTTGGTAGAGGGTTCCACTAACATCTGGGCAATGTGACCACTGAGTTGTTTTACAGTAGCCCTAGAGGTTGCACTGATAATCCCATTGGCGTGTGCTCGAGGGTGTTGAGTAGTAGAAGCATTGTAGTTGCGAGGGGCATTGGGGATTACGTTGTAAAGAGTGCCAGACTACGAATATATCAGATCTAAGTACTGGGCATGACGTATGGATTGGTAATTTGTGATTGCACCACCTAAGGTGACATCCTTAGCGATTTGGGGCAGTAGGGACTTTTAGAACCAGTTTGCTAAGAGATAGTCTGGGAGGGGAGCTTTTACTTACCTTTGTGTTACCGAGAATAGTGTCTATGCAGAACTGTTAATCCCACTAAGGCTGGTAGCTACCTTAGAAACAAACAAAGTAAAACTACTTTCGTTTTCCTTTATGAAAGATAGATGAGAGAAGAATAAAGGAGACTAACCTCTGTCTGCGCTTGGTTCCTTGCTCGATTCCTCTCTCTTATGATAATCCTTTGCTACTTGCTTTCTTGTATACCCAGCTTCACAGAGTACCTGTAGAATCAAAGCAGCATAACACTATACGAGAACATAGATCTATTATCATAAGCAATATAGGATCAGATGTATATTAACCATACAAATGCATAAAACATAAATCATACAAGAGTGTGAAGGAAAACTTGAATAGCTTTATTGATAATCAAGAAATAGCCAAGAGAATTAAAACCAATTGTTCTGACCCAGCATCACCCTCTCAGCAAGAAGCCCTTCTTCACCTCATGAAAAGCTTAGATCACCCAACACTATGATTTTGCACCAATAAACCAGCAGCACTTCCTTACAAGATAAAAATTCCCGCCTCCGGATCTCTAGGATGAGGGATCCATATATAGATGTCTGCAAGGGAGGTGAGTTAGCTTTTGAGATTTGATTAGTGTCTCCCCTCTGATAGTTATTGATTCCACTTGGAGATTGATGATTTCTTACTCATCCCTGGTCGAATTCAGAGGGGCAAGTGTCATAGGAGAAGTTTCTGGAAGATTCCATGCTTCTCCACCTCGCGGATTGACCCTGCCATTTGTCCCTTCTCACCCATCGCACCCCATAGAAGGGATTTTTGACATGCAACACACCTACTGTGTGTATTTAGGTGGGATGCAATGTACTTTTCCTATGGAGCAGGTGAAATGGTCCAGTTTTGACCAGTTCTAAGTGGTTTTTCATGGAGAACTTCTGGGAGAAGCTGTAATCAGTTGACCTTGTTCTTTTAGGGGTTGGAACAACACCTTTAGGGACTTAGGAGCCCTTGGTTTATGGACATTTATGCTTGGGTTTGCAGTTCCCAAAAATGTCTATAACAGTTGCCCCCTAAAGCATGAGGTCGTTAATCTTTTTGATGTTGGGCGAAATGCTTTATCATGACGATCCAAAGTTCTTTCAAGATGGAAGGATACCTGTAATAAGATACAATACAATACATTATCTTCATAATATTTTTCATGATCTAGCTGAGGCGAGAATTCCCATGCTCAGATTTGTAAATTCATTTTCATGTACATAGGACAGACAATCATCTGAGTGTAGACTGATGATTTTGGTAGAGCCATCATCCCTTAGATTGGATGATTATCTGTGCAGCAATGATGTACATTTGATGTCTTTATTTTCCTGAATATATATATCGCAGCCCGGACGGATGAAACTAGATCCGGGGTCTTCAATCTCATTCGATCTTCACTCAAAGTAAAAGTCGATCTATGTGAGAGATGTTCTGGAGTTGAACATGGAAAGACATCGCCTGATTACCAACCAATGATGTAAGTTGTTAACAGGCACGAGAGGAATCACCGATATTGATAATGATCCTCAAGGTACTGCAGTACAATTCACATGGTGTGAATAAGGGACTTGGTGTCGAACACCACGCAAAATGTTTCCGTCGAAGGCCATTGATGTAAACCTGTCGCCGAAGTGAGAAACTTGCCATTGAGGCATGCAAGCTTCAAAGTACTAAAAGGGGTGTTCCTAGATCGACTTCTTGGATAATGAGCTAATGTCGACAAGAAGCGATCCATCATAGGAGGGCCTTAATGAATCCCACATCGATGACATGGAATGGAGCAAATGATTTTAATGGAGGTGAAAACGATCTGGTGATATAAGGTTCAGGGTGGTGGTCATGAAAGAATGGAGCGTAAATGTATTGCAGGGGGTGAGATACAGGTGAATTCTCTGAGAGACTTCTCTTGAACATATCAGAGACACTTACATGATGGATTGGTAGCATTAACCCCAAATGTGGATGGTGTGATGGAACCATGGTGATGTGACCAGTGAATGGAACAACCCAACCCGACTTGGATGCGGAGTGAAAGTGTCATGTTCAAGAGCGACTTGCTACCAACAAAGTTTCTTCAAGTTTTCTTCCCAATTTTTCCCCAGTCATTTCTGACCAGTACCTCTTTATTTTTGTCAAGCTTGAGGAGGATAACATATGCTTGTTCTATAATTTGCCCTTCGGGCAAACCCATCGCTATGTTTTAACGAGCCTAGCGATAGTGAAACCCGTTCTTGTCTGTTATGGACAAGTTTGTCGCTATTAGGTTTTAACGAGTTTAATGACAAAGATAACTCGATCCTTTTCAATTTTAGAGAGTCTTAAAAGGGACGTAAAGGAAACTCCAAAAATCCTTTTTCGTCATCTAATCCCTTAGGTCCTAAAAAGTATAAAACAATACAGAAGGGATGAATTTTCGATACTTTTAACGAGTCGAACAAAACAAGTGCTCGATCTTTTTGTGTAATAATCCCTCAGGTCCTAAAAGATTAAAATCTAAAGGAGGGATAGCACTTCCGGTCACTTTAACGAGCTGGAGAGGCCAATGACTCGAAAATATTTTCATATTTTACGAGTCAGTTGAAAAGAGCTTAAAGGAGACTCGTCTTTGAGGAACGAGTGATAATTTCGGGTAGAAGTTGATTCTAGGTAAGGTTTGGAATTTTCCAATCACGACAGTGTTACAAGGATGGCTAATAGGATCACTCTTCATAGCTGTTCCTCAAAAGGGGTAAACAATCAAGTGGAGGTGAATGATCGGCCAAAACAGAGTGGAGGTGATGATGAGAACACGACCAAGGCTTTAAAGGCTGAATTACTACATTCACGATGGTTATTTACCGGAAATTAGTTCATTTTCTTAATGATCTTAAATGCTGGGGGAAACTTTTGCTCATTGCTTATGTTTATTTTTTAATGAGCCTGAAGTCCGCGTTAAAACTGCTCGATATAACGGTCATTTCTTGACTTTACCATCAATAGCTTTGTTCCTTCAAAGATTGTACTGCATGCCCAATTGCTTCATCAAACTAGTTAGAAATGAACAATATACGTTTGAAAAATGAGTTAAGACACTAATATTTTACTTGAATTATGTAAAAAGTAATTTAAAAGTGCTTTTACCCCTCATTTTACCATTTCATTTGAACTTTGGCTTGTTGGAGCTTTGGAGGTGCTTTCCCCCCTTGATTTTCACTAGCTGATTTCAGGAGATTCTGTGGATGATTTTTGGTGCCGTCTAGACCAGGTAGGAGCTAAACTTGAGCTCTTTCATTTCATCTTTTCCATTTTGCATCCTGAGCTTGATTTCTGGTTTTTCTGAGCCTCTAGGGTTTGAAAAACTTGCCCTGGCTCCAGCGCACCCTTTCTGCATCGAAAGGTGCATTGCATGTTGGCCTATTCACTGGATAGTTGGCATGCAACGCACCCAGGACAAAGCTGGAGGTGCGATGGGCGCAAGGAGGGAAATTTGTGCACAGTTTTTAATGGAAATTTTTGCCTGTTTCTCACCAAATTAGGATCTAACTCTTCTCTTGTTTGTTCTCAGAGATTTATTGGAGCCAAATGACCATTACATGGCGAGAACATGAGCATGAAGAAGAGGACATGTTTGCTTTACATGATCCGGCTACAGTAAATGTACTCCAGAACTAGGGTCTGCTGAAGTTTTCCCGTATCTCTAGCATGAGGCAACAAATCAACTTGCTGCAGTATTTGCTCGATGCTTGGGACCCTACCAGCCAGGTGTTCCAGATTAGGGGCAAATCCATCCCCTTGACTGTTGTAGACATCTATTTCTTGACTGGCTTGTCGAGGCGGGGTGCCCCTATCTCTTTATCAGGTTCGGCCTGTGGAGGAGAATCTGTGAGAGATTACGTTCGCAAGTATTGCATAGAGGGATCTCAGTCGAGTAAGGATGGCAAGATCATCATCCGAGATGTCACTGACAGGTCTCTGAGGACCATTCTATTCATCTTTGGTAGGATGGCTGGTGGTGCGACTCTTCATGTGGCCAACCAGTCTTATATGCAGTACGCCTTAGAATGTCTCGAACCGAAGGTGTTCAACTGGTGTGATGCAGTACTCCTTGTGATGAAAGAACAATTGACCAAGGTGAAAAATGGAAGATTGAAGAACTTTGGATATTATTCTATTTTGACCGCCTTCGCCTTGGAAAAGATACCACTTATGCAGCCGCAATATATTGAACTTGGTTTACCTCCACCGACTGAACCACGGATGCAGAGATGGGTCGACCATATGTCCAGGCATGCTGGTCAGTCTCAGATTTCCTTTTCTGATAGCTTGTTCGGGTGGTTCGATCGTCAGGAGATGGTTTATTCCGAGTATCCATATGCTGGTATGGATTTCTGGGGTCCCTGATTTGGTACTGTCGGCTGGCAAGCAGTGGGGTGCAATTGGTAAGTTCTTGACCATATTTTTGTTTATCGTTTCTCTTTATAATGTCCTTGTGCTTTATTCTATCAAGACTAATCAGAACTCATGTGCTCATGTAGATGTTGGTCTTGTTCGGCCAGTAGTACGCCTGAGAGTGCCAGCTGCCGCTCCAGTAGGAGAGGCTGTGGGAAGGGCTATCCTTTGCAACCTTGATGTGGCCTAGACTCTTTCAGCATTACAGAATTAGGTTGAGGGCCTCACTCTCGGTATTCTAGATGTGAGGACTGACGAGCTGCCTTTGAGGTTGCAGCGACATACTACTGGCGTGCCAAGTCGATGGACTAGGTTTTTACGCATGATTGCACAGGCTATGACTTGTTATCACCAGCATCATTAGACTAGGGTGCCCCCTAGCGTTTTGAGTTTTGGGTTATTTGACCAATTTTGTCTTGGTTACAGAACATTATGTGTAAACCATAAATAGTTATATATATATATATATTTTATTTTCGGAGTTTTATTTTGGTTAAGTTACATGATCTGAATGCAAATATTGATGAAATGCTTCTTTTTATAAATGTTGCAAATGTCTATCTAACACATAATTTGCCAATGAGTGAGTTAATGTGTTTAAGTTTTTGGAAATATGCTGATATTGAATAAAATCAAATTGCCTTTCCAAAATATTGACCCTTAGGAACATGCATAGATAGCTGGATTTCGGACGGAGTAGATACCAGTGAGTTGTAGTATGATGAGCTGTGAGTCTAGCCTAACGACCAGTCGGCGTATGCCATGTGTGATGGCATTAGAGAGAAGTTCTATCAACGCACTATATTCAGCGATGTTATTTGTTGATTGACCAATACATACCCCTTTGAAACTTACTAACTCGCCGCTTGGATAAAAAATGGCCCAGGCCGCAGAAGATAGGTTCTGTGAACTATGACTTGCTCCATCGGCATATCCAACAAAAGATTCCAATAGGTTAGACATCTGTGACAAATGTAAAAAGTGGATTTACTTGACTAAAACGATTACCCTTAACGAAAACAAAAATGTAACAAAAGCATATAGGTTACCATATTGATTATGCATAGTAACGCTTAAGGTACAACTCATTACGAGGTTGTGCCAGTGGAATTCTGTCGTAATCCATTAACTCGTAGGCTCCTTTTGCTAACACTCGCTTAACAATATAGGGGCCCATCCATAGAGACTTGAATTTACCTACTCCCAATTTATCGAATTCTTGGTCATAAAGCAAGACCAAGTCACCTTCTGAGAAGACACGGGGTTTGACATTCTTATCAAACTGCACCTTGACTTGTTTCTTATGGGATTCGTTATCCAAAGCGGCATCACGACGGGTTTCATCCAATTGGATTAGTTCCAAGAAACAATCCTCCTCTTCTGAAGTTCCGGGGAGAAGGTCGATTGCGAGTTTGAGGGACGAGATTTCACACTGAACTAGTAAGATTGCTTCTAGGCCATACACCAGTTGGAAAGGTGTAAACCCGGTTGCATTCCTTACCGATGTTCAGTATGCCCACAAGGTTGAGTACAGGATCAGGTGCCAACTCCTTTTGTGGACTCCAATCATCCTTTGCAGCATGCATTTCAGGACTTTGTTGATTGCTTCAACTTGTCCGTTGGCCTGCAGGTAGTATGGAGTAGAGCTGTCGTGAGACAACCCTAATTTGGCAGCTAATTCGGCCATCATGTGATTGCGAAAATGCAATCCATGATCTGTGACTATAGCCTGCGGAACACCGAATCTGGTGACTACATGATTGAAAAAGAAAAGGGCAGCTATTTCACCAGTGTTATCTAATGTAGGCATCGCCTCGCCCCATTTGGTAAATTAGTCCACTGTGACTATGATATACCCATGCCCCACGGTCGAGGTGGGGTTACATGTCATGAAATTGATGCCCCATTTGGCGAATGGCCCAACAACAACTATTGGCTGCAGAGGTGTGGGTGGTCTTCTGGTTTTGATATCGAAAATTTGACAGGCATGGCAACTTCTGACTGCGGTTATGCAATCTTTGAACATTGTTGGCCAGAAGTATCCTGCTCGTAAAATGTTTTACGCCGTAGCGTAACCGAATTGATGCCCCCCACACGTGCCTAAATGGCAATCATTCAGGACGTTTTCAGCTTCCTCATGTGTGAGGCACCTCCTTAGAACTGTATCGACACCAAGACGGTAAAGCGTGTCACTGACGATCATGTAGTCTTTTGATTGGTATCGAATACGTTTTTGTTCGGAGCGGGAGGTGTTAGGCCTATATTTTTGGGTTTGGAGGTAGATGATTATATCTCCATACCACATATTCCTTGAAGATATCAGAAACAAAGATTCATCCATGATTGTTTGTTCAGATGTTTCATCGTTGGACAACGATGGGAGAGCGCATAATAATTCTGCAAAACCAGTGCTTTCTTTGACTTGGATTTTACAAATTCCAGATCAAACTCTTGTAGAATTTCTATCCATTTTGAATATTTTCCCCCCAGCAACTATCGCGACAATATATAAGTCATGGGGTTGCAATCTGACAGAATGGTAGTTTTTTCGGAAGAGGACATAATGTTGAAATCTCTGTATCGCTTGAACAGCTATGAGCGCTAGCTTTTCAACATAAGAATATTTGCTTTCTGTATCATTTAAGTTCCTACTTAAATAATATATAGGATATTCAATTCCATTGTCTTCTTGAACTAAAACCATTGCGATGGTTGTATCCGATGCAGCCAGATACAGGTTAAAGTATTTTTGATAATCAGGAGCGTACATTAATGATGCTTTCATTAGGGAGTCTTTTAAAGCATCAAAGGAAGCTTACGCGACCTGATCCCAGACAAAGGGCACTCCCTTTTTCAATAGACGTGTATAACCTTTAGCAAGTTCGGCGTAATTTGGAATGAACCTCCTCAGAAAGTTCGCTTTCCCTTGGAGTTTCTGAATCTGAAGCAAATTCGAAGGTGGAGGAAAATTTATGATTGCCTGAACCTTACATGGGTCGAGACGAATCCCGTCCTTCGAGACTACAAAGCCAAGTAAACAACTAGAACTGACACAGAACACACATTTGTGTGGATTGAGTCGTATCTTGTAGTGTCGGAAACGTAGAAATATCGTTCTTAAATGCTGCGGATGATCAGTCCGCTTTCGCAAATGAGTCGGAAGGTCGTCGAGATATGGTTGAACGATGTTTTTTGATGTCATGGAAGGCATAATTCATTGCCCTCTGAAATTTTTCCCCTGCGTTCTTTAAACCAAAGGGTAATTCGCGATATGCGAATGTGCCCCATGGACAAATAAATGCAGTCTTTGACTGGTCCTGTGGGCGAATATTTATTTGATTATACTCGGTGAATCCATCCATAAATGAAAAGATTTCACATCCGGCGCATTCATCAATTATCTGGTCAATAAAGGGTGTAGGGTAGTTGTCTTTTGGACAAGCTTGATTTACATCCCTATAATCGACGCACACTCTAATCGTTCCTTGTTTTTTCATAATAGGAACAATGTTTGATACCCAATCGGTTAGAGGAACTGGGTAAATGAAACCAGCGTGGAGAAGCTTTTCAACTTCTGCCTTGATGGCAACGACTTTCTTGGGGTGCACCTGCCGTAGCCGTTGTCGTATTGGTTTGACATCTAGATACATCTTGATTTCGTGTTCGACTATACTCGAGTCAATGCCTGGCATTTCATCATATGACCAAGCAAAGACATCTCTGAATTCGCAAAATAGAGCGTTATATATTTCCAGCTCTGAAGGAGAACAACATTTGCCAACATAAATATTCTCTACAACATCTGTTTTGGTCGAGATATTTATGGCAATAGTCTCTTCAATATTGGACAAGTTTCGCTTGGAATCCACCGTGTTTACAGTATTTGATAGGAAATCAAAAACTGAAGGATGATGTAGGTCATCAGGAGTATCTTCTTTACAATCTGGAAGATGGGAATGGTGGTGGTAATCTTCCCATGGAACCCCTTCAATTACCATTGATTGAACAATTTCTTCGTCAATGTAATGCACTTGCAACCAAGGATCTGAAGAGGTGCCATTGTCCTTAGACCTATCTATCCAAACGCTTGATGAGCGTTGATTTGGGTTTGCCTCCCATGCTAGAAACATTGATTGCTACAATATTTCTATTAGGCTTGGAGGCAATACCTGCACATGATCCATGTTTATATCGTTTTCTGAGATCTTTTCAATCGAAGATATCATATTGCAGGTTCCTACCGACGCTACTTCCGCCAGATTTATTGGAGGTAGAAGGGAAAAAGTCCCCATTAATATAGGGTCTTTTAGTAGGCCTACTCCGATATTTTGAAGCGAATGGGGGCTTCCATGGATCATCAGAATGCTTCCTGTAACTTGGGAACCATTGGGGAGGAAAGTTTGTTGATCGATGATTGTAATCTCTCCTAGAAAGGGAAATGCAATCTTCCTAAAATAGGTCGACACAACAGCAACCATAGCATATATCCACGGTCTTCCCAGTAGGATGTTGTAATTGAGGTTTCCGTCGATTACTTCGACATCTATTTCTACTGTTTTCCCCCCTAGTTCAACTTGCAAGTTACTTAGAATACCATATGGGGTATACGTTCGTCTGTCGAATGCTTTTAATGTTGTCGAAGATCGCGACAAGGTTGGGGATCCTACAGTTTTCCAGCAACTCATCGACATAATACATGTAGATGCCCCCTCATCAATAATTTTCCGATGAACAGTTTTGTTGAGGGCTTTCACTTGAATGAGGAAAGCTAGTTGAGCTGGTAACTGAGGATCGTATTCTTTATGGTTAAAGGACACAAGGTTAGAATCCTTTGGGTCTATCCCACCGATAGCTGATAATAAAGCCTCCTTTTGGGATGGGCAATTTTTCAGTACCTCAAGTGTCGACATAGAGGATGGCGATTGGGCCATATCTTCCACTATATTATAATGCTGTGCTACTGTGGCATGAGGATTAAATGTCGACTTATGTACTACTCCTATTGGAGGTTTTATTGTTAGCTCAGGAATGATGGGTGGCGCAACTTCTGTTGAAGTTGTTGTCGAACTACTAGGTTGATCTTTATCCTTGTTGTTCGACAGCTCTGGATTCCCGTAATCTTTGTTCCTTGTCGATATCAAAGCATCATTTTTCTGTTTGGAAACTGACAACATCAACACTTGAGACGGGGAAGCATTTCCACTGTCAACTAGATTTGTTCCTGGATTCGGAAACGAATCAGTTAATAGTGCCGAGGTTTTTGAATTCTTGAAGAATTTTCTAAGCTCAGCTCTGTGTGGACAATTTAATGTCCAATGATCCTCATCGCATATAAAGCATGGATTCTTTGGATTCCTATTTCCAGTAGGGTTTGCAGAAGATTTTTCAGGTGATGATTCCTCTTGTTTCTTCTTCTTTCCTTTGTTTTTCTTCTTGCCTCCTGGTTGCTTGGTTTCTTTGCCTTTATCAGTCGAGACAGCATTTACTTCCGAGGAAAGAAGTTCCTCTTTTGCATTTTGACTGGAAATGTTACGGGCATTTTTAGATGTAGCCTTTGTCAATTTCTTGTCTGTTGCGCCAATCACACCATCGCCAGCATGAGAGTCATTGTTTGATTTAGGAGGAGGGGGGACTAAAAATTCCAGTTTGGGAGCGTCAGGGATTTTATCATAGAGCGTGCCATATTGAGTATAAATCAAGTCTAAATATTGCGCACGAGCGATAACTTGCTCTTTGGTGATGACTCCCCCTTTTGCCACATCTTCTGTGATGGAAGGTAATAATGACTTAATAAACCATTCAGCTAAAAGTTGATCAGGATTTTACCATTCTACGACGACGTCGCCACTCATGAATATGATCGGATATGTGAGTGGCCGTTGTTTGTTTGAAATTGGTAAGAAGTTCCGTTCCCGTTTCGTACCTTATCGGTAACTGAAAATGGGTTAAAAAGGTTGTGGCTAGGGTACTGAAGTTGTCAAACGAAGCTCTGGGAAATTCGATATACCATTTTGCTGCCGTACCAGTTAACGTCCTCTGAAAAAGTCGAAGCCTAATCAAATCATCGTTTAAGGTGTTTGATGAACACCATAGATGAAAGGTCATCACATGATTTGATGGATCTTCACCCGAATTTCCATTAAATTTAGGAATATCTGACGGAAGTTTATGCGGAATCGCTGGCCACCAAGGGGCGTAGGCGATTGGATCATTTGTTAACCGATTTAGATCCGGTAACTCTAAATTTGCCACGAAGGGTAAATGTTGATTGAGTTTAGGTGAAGCATACCCAGGATAAGATGGAATCGCCTGAGCAGTTGGTCTCTACATACCAACATAATGCATTTGATGCTGGTAACTTTGGTAAGGTTGATGGGGATAACCATTATAGAATGGTTGATTTGACCGTTTTGAATATACGGTTGCCCACTATTGGCAAAGATTTGTTGCTCAGATCCTTGGTATACCTGTTGGAATTTTGGTTGTTGGTATCACACCAGCCATGGTTGTGAAGCCATGTGTTGTTGCCCAATACTGACCGTTTGACCAAGATGTGGGGTAATTGTACCTGTTTGGGCCTGTGTCATTCCACTAGTTGGCGATTGTGGTTGAGTAGCAGGGACAAGGGGCTGTTGCATTACAACCTAAGAAACCTGAGGTTGGCATACAGCAGGCAGCGCTTGTACTTGCAACAATGTCATAATAGCCGGCGTGGTTGGTATATTTGACATAGGTAAACATTGTTGCATCGAATACACAAATCTTGGTTGTTGAGGTAGTATTGGTACCCAACTGCTAGATGTAATTCCAGCATAAACTGAATTTTTTTGTGAACTCCCGTATGGTTGTCCTCCTAGAGAAGACAATGAAAGGGTATATTGCCCCCCATACAACAATAATCTGGTACTTAAAGGAATTGTTTGCCCTTGAGGACCAGACTGCCCAAATTGACAGCCTGAAGGATCAATTTGTTGAGACTCAACATAAGAGTTTCTGGATACTATTCCGGATGAACAAACAGGAACGGACCATACTGTCGAAATAGCCCCTGAGTGGGCCCCTTCTAGTGATTGAGAGCTAGTTGGGACAGATGGTATACAAGCGAACATCGTTGGAATGGCAACAGGAAGTTCTGCCGTCGCTGTGTCGGATGACACAGTCCTAGATGTTGACGGTTGTTCAGACATTTCTAGTTTATCCAAAACATTGCCTAGCGATTCTACAGGAGCTTCCGATGGTGGTAGACTAATTTCTGATGAAGAAGGATACAGAGTGATCCCGACTCCAAATTTCGATGGAGTACTAGATGGAGGATCCTCTACAATCTCTTCTATAGCAATCATACCAGGTGGAAAAGGTAGACCGTCAGGTCCGTAAAATATTTCTGGTGCCGAAGAAGGTATAGAATCTACAACGACAGATGTTTGGGGAATAACACCTTTGGAATCAGCTATAGATGGAATTGGTTCAGTAATACAAGTGTTTACCCTCAGACTAGGATCAGTGCTACTGTCCTTCAGTGGTTGCTGAACTTCTTTTGTAAGGGTAGGGATACCAGAAATGTTTGGAGTAACCGGAGTCTCCGATGGTGTTGGAACACTTGTTCTAACTTTACCAGGGGATTTGGAACCGGTTAAACGAGTTTGCTTTGTCCGTAATAGTTTTGATTCTCGAGATAAAGACGGTTGACTCGTAAGCCTCTGCGAACGACGGGGTTTCAATTGACTTTCTTCCATGATTGCGGATTACTCGATCAACTAAAAATCAAAGGGAAGTATGTTTCCGAATTAGATGCATTTTAGACGCTTTGACACAACTTGTTTTTTCAATTTTTAAGAGTCGAGAAAAAACAAAAGATGACTCTAGTCGCCTTTGATTTTTAATGAGCCTGAAGTGACAAGTGCTCAGATGGACCTTTTCCATTAAGGAGTCTAAAAAGGAATGAAAGGGAATTCTCTTGAAATCTAGACAGAGGGATTACCAAACCAATCGCAAAACCGCAGAATACTTTTTACGGTACGGCAATCAATCTTCCCGAATGTTATGTTCAGTGCATTGCGATCGATAGGGCGGCAGACACGACTTCCTATGGATAAAGGATTAAGCCTATTGTGGTCTCCAAAAATATACTCGACGGTATGTGGGAGCACAAGTCCGTACTGGCACTTATCATCTCAAAGTGGAGGAATCACCCAACCAATAATGAAAACAACAGTTACCAAGCTTTACGACGCCGGAATATGTCTCTAGCCTAGACTTCTAGATGTTGTGCGTTAGGTTCCAAAGCGTTGTTAGATTCATTAAATTTATTTTATAGTTGATCTTGCTTAAGAAATTTGCCTTTCAGGTTCATCGTGTGATGTAGATGTACAATTCCTAAAATGCAATCTAAGATGACAAACAATCGTTTTATCTTCTTTGTGCAATGAAAATCCTAGCTACTAAGGAAAGAGAGATGGCGTTCTTTCAACAAAGAGCATAGAGCACACACTATATGCACTGTCCTAAATCAAACCAACAAACAGTCTAAATGCAAATGCACATGCATGTATTTGTTTTCAACCTTCTTAATGTGTAAATGATAAAAAGAAAGCTAATGCGCAAATCTGAATTATTTTTCAAAGCGACAATTACTAACAAGTTTTGTTTCAAAACAAAATGAGGACAATGACAACACTTTGTGATTCAGAATTGAAAACTTGCTTTCGACACTAGAAAAACTACTAATTCAGATCAAATACAAGAGTAACAGGGTGATCCACTATCAAGAACAATCAGATTCTCTTCTATGACTGAAAACGACACTTGCGACACTTTCAAATCAAGAAACGATAGTACAATTACGCTACTTCTTTGTAAAGGAGAACTGAAAATGACTCAAAAAATACATAAAAACATGTATAGTTCTTTGCACAATGGAGGCAGAATATCAGCAAGGAAAGGGGTTTAAAATAGAGGTGTACTGACTACAAGTAGCAAAAATCATGAATAGATCTGAAAAGAGTGAACACAAAAACCAAAATTTAGGAACAAGGCCTTGTCTGATCAGCACATCTGTAACACAGTGAAACTGAAATGCAACGAACCTACTACACTCGGGAAGTGCGTTGAATTTGAGGTTCATAGAACAGACAGTGCGCTAGACCAGGAACGAGACTTTGATTGGGTTCTGGGTCACAGTTTCCAGTTCAGTTCATGGATTTTGGCCGAACAAGTGGTAATCAGTAAATTATTCACAGGGGTAGATCTAAGGAGGTTACTAGAGCCACCACAAGGGAAATTAGAGAGCTTTTAAATCAATTGTTTAATTCATAAACAAAACCTAGAGATTGACTGAAGCAGCGTTGATCTACTTTGCACTTGCATAGCAAATGCAATTCGAAGGCTAGCTGGCTTGACTTCAGGCTCCATCTGTAAGTTTATAAAGTAAACAAATGTAGATGAACAAACAATATACTCGCTCCCCAGTGGAGTCACCATTTTGTTACTGGGAATAGTGTCTATGTAGAACTGCTAATCCCACTAAGGCTGGTAGCTACCTTAGAAACAAACA
Source organism: Pinus tabuliformis (assembly GCA_031772625.1). NCBI lineage: Eukaryota > Viridiplantae > Streptophyta > Pinopsida > Pinales > Pinaceae > Pinus > Pinus tabuliformis. The sequence continues at coordinate 1,087,108,007 of CM062819.1, forward strand.
AAGTAAAACTACTTTCATTTTCCTTTATGAAAGATAGACGAGAGAAGAATAAAGGAGACCAAGCTCTATCTTGTGCTTGGTTCCTTGCTCGATTCCTCTCTCTTCGGATAGTCCTTTGCTACTTGCTTTCTTATATACCCAGCTTCACAGAGTACCTGTAGAATCAAAGCAGCATAACACTATACGAGAACATAGATATATTATCATAAGCAATATAGGATCAGATGTATATTAACCATACAAATGCATAAAACATAAATCATACAAGAGTATGGAGGAAAACTTGAATAGGTTTATTGATAATCAAGAAAGAGCCAAGAGAATTACAACCAATTGTTCTGACCCAACATCATCGTCTCAGCAAGAAGCCCTTCTTCACCTCATGAAAAGCTTAGATCACCCAACACTATGATTTTGCACCAATAAACCAATAGCACTTCCTTACAAGATACAAAATTCCCGCCTCTGGATCTCTGGGATGAGGGATCCATATATATATGTCTGCAAGGGAGGTGAGTCAGCTTTTGAGATTTGATTAGTGTCTCCCCTCTGATAGTTCTTGATTCCACTTGGAGATTGATGATCTCTTACTCATCCCTGGTTGAATTCAGAGGGGCAAGTGTCACAGGAGAAGTTTCTGGAAGATTCCATGCTTCTCCACCTCGTGGATTGACCCTGCCATTTGTCCCTTCTCGCCCATCGCACCCCATAGATGGGATTTTTGACATGCAACGCACCTACTGTGTGTATTTAGATGGGATGCAACGCACTTTGCTTATGGAGCAGGTGAAATGGTCCAGTTTTGACCAGTTCTGAGTGGTTTTTCATGGAGAACTTCTAGGAGAATCTGTAATTAGTTGACCTTGTTCTTTTAGGGGTTGGAACAACACCTTTAGGGACTTAGGAGCCCTTAGTTTATGGACATTTATGCTTGGGGTTGCAATGCCCAAAAATGTCTATAACACTCTGCCTACGTCTCCATTCATATATATGATCAGAGATGTGGGTGGCGGTATCCTAACATAATGAAGTGAGGAGTTCCATCCTAGTCTCATAGTGGATAGGTAGTTGGAAGTTCTTTAAGAATTCCATCCCTAGAGTGTCAAAGGTATTGACTGATGCACGTGGTAACTCGATGTACCACTTGGTTGCATTGCCAGTAAGGGTGCGGAGAAAAAGACATAACCAGATACTATCATCCACCATGGATTTAGAAACACACCAAAGATGATAGGTGGTGATATGGGTACCCAGATCTTCCCCTTGTTTCCCTTCGAACTTGGGGATGTCTGTTGGTATTTTATGCGGGATTGGAGGCCAAAGTAAGTGATGATAGATGGGGTCATTTTTATGTTTGTATAAGTCGGGGATATCCAACGTTGCCAAGAAAGGTAGAGTGTGTGATGCCCCAAACTCAGACCAAGGCGATGACATATGACTTGAGGATCCTTATAGTCCTCCCATCGTTTGAGTCCCAATATTCTACATAGGTTGTGTGGTATAGTAGTTTCCTTGGGGTATGGCATTGTAATGTGGATTTCCATGGGGATTGTGATGCTAGGGTATAGCATTGCCCGTAGGATAAGTAGTGACCCCTTGACTCATTTGAGGTTATGATTAGGGTGCCACCATGGATTGGTTGTGTAGGTTTTAACCCGATACAGAAATTACCTACGTACAAATTCCAAATCACAGAAAATAAACAATGCGAGAGCATAACACATAAAACACATACATAGACATTTTCCCCTAGATCCCAAAACTGGGACTACCAGCTTGATTTTTCATTATGTTCCTTTCAATTTTACAATACATATTTATACATGCCAAAGCATCCAATACCATGGACTGAAAACCATCATGTCCAATACCATGGACCGAAAACCATCGCATCCAATACCATGGACCAAAAACCATCACGTCCAAAAAACATGTGTGAAAATCATGCACAAAACCATAGGTGGGTCCACCCAACCTAACATAGGGTCCAAAACCAAAATTTACCTAGACCTCATAAAGTGGGGTTACTGGTGCCCTTCAAACCCCCTATTAACTACGTGGAAAGAATATAACACAACCCAACATTCTCCCACTTCTTGTTTTCTTTCCACAGGGGGCCACAAGAGAGCTTAGTCATTTTCCCAGCCCTGAAATGCCCATTGTCTCTCGCCACCAAGAGAACTTCTTAGAGCTCACATATTTTGTCAATGCATCTACAGTATTCTTCAAAGTGTCCACCTATACCAGCAACACCTTTTTGTCTTCTATCATATCCCTCACAAAGTGATACTAAACATCAAGGCGCTTTGTCTTTGAATGATATGCAGGGTTCTTTGCCAAGAAAATTGCACTTTGGCTATCACATTCTATCCTTATAGCTTCCTATACTAACCCCATACTTGAACACAATATCTGCAACCAAACTGATTCCTTTCTTGCATGAGTGGCTACCATGTATTCTGCCTTTGTAGTTGATAGTGCCATTACAAATTGTTTCTTACTCTTCCAACTGACTGCTCCTCTAAATAGGTTAAACACATAACCACTTGTAGATATTCTCTGACCCAGATCTCCAGCAGAGTCTACATCAACAAAGCCATGAATATCTAACACTCTGTCCAATCCTAGTCTTCCTTGGTAGCACAGACCATAATCACTAGTGTCACGCAAATACCTGAAAACCCGCTTCACTACTGTCCAATGCACCTTTCATGGTTTTAACATAAACCTGCTCAATACTCCCACTGCATGTGTAATGTTTGGTCTAGTATAGACCATTGCATACATCAGGCTACCGACTACACTTTCATATGGAACACGGGACATGTCCTCTTCCTCTTATTGTGTCTTGGGACACTTTTCAGCAGATAACCTCACACCTACAGGAATAGGAACCTTCACCGGTTTACTATCCTGCATATTAAACCTCTACAGTATTGTCTTGACATACTTCCTCCTTTTAACCAGAGCTTCCTCTTTGCCCGATCTCTTTTAATTTCCAATCCCAAAATATAGTTTGCAGCACCAAGATCTTTCATGTCGAATTTGGAGGACAATTGGGTCTTCAAATCCTGGATAATTTCTTTGTGATTTCCAACCAGCAACATATCATCCACATACAAGACCAGATAAATAACACAGTCACCAAATAATTTAGAATACACACAGTGATCTGCTTTGCTTCTGGTGAAGCCAAGTCCCCGTATAAATGTATCAAATTTTTGATACCACATCCTTGGTGACTATTTTAACCCATACAAAGACTTCTTTAACTTGCATACCAGTTCTTTCTTACCCTTCACCACAAAGCCTTCAGGTTGCTTCATGTAGATTTCCTCTTCCAGATCCCTATGAAGAAATGTTGTCTTCACATCCATTTGTTCTACCTCAAAATCAAAAGCAGCAACAACAGATAAAAGTAATCTAATAGAAGTTACCTTGGCAACAGGAGAAAAAATATCACCAAAATCAATTCCCGGCACCTAGGAATAACCTTTTGCTACCAACCGAGCTTTGTATTTCTCCACTTTTCCTTCTGCATTTGTCTTTTTTTTGAACACCCATTTTCTGCCAATGGGTTTCCTTCAAGCCGGCAACTCCACCAGATCCCAAGCCTCATTTTTGTGCAAAGCTGCCATTTCATCAACCATGGCCTCTTTCTAGAGTTTTCCATCCTCTGAATCCACTGCTTCATTCACATTTCTGGGATCATCATCAGTAATAGTCAAAGAAAAATTTGAACAGAAAGTAGATGGACTATACCTTTCTGGCTACCTTCTTTCTCAAACTAATCTTCTCACAATGGGAGTTTGTGGCTCTTCATTTTCTAATTCCTTCACTGTTGTAGAGTCTAATTCTTCCTCCTTTAGCTCAAACTCTATCTTCTCAGGTTCCTTTGGTTGGACTTCATGTTTAATAACATCTTTCACCTCTCTAAACACCACATCTCGACTATACACAACCTTCCTTGTTACTGGGTTCCAAAGCTTATAACCCTTTAAAACATCCTTATACCAAATAAAGATGCACTTTTCATATTTACTATCCAACTTGGTTCTTTTTTCCTTCGGAACATGTACATATGCATCACATCCAAATACCCTCAGATGTGAAAGAGAGGGTTTCTTACTAGTCCATACTTCTTGAGGAGTCTTATCCTCCAACACTGATGAAGGTGCTCTGTTGACCAAGTAACATGCAGTATCCACCGCCTCTGCCCAGAATTCCTGTCCTAACCCGGCACCACTTAGCATGCTTCTTGCCCTTTCCATCAATGTCTTATTCATTCTTTCTGCAACTCCATTTTGTTGAGGTGTATATGGAGTACTCTTCTACCATGCTATACCACACTTCTTACATAATTATTCAAATTCCTTACTGTAAAACTCTCCACCGTTATTAGTCCTCAACACCTTTATCTTCTTCTCTGTCTGGTTTTCGACCAAAGCCTTAAATTCTTTAAACCTGTCAAAGACTTCAGATTTCTTCTTAAGGAAATATATCAATGTATTCCTTGAGAATTCATCTATAAATGATACATGGTACACAGACATACCTAGTGATGGAACCTTCACAGGTCCAAACACATCACTGTGCACAAGTTCTAATATCTATTTCACCCTCTTACTACCAGAGGGGAAACACACCCGATTCTGCTTCCCATATACACAAGTTTCACAGAATTCAAAATGTAGAGATCTATTACTCATAACTTCTACCATACCTTTACCATCAAGTATCCAAAGGCCCTTTTCTCCAATATGTCCAAGCCTTTGATGCCATAGCATGGTCTTCTCTCCAGAGACCACTAGAATTTCTGCTCCACTTTCAGGAACCATAGAACTATTGCACCCATCAATAACAGTGCTACCTTGCAACTTGTACAGAGTTCAAATCTGAACTCCTCGCATCAATACCAGTGCTCCCCGAACCATCTTGCAGGTATCCTTCTCGAACATTGTTTTACACCTACATCATCTAGCTTGCTAATATAAATCAGATTTCTGGCTAATATAGTAATATGTAGAACACCTGGAAGCATTCTAACCCTTCCACCTTGCAACTTCAACTTTAATTTTCCATGACCAATGATTCTAGCCTTCCTGTCATCCCCCAAGAAGACATCAACACCATCATATTTCTCATACTCACAGAACCACTCTCTATGGGGAGTGAAGTGAAAGGATGCACCTGAGTTAATCAACCATGCCTCATGATCTACATGTGTACTTGAAGAAGCCAAGTACACATCCCCACATTCATCTGAGGTGGTTTTCGCCTCTGTAGAAGGAGCCTCATCAGATCTCTTTCCTTTGTCAGGAGCTTTAGATTTACAATCCCTTTTGTAGTGCCCTTCCTTTCCACATTTCCAGCACACCACCTTTACAGGTTTTCCTGGAGATTTAGATCTCCCTTTAGATTTAGATCTCCCACTCGATGACTTATTTTTGTTTATGTTTTGGGTCTGCCCTCGTACAGACAAGGCATCCCAATTTTGGCTCTCCATATTTTTCCATCTCATCTCCTTTGTCAGCAAGGATGAGAGTATTTCATCAAAATGCAAGGTGTTGTTGGGAAAAGTATCCAATACGGAATAACCCTATCCCACTCTAAGGGTGATAGTTCCTTAGCAACAATCAAAGCAAAGCTATCTGAGATTACTTCTTTATGAGATGTAAAACAGGGGAGAAAGAGATCCACTAACCGATGTCTTTCACTAATGGTTGATCCAATCTTCTCTCCTTGCTGCTTGCCCCCAGCTCCTTGCTCTTTCGCTGGTCCAGCTACACCAAGATCCTGCAAAATGGCAAGAGAGGGAAACTACAAGAAGCATACATTCATAATTGATTCAAGGATTAGAGTAAATCAAATACACAAGTATAACAATACACCATTGAGACACATGCATATAGAAGAACCTCAAATGCTTTATTAATGGAAGAAGTAAGGTTCACGAAGTGATAAAACCATAAGAGGCCCAATCCAGCATCACCTTCCCAGCAGAAAGAAATCTCCTCTTCACCTCCTTCAAAGCAAATCACCCAATAGTTCTAAACTCAAACCAACAGCAATTCTTTACATTCACAAGATTCCAGCCTCTGGATCTCATGGGAGAGAGATCCATATATAGGAGTTTGGAGAGAGGATGAGTCAGCCTAAGATGTGACTAGTGTCCTCTCCCACTCCAGTTCTTCTTAAGTTCTTGAGTCCACTTGGAGGTTCTTGCTTCCACTTGGAGATCTAGAACCTCTTACTCATCACCAGTCGAATTCCCTGATCCAAGTGTCATTTTGGAAGCTTCCTGGGCATTGACACCTTGAGGAATGACTGTGCCACATGTCCAAACTCGCCCAGCGCAGGTAGCCTTCTTTGCAGTTGACATTCAACGCAGGTAGACAGTGGAGCAGTTGACATTCAGCGCAGATGCTCAGTGGAGCAGTTGACATGATCCAGAATTGCCTTGTTTTTGAGTGTTTTCAGGTGGAGAACTTTTATTAAGTGCTGTGGTTTGCTGGCCTTGTTCCTCTAGGGGTAGGAACAACATGTTTAGGGACTTTGGATCCCTTAGATTATGGACATTTCATGCTTCATGCTGTAAGGCACAAAAATGTCTATAACAGTTGCCCCCTAAAGTATGAGGTCGTTTATCGGGTGAAATGCTTTATCAGGAGAATCCAAAGTTCATTCAATCGCTGAGAGGTGACCTGTAATAAGATACAATACAATACATTATTTTTCATATTGCTTTCATGATCTAGCTGAGGCAGGCATTCCCATGCTCAGCTTTATAAATACATTTTTCTCTACATAGAACAGACAATCGTCTGATGGTAGACTGATAATTCTCTGTTGAAATTATCATCCTTTGAGTAGGATGATCATCTACTGCACATGTCAATGTCTTTATTTCCTGAATATATATCGCAGCCCGGATGGATGAAACTAGATCCGGGGTCTTCAAACTCGTTCAATCTTCACTCTAAGTACAAGTCGATCCATGTGAGAATTTCTTGGAGTCGAACATGGAAAGACATCGCTTGATTACCAGTCAGTGATGTAAACTGTTAACAAGCGCGAGAGGAATCACTGATAATGATGATGACCCTCAAGGTACGGCAGTACAATCCACGTGGTGTGAATAAAGGACTTGGCGTCGAACACCACGCAAAATCTTTCGATTGAAGGTCATTGATGTATACCTGTCGCCGGAAGTGAGAAACTTGCCATTGAGGCATGCAAGCTTCAAAGTACTGAGGGGGGTGTTCCCAGATCAACTTCCTGGATAATGAGCTGAAGTCGACAAGAAGTGATTCGTCAAAGGAGGGCCTTAATGAATCCCACATCAGTGACACGGAACGGAGCTAATGATTGTGATGAAGGTGAAAACGATCTATGAAATATGATTCAGGTTGGCGGTCACGAAAGGATGAAAGATGATGTATGGTAGTGGATGGGACACGGTTGACTCTTTCTAAACAACATCTCTTGAACATATAACGACATTGATGTGATGGATCGGTAGCATTACCCCAAATGTGGATGGTTTGGCGAGACCATGGTGATGAGACCGATGAATGAAACAACCCAACCCGATGTGGTACGGAGGAAAAGTGTCATGTTCAAGAGCGACTTGCTACCATTAAAGCTTTGAGGTTCTCCCAATTTTTCCCCAGTCATTTCTGACCAGTACCTCTTTATTTTTGTCAAGCTTGAGGAGGATAACATATGCTTGTTCTATAACCTGCGCTTCGGGCAAGCCCATCGCTATGTTTTAACGAGCTTAGCGATAGGGAAACTCGTTCTCGTCTAAAGACAAGTTTGTCACTATTTAATCATTTTAACGAGTCTAACGACAAGGATAACTCGGTCCTTTTCATTTTTAGAGAGTCTGAAAAGGTACATAAAGTTAACTCCAAAATTTCTTTTTCGTCATCTAATCCCTTAAGTCCGAAAAAGTATAAAACAATACAAAAGGGATGAGTTTTCGATATCTTTAACGAACCGAACAAAACAAGCGCTCGATCTTTTTGTGCAATAATCCCTCAGGTCCAAAAAGATTAAAATCTAGAGGAGGGATAGCTCTTACGGTCCTTTAACGAGCTGGAAGGCCAAAAATTGGCAATCTTTTCATATTTTACGAGTCAGTTGAAAAGAGCTTAAAGAAGACTCGTCTTTTGAGGAACGAGTGATAAACAGGGATAACAACTGATTTCAGGTACAGGTTGGAATTTTCCAATCACGGTAGTGTCACAAGGATGGCTAGGTGAAATCACTCTTCGCAGCTGTTCCTCAAAATGGGTAAACAATCATATGGAGGTGAACGATCGGCCAAATGAAAGTGGAGGTGGCAGGTGCAAACACGACCAAGGCTTTTTATGGCTGATAAATTTACGATCACAGTGGTTATTTACCGGGATAGGTTCATTTTTTATTTAAAAATGAGCTTAAACTCTGGAGGAAACATTGCTCACTGCTTATATTTATTTTTTAACGAGCATGAAGACCGCGTTAAAACTGCTCGGATCTTGCGTTTATTTTTTAACGAGCATGAACTTTATGCTAAAACTGCTCGAATTACCAGTCATAAGATAAGAAATGTCCCCTCAAGATTCTATTTTTTATGGAGCTTCATCTCACTAAGCTTTGCTCTGCTCCTTTCTTTATGCAAGTTCGGAAACGGCTAATCCAAAAAATAGATAAATAACCGCTCTTTGCTTGCACTCCAAAAGGGTTGCATGCCCCCAGGTATAAAATAAGATTTCAAGGTTGCCCCTCCTCCTTCTCACCTCTGCTTTTCTTTGGGTGTTCACAGCTACTTGTCATCTTGCTAGTCCAATTTTAACGATACTTGTCTTCTCGTTAATTTTAACGGGTCTATACGATACTTGTCTTCTCGTCAGCCCAACTTTCAACAGATTTTTCGCAAGATCGCAAGAGAACAGCTACTTGCGACAAGAGAGCAGCTACTTGCGACAAGAGAAGAACACTACTCAAAGACAAAACATTTGTGTTACTGAGGGAGGCTTACCTCTTTCTGGTTACCCAAAGATTGTCCTGTTATTTTTTCAACAAAACACTTCCTCGGCAATGTCTACCGAAATAGACAAGGGTGAATGACTGTTGTCAAACACGTAACTTTGACAAAAGAATCTTATTCCAGAACAACCCCTCTTCCAACCACGGACGGGGTATGGACTAGTCATATTCTCTCGCGGAAATTCTACCTTATACCCAAGGTTTTCTCTGCCCAATGCAGACCAGGATGCATGCCCCCTGGGTTCCAGTCCCATCTTCCCGAATCACTCGCACTCATCGGGAACAAGGACTAGGGGTGGAGACATTTCTTGATTGAATAGACCATTCAGGGTTGGTATGTGACTATTTGCGATGCGTGATCCCAGAAATGAAAGTTGGTCTACGAGCTTGACCATTCTTCCTTCGTGTGGAAAACACATTACTCTAAAGAATGAGGAGACTATTGCTCCCATGCAATATATATAGTCTCATCCAAGGAGTAGGTTATAATCCAAGGGTCCTTGAATGACCATCACGTTCATTTGAACGGCCTTCCCTTTCAATGTAATGGGCACATTGGGGAGGATCCCTAATGGTCGACTGGTTCCTTTATCGAAACCCGAGAGATTTCTTATCTCAGGAAAAAGCGCCGGGGAACCCAGTGCTTTCCAAGCAACAGAGGAAAGGATACTCACAGATGCCCCTTCATCAATGATAGTTCCAGCCATTACCATTCTGTATATTTGGACTATAATTCTGAATGGTATACTGGCTGGCAACCGGGGTCTGCCTAGTTGGTTCCAATCAAAGGACACAACCAGGTTGCTTGGTGGTGGGACCGAATACACGGCCGGATATGACCCTGACGATGTTCCTTCCTGTGATAAAGGAATGGGCGCATTGCCCTGACGCTCGTCAGAGTCTGTGTTGATGAAAAGAATCTGGATGGTGTCATCCTTATTCTCTTCAGTGAGGGTGTCATTTGAAGATGAATCTTCGGTGACGGTGTCATTTGAAGATGAAACTTCTTAAGGGAGAACCGGGTCAACTGCCGTTTCGACCTTTGGACTTTCATCCAGTCTGGATTCAGTAGGTTCATTTTCAATGACTGACGCTTCAGCTGACCACTTGAGCAGGCCAGCTGTATTCTCAACCAACGAAGGACTTGGCACGAGTTTTTTGTATCCAGGAGGAAGTCTCAACGGTGAAACCGGGTGATCTTCCAAAACTCTCTTCGCTTCGTCTAAGAAGGGACAACGGTGGATGGCGTGATCGCCTTCACACAGTCTGCAGGGGGATCTCGCTCCCCTCTTTGTCTTGAACCTTCACTTTCGCTGGTTGACGGTAAGCATTCAACATGGCTATCAGAGGTTGATGCTCCCGAACTGTGCAAACGAGGGGACCAGTCCCTTAGTATCTGGGGAATACAGGGACAATCTCTATGGAAGTGGTCTCCTCTACATATGACACATGGCGATTTAGGCCCGGTCTGTGCTGTGTGTGGATTTTTGTCAGATGTCTTTTGCTTGCCCCCAGTCGCCTTAGGCTCCTTCTTCTTCTTCTCTCTCTTCTTCTTCTCCTTCTTCTCCATGGGAGCTTGGCTTTTTCCGGCTCTACCTTGTGAAGATGAAGGATTGGAGGGAGAGTTATAGGAAGTAGAAGGCTGGAGGGCAGCTCTAGACTGATCTAACTGTTGACTCGACTGTTCAGGAACCATGGTGTTCTGAACTACATTGGTTGAGAATAGCCAGATTGGCAGGCCAATTGTCAGTCCTGGAAGCGACAATGTGGCCATGTGGGGCGCACCATCTTCTCCCCAAGAGGAGAAAGGACTAGGATTTCCATCATGGGGAATTCCTTGGTTGGTGCGTTCCATGTTCTCAACCTACAGATCAACGCAGGAATAAGAGGTGATTATGTTCCGTTTTAAAATAAATTTTATAACGACGCTTTAGACACAACTTGCTTTTTCACTTTTTAAGAGTCGAGAAAAAGCTAAAGATGACTCTAGTCTCCTTCGATGTTTTAACGAGCCCGAAGTGACAAATGCTCGGATGGACTTTTTCAGTTATAGAGTTTGAAAAAGGCCAAAAGAAACTACTCTGGAGATCTAGGTAGAGGGTGTGCCAAACCTTTCGCAAAACCACAGAATACGTTTTACGGTACGGGTGGTCGATCTTCGTGAATGCTGTGTTCACTGCATTGCGATCAGTAGGGCGGCCGACACGGCTTCCTATGGATAAAGGCTTTGTTCCTATAGGGGTCTCCCAATATATACGCGACGGTACGTGGGAGCACAAGTCCGTATTGATATTTATCGCTTCACCGTGGAGGAATCACCCAACCACTCAACGGTAATATATCACGTTTAACGACGTCGGAACACGTCTCTAGCTTAGACCTCTATGTGTTTGCGTTATGTTTCAAAGTGTTGTTATGTAAATTCAATTTATTTTAGGTTGATCTTGTTTAGCAGTTTGCCTTTATGGATCACCACGAGATGTATGGTACAACTCCTAAATGCAGTCTAAAGATGAGAAGCAAGCTTTTTCAATCTTTTCAACTTATGAAAATCTTAACTACTGAGGGAAAAGAAAGACATCATCTTTTCACACAGATCATAGAGCACACACTAATGCACTTTTTCCTAAAGCAACATGCAAGCTGTCAAAATGCACATGCACAATGCAGGTATTTCTTTTCTCTTTCTTAATGTTGGTGTACTACAAAAAGAAAGCTGTTGTATAACTTTGAATTCAATTTCAAGTGAAAGCAAACAAGCTTTTGTCCAAAATCAAAAGACACCTTAAGATTTACTTGTTTCAATACTAGAAATACATAAATTCAAACCATATGACGAAAGCAAAAGCTCAATCAGCTATGAACAGCAAACAAACTAACTCTTAAGATCAGAACGACACTTATCACAGGTCTAGATCTAAGAGGCCACAACAAGACTAGTTCACTTTCGTTATGGGAAACTGCAAATGATGTAAGAAATACACAAAGAACAAATACAGTTTCTTTATACAACCGAGGCGGAATAGTGGCAAAGAAAGGTGGTTTCAGATAGGTACATTGACTGATAACAGGCTGCAAAAACAGGGATGAAAACAGGGCAACAGAAAGCAGAGAACCCCAGTTGCACAAGGCCACATTGGTTCAGCGCAGGTAGAACACTGTCAGTTTGACATTCAGCGCAGGTAGCCCCTTCGGGACCTGCGATGAAATGCAGACTGCCTTCACAGTGCCTGCAATGAAGAGAGAAACGCTCGTTTCTCTTGGGTTCTGGGTCACAGATTGCTCAATAATCAACAGTTTTTGGCCAAATCAAAGCTACCAATCAAGTACACACTAAAGGATGATTCAAAGGAGGATGAAAATCTATCACTAAGAGCTGTTCAGAGTCCTTGTGGATCAGCTCTTCAAATCATAAACATGCCCAGAAACTAAGCTAGAGTAGTTGCCCTCTACTTTGCATTTGAAAGATCCAAATACAGTTCGATTCGGTACTCTCTGTGTTTAGGAAATGAATAGCAAAAACACAAACAACCAACAAGATACGATCCCCAGTGGAGTCGCCAATTTGTTGTTGGGAAAAGTATCCAATATGGAATGACCCTATCCCACTCTAAGGGTGATAGTTCCTTAGCAACAATCAAAGGAAAGCTATCTGAGATTACTTCTTTATGAGATGTAAAAGAGGGGAGAAAGAGATCCACTAACTGATGTCTTTCGCTAATGGTTGATCCAATCTTCTCTCCTTTCTGCTTGCCCCCAGCTCCTTGCTCTTTCGCTGGTCCAGCTACACCAAGATCCTGCAAAATGGCAAGAGAGGGAAACTACAAGAAGCATACATTCATAATTGATTCAAGGATTAGAATAAATCAAATACACAAGTATAACAATACACCATTGAGACACATGCATATAGAAGAACCTCAAATGCTTTATTAATGGAAGAAGTAAGGTTCAGGAAGTGATACAACCATAAGAGGCCCAATCCAGCATCACCTTCCCAGCAGAAAGAAATATCCTCTTCACCTCCTTCAAAGCAAATCACCCAATAGTTCTAAACTCAAACCAACAGCAATTCTTTACATTCACAAGATTCCAGCCTCTGGATCTCATGGGAGAGAGATCCATATATAGGAGTTTGGAGAGAGGATGAGTCAGCCTGAGATGTGACTAGTGTCCTCTCCCACTCCAGTTCTTCTTAAGTTCTTGAGTCCACTTGGAGGTTCTTGCTTCCACTTGGAGATCTACAACCTCTTACTCATCACCAGTCGAATTCCCTGATCCAAGTGTCATTTTGGAAGCTTCCTGGGCATTGACACCTTGAGGAATGACTGTGCCACATGTCCAAACTCGCCCAGCACAGGTAGCCTTCTTTTCAGTTGACATTCAACGCAGGTAGACAGTGGAGCAGTTGACATTCAGCGCAGATGCTCAGTGGAGCAGTTGACATGATCCAGAATTGCCTTGTTTTTGAGTTTTTTCAGGTGGAGAACTTTTATTAAGTGTTGTGGTTTGCTGGCCTTGTTCCTCTAGGGGTAGGAACAACATGTTTAGGGACTTTGGATCCCTTAGATTATGGACATTTCATGCTTCATGCTGTAAGGCACAAAAATGTCTATAACACAAGGTAGTTGCATTTCTACCTATTGCAATAACCAGACTATCCCACGAATCTAGTAGAGAACACAACAAGCTGATGCACTTATCTTCATCTGAAATTTTAATATCAACAGATGCTAACTGACTTACCACAGTATTAAATGCATTCATATGCTCTGTCACCGAGTCTCCATCTTTCATCCTCAGGTTATACAGATTTTTCGTAGGAATAGTTTATTCACCAGAGACTTAAATTGGTACAAAGTCCCTAAATTGTCCCACAAAGCCTTCATCATAGCTTCCCCTGATACATTCAACAATATTGAATCTAAGACACACAATCGTATTGTGCTCTTTTCCTTCCAATCCAACTTCTTCCATTCTTCATCAGACACTCCCGTTGGTTTAGTACCCGGATCGACCGCCATCCACTAGTCTTTATCCACCAACAGATCCTCCATCTTGAGTTTCCACAAATCAAAACTTGTTGAGCCTCAGACCTTCACTTCTTTACACATCCTCTCAGCCTCCTTTTCCTATTCATTTCCTTCTTTTGTCACTCATTCCCTCCATAAAATTGCTTAAATCATTGTATTTTAGGACTTTTTACATGGTTTGCTAATTATGCTAATGACTTGTTGTTGGTTTAGAATTTTGGTTCAAAGAGCTGCGTTTCCGCAGCTCACATAGGGTTTCCGCAGCCAACCCCGGATTCCGCAGCTGTTTTCTTAAATGGTATGTTCCAGGTGTCCTCCAGGAAGAAGAGCCACATGGGCAAGTTCATGGAGCCAAGGACATGGTGTGTGTCCCTCCAGCTCACCCAAACTGGTCATAAAAACCCGTAGTCAACGCAGAGGCAAATCCAGTCAACCAGAGGTCATTGGCGGTGGCACGGCTCTGCATGTTCTGTTTTGGAGCATGTGAAGAACAAGTGGCACCTTTCTCAGCCACGAAGACAGTGGGAGACATGAATCCAACAGCGGATTGAGTGCCCACAACGACCATTGCCTAAATCCGAGGACGCAGCTAGATTACGTGTTTTGACACAGCTGCTTGAATAGCTGAAGTTTCGTTAAAGTAGTTTGATTTCCTCTGTATAAATAAAGCGTCTTTGAACGCTGGATAGTTAGTTGTTTTGTACTCGTTTTGAGCTCCCCACTGTATTTTCAAACTTGCAAATTAATACATGAGAAGACTGTTCTGTTTCTAAGCATGTAACTGCTCTTTGGATTGGCTAAAGTGGGCAGAGGGCCCCCGTTTACTACAACCACTGTACAGTAGTTTAATTCCTTGCATTTCATTTTCTGATTTCATGTATAATAGCTGTATATATGTCTTTTCATTTGCTGCAATGTTATTTCTTTTCAAACATGTATAATAGCTGTACATAAACTTTGAATTCTGCTGATTTACATTTCTGCACTTTTGTCCATGACTGATCAGTGTGTTATGCAGGTTTCTTAGGCGAGCCCGCGATAGTTTTCTTGCTTTTCTTTTTACAACTAGTGGCATGTGTGATCATCTTGTCTAGGCTGCTCATCTTTACTTTTCTGCAGTTTGATTCTCATTAGCTTTATTTCTTTAACTTGCACTTTACTTTCTGCTCAGTAGTTATCAAGTTGTTCATCCATTGATGGTTCTTTTTCTATAATCAACTAACTCTATTGGAGCCAAAATATCATTTAGTGCAGCTTGATTTATTTTGCTTTTAGACTCACATTGCTTACCTATTCATAACTATTCTCACATCATTAAGAAGAGGTTAAATAGTCTGATTTGTCTCACTTAGATTTCACATTGATTAGATTTTGTAAAGTAGTGTAAAGTAGTTGTTCTTGTTTTAATTGAGTTAATATAGACTTCATTTTCATTTTCATCAACAGCAGAGATACTGGGCCGATGCCATTAGTCCTTTAATTGATTTTGAGCTTTGATTTTATTTCAGTTATTGTTCAAGCTTTCTTTTAGAATACTCTTTAAGTTTCAAGAAATTACTTAGAAATCATCACAATCACACACATTCACTCACTTCATTACATCTCCATCACATTACATTAGGAAAAATACAATAAAAAACAAACTAAAAAGATAAAAACGACAAAAGACTTACAAAAGGTTATCTAAGTACATATAGTACACCTCACTTCATCAGCTTACGAGCCCCAGGTTGACAATTAAAAGTAGCAATTTAGACAACACTAAATTGACCAAACAAAACTCCAACAATTAAATTTCTCAATCTCTACCTTTCCATTGCTCGCCATCTTCTTTCACCACCATAATCGATCTCGCAGATCTCCCACTAAACGGGGTCTACCACAGGCCCGAGTGAAACCCCTCAGCAACAAAGGCATCCCCTTGAAGCCAAAACTTCTCTGATACCAAATGTAGGTTTTAACCCCGTACATAAATTACCTATATACGAATTCTAAAACACAGAAAATAAACAATGTGAGAGCATAACACATAAAACACATATACACAGAGATTTTCCACTAGATCCAAAACCGGGACTACCAACTTCATTTTCCATTGTGTTCCTTTCAATGTTACAATAAATATTTATACATGCCGAAGCATCCAATACCATGGACCAAAAACCATCGCGTCCAATACCATGGACCGAAAACCATCGCATCCAATACCATGGACCAAAAACCATCGCGTCCAAAAAACATGTGCAAAAATCAGGCACAAAACCATAGGTGGGTCCGCCAACCTAACATAGGGTCCAAAACCAAAATTTCCTGGACCCCATAAAGTGTGGTTATGGGTTCCCTTCAAAACCCCTATTAACTATGTGGAAAGAATATAACACAACCCAACAGGTTGGGACCTCCTTGAGGATTCCCACCAGCCACAGAACTAACCATATGTCCTTGACTGACATAAGGAGTGCTCATGTCAATCAGTGACTAACCATGCATGCCTGAAAATGGAGGGGGAATTGTTACATTCCCAACTGGTATATGCATATTGGGAGTGCCCCCAGATACTTGAATCTGGGGGTGAGAACTATACAATGGATGCCAACCATATTTTTGGTTGAAGGGACCCATACTAACTATGCTATATTGAGTGTTATAAGGAGTGATGTATGTGGCACTTGTCAAAGGTATAGAGTTTGACACTAAGGGGGTGGAACTCAGTATAGGCTAGGTTCCACTCATGGAGGGTGTCATGTGAGGGTTTGTACCTGGGAGAAATGGGATAGTAGGCTTCACCATCAACAATCTGCTAGTGAATGTCGACTTGGGAAGTGGTGGGGGACCAAAAGTTTCCAAAAAGTTCCACGACCCGTTAGTCGTTGACGGGATAGATGGAAATGTTCCAGCTGAAGACATAGGGGGTACAGGTGTGACACGAATCAAGAGTGGGTCCAACAAATTCGTGATCGGAGGGTTATAGGGAGGAAGAAATCCTACAGTAAAGAAATCCTTTGATAAGCTTGAATCATCGGTTGTCCAAACAGATTATGTGTGAGATCTCGGAGACTGATTTCTCGAAGATGGGGAATTCGATTCACTAGAGCTCGGCGGATCTTCCACAATGAGTGGTGGAAGTCCTAACAATTGCCTAGATTGATGACGAGGGTCGTATGTTGCCATGGTGACCGATAATTTTTATCAATAAATGTTATCATGATATTTATTAAATTCTCAATGATAACACTCGGGTGCCTAAAAAATAAAAAATAAAAATAAAAAATACACTAAGTGAAACAATCAGCAAACAAAGGGAAATTACCCTGTATGATAAGCACCAATCACTGAAGATGAAACCTAGTATCACAATGAATAATATAGAGGGCTGGCCAAATGTACAATTATGGTTACTCTAGAGCTTCGCCCAAACCTCAGATTGAGGGGCCAAGTACTCTAGTGAAGATGAGCACCCTCCCAAAAACTAAAGACAGAGTAGGTCCATCTGTGTTAGGTACCAAGGTAGCCCACCCGAGTCACCTTGTGCAATTCCCTAAAAGTATGGCCACTAAGGATACCTCAGATCAAGACACTACTGGCTGGGACATAGTCACAAATAGTACGTTGTGTGGGCAATATACTTGAGTCCCCGACTCAACCCTGAAATCCCCGAAGGGATCCCCAATACACAATACCCAAATGAGTTGTAAGTGAAGGTGGGCTATGTTCACTTACAGTCCAATTTTGTCTCGTATTTAGCTCCACTTTGACTGGAGTGGTCTCGGTAGTATGAGTGCAGAAGGAATTCTCTCTTTTAATGACACTAGTTTTGGTTTATGATCTTGGGAAATTTACTCACACTGCCTATCCCAAAATCCTAGCCTGAACTAATGTTTGTTTTCTCTATAAAGAGTTACTGATTGATTTTAGGTAGATTTTATGTGTACTTTTCTAGTGCCTTCGATAGGGGTGTTGACGTATGATATTTGGTGGGAATCTGACTCAAAATCATGCAAAAGACAATGCTTGAAAATATTCAATTCGATGAAATAAGCTATATTCTGCAAGTGAGAGTCTTTCATACATTCATATTTGTTCCATGCATCCTAGTCATTATAACACATCTATAACCAACATAAATCTTTTGAATGCTTTCTAGCAACTATTTGAAACCAAAATAAGGCATATTTTAACCAGCTAAGCAGAAGAATGAATAAAAATGTTGATTTTTCTTTTATAAAAACCTTTTAAGAAAGAAAAAAAAAACTATTCCTAAAAAAAAAAATTCTTTTAGGACACAGATCTTGCTAACAAAATATAATTGCATATCCTTTTTCAGTCCATAAGCATGTTTCCCATCCTTTCTAGTTTACAGGCACAACTATATGTCAAAATTTGGGTGGCTAATACTCTGTAGCAGAAGCCACCGAGAGTTACTAGTCTACTAACACATTGTTTATGTAGACACAGAGCTTTATAAAGCTTTGTTTTCTTTGCTAACCTGCATTAGTGTGGGAAAATAGTTAAAAACAGGGCTTTGGGGATCAGATCCATGGCTAAATATATGAGGGAAGAGTGCAACAAGGTCTTGATGGGCCAGAAAAGTAATGCAGAAGTATAGGGTGGTCTAGAAGGAGGAGGAAACTAGGAACTGTCTAGGTGAACTGGGAACTAATGTATAGTCCCCAGTGGAGTCGCCAATTCTGTCATAGGATAAAATGCATGGTGTATGGAGAATGGAGATACCCTCAAGGGTTTTCCCAGGACCCTTGGAAGACTGTAAGATTATCTACAGCTGTCGCAAAGCTACATGCATGTCCATAAAAAATAACTAACTATCAAAGTAAGACAGATTCATTACCTCAAGTTTCCATGTAGATTTGTTGGAGAGCACAATGTAGCTAGGTGGAAGTCCCCTGAGTCAGCGCCAGATCAAGTCCTACACATAGAAGAGACAAGCATAATCACAACATACAACGTTGATAACTAATACATGAATATATAGAAGACATCTAGTTAGACATAACTAAGCGACTCATGCTAAAAGGTATTGGACAAACAACTAAATGAATGATAGTACCAACACCACAGAGTAGACAGTACAACTATAGTTCTATATTAATTTCAAAAGAGTGATTACAACCATCTATTACATCAGCCTTCCCTTACCCCTCCATCTCCTCTCTCTCCCCCTTCTTACAAACTTCTTATGCTTAGATTTGAGACTATGCTCGAAAATCAAGTAAGTTATCCTTTCAAATGATTTGACCTCTATCACAATGGCCCTAGCTCTGATTATTTAGAAATCAAGTTAGGGTTGCCAAGTTCCTCCATTACTCTCTTAAGGTAAAAGCAATGATGTTGCCATGCTTTTGAGATATTTCCCATTTGCCTCCTTCATTAGTATTAGAAATCTCACAAATAGGTCGAACTTTAGATGTTTCCTTGTTTTCCTGAGTAGATTTAGGAGGAAATATAGAGATATTTATGAGTCAATTCGCTCCTTTGACCTCTAGATTCTCATTAGGATCCACTAACATTGTCCTTGAACCAAATAGTAGAGTTAGTAGGGTCACTAACACTCCATTAGGCTTACAGAGAAGCTTTATAAAGCATTTTGTCAGTGTATAGACAATGTTAGTGTGGAAACAAGGCCTGTGATTTTGGCTATTGCTTCAACCATCATGTCTTTCTCCTCTAAGCTGATTAGGAGGTCATTTTGCTGTATAACAATCCAACCATCCTCTATCTTTTCTAGTGACTTCTGAGGGATCCTAGACCTTTCCTCACTTCATTCCACCCATCTACCACCTTCCCTAGGCCTTCCATCACCTCCAACACCTTCCATTTTTCTCTCAGCTCTATCGTGTAGGTTTACAGGGAATCCTATAGGTTTTCCTGAAATACCCTGTTTTGAGGCCGAATTGAGAGAAAACCTCTAGGAAGTCACAAAAAGCCTCCCAAGGGTCTCTCACACCATCCAACCATCTCCTAACCCTTCCAGCCATCCTCCAACATCCTTAATTAACCTTCCACATCACCAAAAGAAATTAGTTTGCATACGTGATTTTGCATGAAAAGAAAAAAATATAAAAACATATTTATTTCAGTCCCTTTACTTGCACATTAATGATGTTTGATGCTTCTGACTTCCATGATTAGATAGTAGAATTTGGTTCATGATAATTTAGCATTATTGCAAAAGCATAGTTTCTTGGCAGTTAATTAGGAAAAGGTGTGATTTAGCATTGAATTTCGGTCTTTTCCATTATTGCAGTAGAGTAGCTCTCCCTTAGAGCAGATTTCCCTTTCTTGCATCAAGAAACCAAGATTCTTATGAATACATAGAAGTCTGGCTTCAAAACCCTAGTGGTCTCTCGCTAGCTAAATCGTGATAAAAGGCAGAACCATCATTGTTACTTGTGTATACACCACTCTCACCTCCAAGTTTGTACGAACCCCAGGTTGACAAAGTAAAGCTGGTAGTTGAGGAGTTGCAACATTCTTGCTACAATACTGGCGTTCATCACTTTTTGGCACTATTGCCAGGGAGGTATCTAAGTAATATGTGAACACTGCTTCTTTCTTCTATTTTCTTGTCTCTAATATTCTGCAATTAGTTTATTTCTACAAAAGTAATCTAGTTGCTTCCTTTTTAATTCTACATTTTCTGCTTTCCTTTCCATTTTTCAAGCAAGATTTCAATTGAGCAAGTAGTTTTTCACTGAGTTAGTAGATTTCATTTAATTAGCAATTTCAATTCTGAAAATTACTGTCCAAGTCTGAAAAACACAAAACCAACCAAAAAAGATTTCCTTTCATGCCTCGTAGGAATAGGGATAACTTAGGGAAATTTTTTCCAAATACCCCCACTGCATCAAATAGCCAACCTCCCATCTTTCACAGTGGATGTGAACAGGAGGAACCCTTCGGTGAGAAACTTGACATATTTGAAGAACCTACAGGGGAAGAAGAGGAAGAAGAACCCATTCCTACTAAACCAATGGCTGAAAACGGAAATGACAGAGGGAATAGAGAGAGAGTTGAGGGTGCCTTCCCTGTCAGGGAAACCAATGGGGACACTAAGATGAAAAATATAAGCCCCTCTTCCCTACCTCATTTCCATGGTTTGACCACAAAATAACCCAACACTTTCTTATTGGAGTTTTCTACTATATGCCAAACCTATGACTATATAGATGATGAGCAGAAGTTAAAATTATTTCCATCTACCCTTAAAGATGCAACATTGTTCTGGTTCATGGGTTTACCTGGGGATAGCATCACAACTTGGGCTCAAATGTAGAAATCCTTTAACAACAAGTATCGATACTATTGTCGGTAAAAGGATACTAAAGAGGAAATTTTTAGGATGACCATAGGCAATGATGAATCCCTAGAGGATTGCGAAGAAAGATTCCAACTTAGTTACAAAAGGGCTAGGTGCAAACGTGACCCTGAGTCACTAAAGCTAGTCCTACTTAGGGGAGTAAGGGAAGATCTTATAGATACCCTACACCTGTTAGTAGGAGGAGATATCTACCAATTACCCTATTAGGATATCAAGACTGTCTTTAGAAACCATTCTAGGGCATCTTCGAAAAAGGGTAGGGGTAGTCAACCTATGGTCAGTACATCCTCTTCCAACTCATCCATCAAGGGTGAAATTGGAGAAATGCTGGAAGATTTCAAAAGTGAGATGCTGCAAACCCTTGCCTTGCAAATGGACACTATGCACATTAAGAGAAAGCAGGAGGAAGTAGAGAGAGACTTGGAGATTTTTTGTCCTAAATGCACCAGTAGGCATCCTAGGAATGAATGTCCATTGAATTCTTATTGAAATTTGCTCAGTCTGTGAAGAAAACCACTCCACAGACAAGTTCCCTTCTTTTCTTGGACTCAAAGTTGCATATCGAGGAGTTGAAGGGGTCATTGAGCAGCTCTGCTACATAAACCAAAAGAGACCTCATGGGCCTAGACCATACCAACAAGGCATGCAAGAGTCATCCCATGCATACTACAACCCCAAACAAACCACAACCATACCTTCTTGGGGACCCCCTACTCATCTTTCCTAGTCTACACCCCCTCCTTGGTCCTTTGAATCTCAGTATCACTCCCACCCAGTCAGCCAGTCATTTCAATCTTATGCTCCGCCACAACCTCAGTGGAATGCACCACCCCATGGGTGGAGGCCCCAATACAACAATGCTCCAAATTTATTGCCTCCACCACCTACCCAACCACAACTGTTACAATCTAGTCCACCCAAGCAACCCCAGATGCCTGCCCAACCAAATCTGAACCCAAAAAACAGACATGCTGAGCAAGTATACAATGGAAATACATCATATCCAGCTTATGTTGTGGAAATATAGGAGATTAACCTGAGATCTGGGAGGGTTCTCCTCGATAACCAACCTCCACCTCCACCTAGGGAGGTTGAGGAAGAAAGAGATGAAAACATTCTTAAAATGAATCCAACATTTCCTAAGAGATTAACCCAACCACTCCAGCCTACCCCAGAAGAGATTGAACTTCTCGGAGAATTGTAAAATATATGTGTAAAGATTCCACTTCTCCAAGTAATAAAATATGTTCCTATTTACAATAAGTTGATTAAGGATAAGTGCTTCAAGCATCCATGGAGGTGAAGAAGAGATGCCCCTACCATTAATGTCATTGGATAGCTATCTGACTTAATGTTAGGGAAGGTAATCTGTCCAAATTCCTTGGACCTTAGAAGTCCTATAGTAGATGTGCACATCAATGGCACCATTTTCCCACACACTTTGATCGATCTTGGGGCTACCATTAATGTGATGACCAAGGACACCATGCTCAAGCTCAACCTCCAATGTTCATTGAGGAAGACCACAACATTTTTTCAACTTGCAGACTGCTCCATAGTGACCCCTGAGGGGATTGTGGAGGATGTGATGGTATCCATTGACTCTTGGGAGTACCTTGCAGATTTCCTAGTTCTCCAGCCTAAGGCTAAGCTTACTGGTTACCCTCTCATCCTTGGGAGACCCTGGTTGGCCATTGTTGATGCTTACATTAGCTGTAGAGCTGGGAATATGACCATTAAGAATGGGCATATGCCCAAGCCATTAGTCCTATACCCTCCTGCTCAACCATCCCTAGAGCACGATTTATCTTTATGGTTGGAGGAGGAGGAAGAAGATGAAGTTTATTCCGCCCAACTTTATAATTTATAAAAAACCATGGGAGGAGGGTAGAAGGATGAAGATGATTTGATTGAACACATACTCCAAAGTCCAACTCCTAGTACATTACCCTTAGAAGATGTAGTAAAGGAAACCCAGAACAATCATCCAATTGACCTATGCTTGACCAATTCCAACCCCATCCATGTCAAAACCATAGAATTCGGCCCTGAGAGAACCTTGAAAATCAATCCCTCTCTTTCTGCTCTCCAAGAACAGAAGTTATGAAACATGCTAAAGGAACATCTAGATGCCTTCACTTGGAGTTACAAAGAAATGAAGGGAGTACACTCTTTAGTGTGTACTCACCACATATACATGAAATAGGGTTGAAATCCAATCCAACAACCCCAAAGGAGGATTAATCCATCTCTTAAAGATATAGTAAAAGAATAACTGCAAAAACTGCTAGATGTGAGATTCATTTACCCTATCTCCGATAGGGAGTGGGTCTCTGCTTTGGTGTTAGCTCCAAATAAAAATGGTAAGTGGAGGATTCGTGTCAATTACGGGGAGTTGAACAAAGCCACAAAGAAGGACCATTTCCCTCTACCCTTCTTGACCAAGTGCTAGATGTCTTGGCAGGGAAAAAGTTTTTCTCTTTCCTAGATGGATTTAATGGGTACAACCAAATCTAGATCAGCCCAAAAGACTAGGATAAAACCACCTTCACTTGTCATTGGGGTGATTTTTCCTATAGGGTCCTTCCTTTTGTCCTATGCAATTCTCCTGCCACTTTCTAGAGAGAAGTCCTGAGTATTGTCGCCGAGTTAGTCCATGATCCAGTGGAAATTCATATGGATGATTTTACACCTTATGGCTGTGATTTTCAAGAGGCTCTTTCCAACCTAAGCAAAGTACTACACAAATGCATTGAAATGAACCTGACTCTTAGTCCTGCAAAATGTGAATTCTTTATGACTGTAGGGACCATGCTAGCTCATTCAATATCTCAACAAGGACTGTAGGTGGACCCAAACAAAATAGCTATCATCCAAAGGGTCCCACCTCCTCAAAATCAGAGAGATGTCAGAAGTTTCCTAGGGTTAGTTGGATACTACCAAAGGTTCATAAAGGATTTCAGCAAGTTGGCCTCTCCTTTATTTGGTTTTTTGGCCATGGACTCTGAGTTTATATGGTCAAAAAGTTGTCAAGAGACCGTAGACACCCTAAAGAACAAGTTAACCACTACACCGATTCTCCGAGGCCCAAATCGAGCCCTTCTCTTTCATATTCATGCTGATTCCTCACACAAAGCTGTAGGAGCAGCCCTAGGTTAGATAGATGAAAATTTGCCTTATTCTATCTACATTCTTAGTAAGAATCTGTCAAAGGATGAACTAAATTACACATTGACCGAAAAGGAACTCCTGGCTATTGTGCATTCATTGAAAAAATCTAGGAATTATATTACATGCTATCAAACATTTGCTCATATTGACCATGCTGCAATCAAATATTCAATGAATAAACCAGATTTGAATGCTTAGATTATAAGATGGTTACATTTATTACAGTAGTTTGATCTAATTATTGTCGATATTCTTGGTACGGAAAATGTTGTTGTTGACTTTTTATCCAGATTAAATTTTCTTGCATGTGAAGAAGGAATGGTTGATGATCAGTTACGAGATGAACACTTATTTTCTATTTTAGTTCTCTCTCCATGGTTTGCTAATATAGCAAACTATTTGGTATCTGCACAGTTCCCACCGAACTTGTCCTCAAAAGAGAAGAGCAAGATAGTGAGGAAGAGAACCCCCTTCACTTGGATTGGGGGTAACCTCTTCAAACTTTGCCCAGATGAAATCTTGAGAAGGTGTGGCAGGGAGGAGGAAGTCTTTGACATCCTTCTAACCTATCATGATGGGAATTGTGGAGGTCACTTTGTAGCAAAGAGGACATCATTAAAAGTGTTACAAGCAGGCTATTATTGTCCCACTCTTCATCAAGATGTGAAAAGATATACTAGTTAGTGTGATCGGTGCCAAAGGATGGGAAGGTCTACTACAAGAGATGAAATTCCTTTGCAACCTCACGTGACTTTCGAGCCATTTGACAAGTGGGGCATGGACTTCATTGGACCTATTAACCATCCTTCCAAACAAAAGCAGTACATCATTGTGTGCATTGAATATCTGACTAAGTGGGCTAAAACCAAGGCAATTAAGGCAACAATAAAAGAGAAGGTAGTTTAGTTTCTAAGGGAGAATGTATTTTACAAATTTGGGTACCATAGAGAGCTGGTCACAGACCAAGGTAATGAGTTTACCTCCAACATGATTAAATACTTTCTCATCCAACACAAGATCAAGCATAGAACCTCCACTCCCTATCATTCGTAAGCTAATGTACAAGTAGAGGTGACCAATGGAGTGCTGGAGGGCATCCTGACCAAAGTGGTAAGTAGCTGTAGGAAGGATTGGGAAGATAGGCTAGTTGAGGCCACTTGGGCCTATAATACCACCTAGAAGACCACCACTGGATTCACACCCTATGAGCTGGTCTATGGGGAAAAGGCCCTGTTTTCCATTGAATTTGAGTATAACACATTAAGGATGACAACCCAAATAGATCTAGATCTCAGCAGTGCACAAAAAGAGAGATTGCTCCAGTTGAATGGTTTGGATGAGTTCAGAATGTAGGCCCTCCTACATACAGAGGTAATTCAACTTCACGGGAAGATCTGGCATGATAAGAACATCAAAGAAAAGAAATTCCAAGAAGGTGATTGGGCCTTGTTATATGATTCTAGGTATAAAGACTTCAAGGACAAGTTAAGGAAAAGATGGCTAGGACCTTATGTTGTAGAAAGATGCCATGACAATGGTTCAGTATAGATCATAACCATAGACGAAGAGGCCATTCCTTTACTTCTTAATGGACACCAGCTGAAAATTTACAAGAGAACATTGTCAAAACAAGAATTCATTGATGATATCAAAAAAATAGTGATGTTAGTGGAGCAATTTTTAGCTCCTACCTTATCAATTCACTGAGAGAAAAAAATAAAAAGAATAAGGAATCAAGTGAAAACCTCCATGAGGTGCCTGAGTCCCACTATCAGATTGAAAGCCTCTTGGGGTGGCCCAATGGTGTAAATATAAAAAAAGAGAGAGAAGAAATGATAATAAAAAGATCCCTGGGTGAAAACCTCTGTTGAGGAACCCAGGGAAAACAACTAGGATGAAAACCTCTTGGAGGCAGCCTAGTTTTTTTCAAAACAAAAAAAAAAAAAAAAAAGAGAGAAAAATCATGAAAATTTCTATTTTGCAGGTGAGGAAGAAGGATGATCAAAGAGAAAAGGAGGATCACCAAGAGACCTATTTCACTCACATTTTATTTTTCCACTCATTTTCATTCATCATTCTACAATTTCTCTCACTTTTCCACTCCTTTCCTTCAGTTTCGAAGGGGACTATGTTTTGTACAGGATCCCCTGAAAGCCACAGTGGCATAGAAATCATACAAGAAATGACCCTAAAAGAAAACATGACCTACTATGTCAATAAAATAGCACCCCTACATCATCATTCCATGACCATACCTATGTCCACCTTCAACATCCCTACATTCACCCTTGAAAAAATATATATATCAGTTTCAAAAAATTTCACAGTCTTCAAAAAAGAAGGAAACAAAGAGCAATAGGGAGCATCACCTAAGTATTCCTCATCCTCCACACTCCTAGTCTCCCTCTCCATCCATTTCACCATCCTTAAACTCCCAACAGAAGGTATGATTAAGAGTTCTGAGGGAGAAGTAGCTACAGGACATCCTGTAGGAAATCCTGTAGTAGCCTATCCCACAGAATACGAATCATAAGAATATCAAGCTTCCAGAATGATGATCCAAGAGAAGAAGGGACTCCAAAGTAGCATTAAAATCATCATCTTCAACACCAGGTACCTTCACCACAAAAAAATCATCAAAGAACAACAAAAGGGAAGAAGACTAGGATGCAACTAATATGCACAACAACCACCTCCAGTCTTCAACCACTGCAACAAGGTATTAAGCACCATAGGTAAGTATCCCACTCACTCTCTCATGTGCATAATGTAGTCCTGTTATGTAGAGGTTATGAGTAAGCTGGTTTGTAAGAGAAATCTGGCAAGTTAAATTGGCCACCTTCAATCAGTCAACAAAGACAAAATAATTTGTCCTCTCACACGTGGCAACAATCAAATCCAAAACAGAAAGGAGAAGGACAGAAGAAGTTAAGGCTATGGAAGCATGAAGCGGGAATTGATTACAAGGAAGTGGGGAATGATGAAGTGGTAGTGGGGACCAACGGTCCAAAAATGGAAACTGTACCTTGGCTGCCAGCACACCACCTCACCCCCAAATGACCATAAGAAGAAATAATCGTCATCCCCATGCATTCATTCATTCACTTCGTCGAGGCTCACTCTCACAAGTCTTTTTCATACCCAAGAAACCTATAGCAAGGAAGACACCATCATTTTTCTACACAGGAATTCCTAAAGGATTGCATAAGAAATCCTACAGGATTGCACATAGGATTCCTATAGGATACACATAGATAGTCTATAGGATAGGCCGAGAGGAGTTTCAAAGGGGAAAACAAGGGGATTGACCACAAAAAACATTATGAATAGGTAGGCTCTATAATTACATTCCTCTTTCCAAGTAAATTGAACAAAAAAATCCTCTAGTTTGAGAGAATTTGGCAGCTGTACTAGAGAATTGTCCACATAGTCATCTCAACTTTTTACGTCTTCATTTGAAAATTGTATCAACCATATCATCTCATCAAAACCTCACCAACCAAATATGACAAGAGGGTTTAATAAGAGGGAGCCCACTAACACTGTGAGAATCCAACAACACCCTCAGGTAATAGAAATATTCACGGCATAATTGGATGGGGTTTTTCAAAAAATTAAGGGGTTATGATGATGAGGTGGCCCAATATTTTTCTCTATCCCTCATTCCACTTACTAGAGTCCATGGCATTATTGTGGTAAGAGGCCTATCCATAGAAACCACCCCTGAACTCATTAGCAGAGTTGCCACACTTCCCTTAGGAGTACCATGGAGGAAGGAAGACAAAGGAGATAACTAGGTTGCCAAAAGGAAATTATTTTTAGAAGGTGAGGAACCCACTAAGGACAAAAATGGAGTAAGGAGAGCAAGCCTGCCATATCCCTAGAATGAGGTAAGCTACCAACTTATCAAATACATTTCATGTGAGGGTAAGTATAGTGTGGTCTATGGCTATCATTTTAGGCTTCTTGAATAATTGAGATTTGCAGCAGAAACACCCCCTCACCACAGGCTTAGCATACCATACTTCTTGCTGCAATCACCAATAGACTCAAGCATGAAAGTGCAAGAGAGAAATGCCCAATATTTAGCTCACCATGGGTTAATTAGAATCCTTATAGAAGATGCCCTTCAAAACCTCAAAATTCCTATACAATGGTCATTTTTCAGAGACATGCACACAGAGGAAGACATCAAAGCTCTAACATATGATGCTAATCCTACTGTTAGTGAAGAGGAAGAGGAAGATACTGAAGTAGAGGAAGAAGACGTAGAGTAGGAAGAAGAAGAAAAAGAAGGAGATGAAGATGAGATGGATGAAGAAGAAGATGAAATAGAATAAAATGAGGAAGATGAAGAAGAAGAGGAGAAAGAGAATGAGGATGATGAAGAAATAGAGGAAGATGTTAAGGAGGGGACTGATAAAGATGATGAGGATCTACAAGAGGAAGAAGAAAGGAAAGACATAGGTGAAGAAAGAAATGGGAAAGAGGGGGTAGAAAATAGGGAGGAGTCACCTAGGGTGTCTCCAAAACCCACTGAGAGAGAGGCAGCAACTACCCTCACTGCTCTTAGCACCTCCATCAAGAAAAAAGGAAAAAGATAGAGACAGACCCCCTTATATTTCAGGACAAGGAAAAGCACAAGAATAAGGCAGGGAAAACCCCAAACACCAACCAAAATTCCCATTGTGATTGAATACTCACCTAAAGAAAAGGAGAAAATGCCTTCCCCTAAGTCTCCTATCAACTACATGAGAAGGCTTATGACTAGATCAACCTCCTCCAAGGGAAAAGAAATCCTACAAGATACACAACAGAATCTACAGGAAGTAGAAGCAATCCTACAGGATACTTTGTTGAACCTACAGGAGACATAAAAGTTGAAAAAGGATGTAGGCCAACAACAAGGAAATAAAGAAGAGGACCGAGAGTCAAAAGAACCTAGCCCCCAACCTAACCTTGATTCCTACTACATGTTTATTGAAGGAGGTAGGGTCATACCTCAAAAATTTGCTATTCCATTGTTCTTCATGCTTGATAAGGAGAGAGCCAGAACTCATAGATGGATGCAGATCACCAAATCCAAGCGGGTGGAAGACATTGGGCACATGGAGGAGAAGCTCAAGCAGATGAGAAGAGAGCTAAGTAGCTTGAGAGACAGAGAGGCCATAATGAAAAATCAAATAGAAACAAAAAATGCATGGTTGAGAGGACAACTGCAAGAAAGAGAGAATCAATTGGCATGTATGGCCAGTCTCTCTTTGGAGGCAATCTAGAATAGGATGAAAACTAAATATTATGCCCTATACCTCAAGGAACAATGGATACAGTTCTAGATCAAGACCATAACACAGAGAGGCACCATGCCATTTCAGGAATATAGACAGTTCATTGATCTTTGTGATCATAGCACACTAGAATATAGGGCCAAGATGTCTGAGTTTTATTTGCACAACATGGCCTTAACAGACATGAATATATGGGACCCTAATGCCAAGCTAGGTGATTTACAATTTATGGATTTGGCGTCATGGATGAACCATGAGGAATCAAGGGCTGAAGAGATGAAGAAGATATTGGCAAGAGAGCAAACTAAACCTCTTATGATCAAAGCTAAACAATTAGATCTCATGGCCCTCATCAGTACCCATAATTTGATTGCAAATGATCCTTAGCTTACACCTAGATATCTTGTTTCCCAAGAGCAATCAATTTCATATTTTAAGGACATGTTCAGGTTGTTAGGGGATGATAGCATACATGCTTTCCTGAGGAGATAGGAACACATTTCCATACAACTTAAAGATATGAGAGTACCACTATCCTCAAAGATTGAGAGAAGCACTAAACAGACACCCATGTACAAGCAATCTACGCAAAGGCTGAAAGTCAATTGGATTGGCATAAAACTCAGTCCACCACTACCCCTAGGAATGCTATAAGGAAGGAAGGAAGAAGAAGAAAAGAGGCAGTGGGAGGAGGTAGAAAAGAAAGCAGGATTCTATGAACAAGAAGAGGAAACCACAACAGAGGCATGGGATGCCAGGGAGGCCACTAGAGCTATGAAGGATAAGGATATTGATTGAGTTGCTCAAACGATGAGCAACACTTTCAGTAGGGGGTGATGATGAGCCTTATCATTGGGTAATTATATGGGCCTTAATTCACCTCCTAACTTAGTCAAACTAACTTTTCTCACAACTTATTACATGTTTCTTATTATATTTTGTTTATGAGATGAGGTAGAGTTGGATATTATGCCTAGTGGACTAATATGCATTGAATGTAGGATTGAAGGAGAAAATCAAGGAATTTTGGAAAATAGTAAGGTCAAAACTCGAATGGGACAAGGGAGAGGGATTGTAGGAGGTAAATCATCCTCATTTACTTCTCCCCCATTTGAATATTCCTCGATCCATCACACCGGCTCAAAGTGCAAGCAACCAAGCCATGAGGATTAGAAGGAAGTGGAGCAAGTGAGAGACAAAGAGCTAGTTTATCTCGAGTTTGGGAGCCGAGCCTCCTTGATTTTAAGGAATTCATTGGGGAGTTAAATTGTATAAGTAGAGAGGCCTAGAGCCTCATTAGGATTCAAATTTTTGTTGTAAAACTCTAAGCTATTTTCGAGCTACAGACTTGTGAAAGTTTTATTGATGTAATTTTCTATTTTAGTAATAAAAATGAGTTTTGTTTTAAGACAGCACTGAGTTAACGCAGAGGGCTAAAGCTCTTGGGTTAGGGCCCAACCCTGGCAACCAAGGCTCCTCTTTTCTTGTATCTGTATGTTTAGATTAGCCTCATAACTTCATTGTTAATTTACTTGTAGATGTGGTTTCATGGCAAGTAGTGTAGATTGGATTGGTTGTTTATTAGTTTGCTTCCATTTGTGCCTTACTTCAGTAGCAGGTTAGCAGGGATAAAATGAGTACCACAAGGTTGAAAGTGGGTGCCTCGGCCTCATTTCATCCCTTTGGGATCATGATTTTGAGGAAGGGACCTTTATATAGCCCCAAAAACATAGATTTCTATTTCTTGCATAAGCTTTAGTGGTTACTGTATTTAAAGTTACCGTTTGATCAGTTTTGAAAAGTAGGATTTCATTTCCATCTCTTCTATCTTCACTCTTGCAGTGGATCTCAT
Organism: Pinus tabuliformis; assembly: GCA_031772625.1. Taxonomy (NCBI): domain Eukaryota; kingdom Viridiplantae; phylum Streptophyta; class Pinopsida; order Pinales; family Pinaceae; genus Pinus; species Pinus tabuliformis. Next base: position 1,087,139,723 of record CM062819.1, read on the forward strand.
CCGTGCTTTCATTCCTTTCAGCAACTTTCCTCATGCATCATGTGGGCAGTGAGTTCATTAAATTTGATTTTCTAGCTTATGAGAATGTTTCATGTTTACTTAGATTTTGTGAATTATACATGTTTTATGAAGAGCAGGTGCTTCAAGAGGAGACAAAGACTTCATACCAAGCAACCACCTTCCACTCCATCCACCATATTCATTCCTTGTTTTCACCATTTCCTTCACTAGTTTTCATCATTTTTCATAGGAATTCTTCCAAGCACATTGATAGAATCCAACCATCCTCTATCTTTTCTATTGACTTCTGAGTGATCCTAGACCTTTCATCACTTCATTCCACCCATGTACCACCTTCCCTGAGCCTTCCATCACCTCCAACACCTTCCATTTTGCTCTCCGTTGTATCTTGTAGGTTTACAGGGAATCCTGTAGGTTTCTTGTACATCCTGTAGGTTTTCTTGAAATGGCCCGTTTTGAGACTGAATTGAGGGAAAACCTCTAGGAAGTCACCAAAAGCCTCCCAAGTGTCTCCCACACCATCCAACCATTTCCTAACCCTTCCAACCATCCTCCAACATCCTTAATTCACCTGTCACATCACCAAAATAAGTTAGTTTTCATACTTGATTTTGCATGAAAAGGCAAAAAGACAAAAACAAAATTATTTCAGTCCCTTTACTTGCACACTAGTTATGTTTGTTGCTTCTTACTTCCATGATTAGATAGTAGCATTTGGTTCATGATAATTTAGCATTATTGTAAATCATAGTTTCTTGGCAGTTAATTAGGAAAAGGTGTGATTTAGCATTGAATTTTGGTCTTTTCCATTATTGCAATAGAGTAGCTCTCCCTTAGAGAAGATTTCCCTTTCTTCCATCAAGAATCCAAGCTTCTTATGACTCCATAGAAGTTTGGCTTGAAAACCCCAGTGGTCTCTCACCAGCTAAACCATGACAAAATACAGAACCATCACTGTTACTTGTGTATACAACACTCTCACCTCCAAGTTTGTATGAACCCGGGTTGAAAAAGTAAAGCTGGTAGACTAGGAGTTGTAGCATTCTTGCTGCAATACTGGCTCTCATCAGCCTAGTTGATTGCCTAATGGCCTCAGAGTTCTCTTTCTTGATTAGGTCTCTCTTAAGCTCTGTTGTCTTGGGGGTTAGCATAAATTTCTCATTTCTTCTTTCTTTTAGCAACATTCTTCCTTCCTGAAGTAGTCATTCCTCCTCTTTGAGGGTCTTCTAATTGTATGGGAGTGATGAGAAATGATGAAGAGGGATTGGATGATGATGCTAGGGCTCAAAGGGAGTAGTGTAGGTTTGTGAAAATGGAGAGGATGCTCTGTTTGTTTTTATTTTCAAGAATGAAATTGGATGGATGAATGATGAATAAATAGTGAATATGAAGTGGATGAGGGCTTGGAGTGTTGTGGTGACTTCGCCTTTGCAAAAATTTCTTCTTTTAACTATTGTCCTCATTCCTTGAAATCATCACCCTTCATAATTTGACTTTTCAACATTGCATGAGTGAAAGAGTGAGATGCCATTAACTAGTTGAAGGCATCTGCGACTGCTAACCCATCCTTAGCTTATAAAACCTCATCTCTTGTGCATTGAAAACAAATTTCTAACTATAATATGCTCAAGAGAAGAGGTCAAGAATATTGCATACCTGTACCTACCTGATGGTTGTTGGAAAGACATGCATGCTACTGCTGAGTTGATGTTGATGTGAAGCTGTTGGGGGACCTATATCAACCTTCCTAAAGAATATCTAACGCATTTATCCATCATATTTCCTCTTGTAGCTTCTTCTCAACCTTCCTGTAGATGTTGTTTGTTGGAGAGTGAAGTCCTTTCTTGTATCTCTTGCATGTGTTTTTCTCTTCTTTTTTTTCCTCTCATGTTTTTATTTGATGTGTAGGTAATGGATGGTGATGTTAATGATCTTGATGCTGCTGCTAAGCTCTGGAGGAGCTTCTTTGACGTCTAGATCCCCATGCTGAAGCTTACTGCAATCTGTGTTTTTTATTTTTGTGGGACAGGTTGCTAGAGAATTTCCTACAGGATGTCCTATAACTGCCTCTCCCTCAAAAGTTTTTATTCATTTCTTCACTTTTGGAGCATGTAGATGATTGGAATGGGTAGAGAAGGGGCCTAGGGGTTAGTGAATGGAAGGTATAGATTTTAGGTGTTTTCTCCTTGTTCTTTGTCTTCATCTGCTTTTGCCTTTTTTTTTTTGAAAATTGTATGTTTTTTTTAAACTGACTTCATTGGATGAATGCAGGGGTGATCATAGTGGAGAGAGGCATGGTGATGAACTAGTGAGGTAGAAATTTTATTTTTGACATAAGCAGGTCAAACCCTTGCTCTAGGGTTACTTTTTTTGGATTACCAAGCCACTGTAAATCCTACAAGATCATCCTATAGGTTTTTAGGGAATCCTATAGGTTTATAGGGAATCCTTTAGAAAACACATAACCGTTGCAAACTAAGCGAAACGAGAAGAAGAATGGAGGGAATGATGGAATGATGAAGGATGTGGAATGGAGAAATGAAAACAAGAATGATATAGGTCCCCTTTGATCCTCTCTTGTTGCTTTGATCATCATCCTGCAGTCCTGCAAACAATTTTTTCAAAACTCAGGACAACCTCTTGTAGCAGACTTGTTTTGTCCATAACTCCCAAACGGTAGAACAGATTAACATGAAACTTCTGGATCATGTTTCCATCATCATTATGCACCTCCCCATAAATAAAATTTGGTCAATGGATGTATGGATATTGAGAAAAACTAAAAATGACTAAAGGTGATGGAGGTTGATTTCTTGGAAACTGTGCATTGGAATTTACTGAAATTGTTTGAGCATGTTACCATCATGCATATGCATCTCCCCCTGAAGCATCTTGCCAAATGGATGCATGGTTTTCAAGTTATGGCGAAAACAAATTTCTTCTCTTTGTATTTTGTTTCTTGTAGTAAAACAGAGCCTTCCTGTAGTATTTTGGGAAAACAAGGAAATTGAGTGGTAGAAGCTTAAGAATGATGAGTGGATGGTGGAAATAGATGAGGGTGATGGATTGGCATGGCCTTGGTCATGTTGGAGCATTTTAGCAAAGGAGGCGAAAGTCAAAATTTGACTTCTTTTGACTAGGTTTGACCTATTTCTTCTTTTGTTGGTGCCAACATTCTTTTGTTGCTTGCAAATGCATTCATTAGAGAGATACATGGAGCAAAGATTTTTTTTTTTTTCTTTTTTTTTCTTCTAGGCCTACTAGCCACCTCAAGGAGATTTTCAACTAATAGGTTCGCCTAGGTGCCTCAAAGGAGGTTTTCACCTAGGATCTTTTCTTGTTTCCTCTTTTTTTCCCAACCCATTGACCGCCTCATGGAGGTTTTCAATCGATGAGCCAATATGAGGTGCCTCAAAGGAGGTTTTTGTAGAATTTTTCTACAAATTAGCTAGCGTTGATACCATGTAGAACTTTTTCTACAAATCAGTTAACTCCGATACCATGTAGAAATTTCCCACCTATAGATCACCTGGTAATGCAATGTACTAAAGCAAAACACTTTATCTACTTCTACAAACAATTTAGCGAAAGCTTAATAAACCATGAGCAACATAAAGCATGAACACATATAATTGATAAGAAGGAATCAATCACACATAACACAGAAGAATTTACCTAGGGAAAGCACTTGCCTAAAACCCCATCTCTGTATTATCATACAAGTGGAAATATAGTCCGGATTACACAAAGCCTTCGCTCGGAAGCTATCCAACTCTCAGTACAATGCCTCTACTGCTCATAGACAGTTAAAGGCTTCTCACAAACCTTCTCCTCTACCCTCCAAGCCTCCTATTTCCTTGTGCAGTTTCCTTGGGGTCCAGTGATTTCACATGTGTGAATTGGCCTCTTCACACACTCACTAACCTCTGATCTAACTGCACAAACCTAATGGAGATAAATTCTCATCATGGATGAGCTTCCTTTATAGGAAAAATATTCATCCAACTGATAGTACACTGTCCCTTGTCTGATCTCAATTGGGTCTCTGTCTGAACTGACATGCATTAGTTACCCATGAGTGAATACACAATTATCTGAAATAATAGTTGTCACATGCATGCAAGCATCAATAAATTGTATCTCATTAATTTAACAACTTGCTAAATTAATCTAACTAAACTTGACTAAGTTAAACTAAGTCAACTAATCCTCTCAATATAGAACTCATCCATAATTCCTCAACCAGTGGAGCAAATCAAGGACACATTCCCCAATTAGTGGACAAATAATTGCACGTTCTCACAAAGACTTCAAGTTTTCTTTTCCTTAACTAATTAACTCATGGAGAATTAATTAATTAATATTCCAAACTGCTAGTAAGACCAAATTCAAAGTTACTTCCTATAGATAGACCAGGGACTGCTATAAATAGGAAGGGACCCAGAAATTCTATTTTTAGAAGATGTTGTTTTTTAGTAGATCTATTTTTAGCACTTTCTAAATTTAGCATTTCTTATTGCACATTTTTCAACACTCCCTCTCAACAAGAAAGGCTTCCTCTTGAACCCGATCCTGTAACTGGAATGTTCTGCATGCAACACAACCATCACTGATTCCTTGCACTGTAGCTCTCTATGCCGCTCCATCCACATCTGTCTCTACTCAATCAGTCAGTTCCTACTACTCCACATCAGGGCTCATGTAGCAAGGTCTCATGTAAGAGATTGGGTAGCTCAAGGATCCTACCCCCCTTGGGACAATCACTCCACATTGCCCCACCTCCTACCTGGAGGTATGGATGCATGTGATCCCTCTGCCCACCTGGCTCGAAGTTTCCCCCTATTGGATGTCTCTTCATGAGTAGATGTCTTTACTCGATCTCCTATCAGCTTTCCCTATTTTGGCTGCTCCACAACCTCCTGAACCTGCTGCACCAATCATGGCTCCTCCGCAATTGTTTGAGACTTCTTTTGGTGCTGCATGTTGAGAGGTAATATACTCTCCCTCTCAATCGCCAAGTCTCTAACCTTTGCCTTGCTCCTCAAGGCTTTACATGCATCTTTTACCTCAAGTGCATACAGGTTCTTGGCTAGCACACCAATCTATTTCCACTTTCCCGTTGTCACAATATTTTCTAGAAAAAGAGCTAATTTTAAATCAGCGATATCTCTCTCATCTGAACTCCAATTCAGCTGATTTACTTTTTGATTTTGGGTATTTTTCTTAAAGGAATCCAAATGTGCTATTTGTTTCTAAAAATTTTGTACAAAATTTTTTAGATCTTCTCTACAAAATCTCAGCCCAAAACTCAAAACTTTGAAATCTCCTCTAGTATATTGTTCTTCCTTGATCACCTATGCTTTGATACCATGTAGAACTTTGTAGAATTTTTCTACAAATCAGCTAGCTCTGATACCATGTAGAACTTTTTCTATAGATTAGATAGCTCCGATACCATGTAGAAATTTCCCACCTGTAGATAACCTGGTAATGCAATGTACTAAAGCAAAACACTTGATCTACTTCTACAAACAATTTAGCGGAAGCTTAATCAACCATGAGCAACATCAAGCATGAAAACATATAACTGATAAGAAGGAATCAATCACACTTAACACAGAAGAATTTACCCAGGGAAAGCACTTGCCTAAAACCCCATCTCTGTATTATCATACAAGTGGAAATATAGTCCAGATTACACAAAGCCTTAGCTCGAAAGCTATCCAACTCTCAATACATTCTCTCTGCTACTCATAGAAAGTTAAAGGCTTCTCACAAACCTTCTCCTCTACCCTCCAAGCCTCCTATTTCCTTGTGCAGTTCCTTGGGGTCCAGTTATGTCACATGTGTGAATTGGCCTCTTCACACACTCACTAACCTTTGATCTAACTACACAAGCCTGAAGGAGATAAATCCTCATCATGGATAAGCTTCCTTTATAGGAAAAATATTCATCCAACTAATAGTACACTGTCCCTTCTTTGATCTCAACTAGGTCTCTGTTTGAACTGACATGCATCAGTTATCCATGTGTGAATACACAGTTATCTGAAAATAACAATTGTCACATGCATGCAAGAATCAACAAACTGTATCTCATTAATTTAACAACTTGTTAAATTAATCAACTGAACATGACTAAGTTAAACTAAGTCAACTAATCCTCTCAATATAGAAGTCATCCTTAATTCCTCAATCAGTGGAGAAAATCAAGAACACATTCCCCAACTAGTGGAGAAATAATTGCATGTTCTCACAAAGACTTCAAGTTTGCTTTTCCCTAACTAATTAACTCAGGGAGAATTAATTAATTAATATTCCAAACTACTGGTAAGACCAAATTCGAATTTACTTCCTATAGATAGACCAAGGACTGCTATAAATAAGAAGGGACCCATAAATGCTATTTTTAGAAGATGTTATTTTTTAGCAAATCTATTTTTAGCACTTTCTAAATTTAGCATTTCTTGTTGCACATTTTTCAACAATTTTCACCTGATATTTTTACTTTTTTCTCTTTTTTTTTTCATTTTTTTTTTCATTCTACCATACCCTACTTGAAAAACAAAATCACTTTCAAGTATAAGAGTACTCCAATGGAGCCATGTGCTCATCCAGATGATAGAAAAAATGATGTGTAGGCTTGAAATGGATGCTTTGACATGTACCTGTATTTGAGTGATAAAATTCTTTGACTTTGATGATATCAAGCACGATTGAAGAAGACAATATTGCTACAACTTAATGACTACATGGAACCATATTTCAATATAGTTGCAATGCCCCTGGTCCACTTGCTAATTTGGATCATCTTGGATGTCTTCTTCTTCCATGATCTTCAAATCTTCCTTTTTTTGTTGATTGTTCTCTTGAATAAATGAAGGATTTGATGCTAACCATCAGGGAGCTCTCTCGATCTCTGATTTTGATGTCTTCTTTTCATCAACTGCAACCCATGATTCTGTGGTCTTCTCATTTGAATCTTCTTCTTCTGGATGTGGTCTTTCAATGATATCAAGATAATCTATTTTTTAGAACACTCTTCCTGACCTATGGTGAATACCATTGATCTCAAAAGGAGATGTTTTGAAGTGTTGTATCTCAGCATTGTATGTGGGTTGAGCTACTTCAATGTGTGGGTTTAGAAATGGCGGTATAGGTAGTTGAGTGGGAGTGGATATTTAAGATGGATGTGGTTGGGGTTGTGGTTGTGGTGTATGTGAATGGTAGGGATAACATGGAGTTGGGTATGGAGGATATTGAAGAAAATACTGAGGATATTGTGGATGGCTCTCGTAAGTTCCTTGCGAACCTTGTTGCCAAGATTGGTTTTTGGGTTGAGATGGCCAAGGTTGCCAAGGAAAGGGTGTGTTCCAATTACTTTGAGGTGGATGTGCATAAGATTGAAATTGTGAATTAGGCTCTTGCATCATATCAGGCTGAATAGGCTGCCATGGTCCTCTTGGAGGTACATAACATAGCTTCATTGGCAATTGACTTGCTCCATTGTCCTCTTCGTGAACTTCCTTCAACCTTGGTAGTGAGGAGCAACATTTAACATCATGTGATTCTTCATGGACAACACGCATATCAACATTTTATTTTTTCTCATTTGGTATTCTTAACATTTCTACTTTCTCACTTAGATTGCTAAAAATTTATGTTTTAAAGTTATCAAGCAAATTTCTAAGTTCAGCTTGACTTACTGATCTTGATGCTGATTTACCTACTCTTGCCCTTCCTCTTAATATGTGTTTGAATGTTTCACAAATTTCTTCAAATGATAGTTGGTATACATCACCTCTACTCCTGAGATTAAGGAGATCAGTCCACTCATTCCTAATTGTTCTAAGTAAGAGGGTTTTTAGTGTGTCATATCCTAGATGATGTAGTTTATCCCTCTTAACATTATACATGAACCTCTCTATTAGATCCCTTAGACTCTCATCTTCTCTTTGATTCATTCTAAATATTTCTTCCTTAAGATCATGATCTTTATATTTTTCTAGAAATATCTTTTGCATATAATTCCATGATCTTATTGAATTAGTCCCTAAACTCATGAACCATTTATGAACATTATCCTTCAATGTTGCCAGAAAAAATCTCAGTTTTTTGAGTTTTTAATAAGTAACCATAAGATCTACAAAAAAGAATAAAATTCAAAGAGAAAGGTTTTTGAATCCTCTGAACTTAGACCATGAAATTTTGGAAGAAAAGATTGAGGGATGTTCTTCATGTGCACACTACCATCAGTATCTTGAATGGGAAATACGAGACAATCTTCGTCATTGTCATCATCTCCATCCATTTCTTCTACATTCTTTTCCATCTTCTCTTTCTACCTACAAAAGTGAATGGTGATGTGGCTCTTACTTCACCACGTGATCAAATGGGGGGGTGGGTTGGTGCTGCATATATATATATATATATATATATATATATATATATATATATATATATATATATATATATATATATATATATATATATATATATATATATATATATATATATATATATATATAAATTTATGATTGAATGAAAACACTAATGCAATGCACTTTCCTATTTTTGAAATGAAATATGCCTAATGAATTTTTTTTTTTTTTACAAGAAGTAAAAATAAATGATTCAACTAGGGAAGAAAAAAATGCATACTTTGACACTTCCCCAGCAATGGCACCAAAAGGTGATGAGCCACAGTATCACAACAAGAATGTTGCAACTCCCAAGGCTAGCAACTTTAATTATCAACCCAGGGTTCGTACAAACATAAGAGGTATCAACACTATATGTGCAACATACAATGTGTCCTTCCTTTGTTGTCATGATGTAATGGAGTGCATGTAATGAATACAAATCCTAAACTACTTGAAAAAAATGAAATGTTCGAAATGGAACCTTAACCTATTGCAATAAAGAAAGTACAAGAAAAGAAACCTATTCTAAATGTATAAAGATCATGAACTAAATGTAAGAAAACCTAGCTTAACCCTATTAATCACATGTGATTATTTAAACTAACTGAGCATGAAATTTGATCTAGAGAGTACTAATTGCTATGTGCATGTGTAAATATCAAAGAAATCTTTTTTTTTAAATCTTTTTGCTTTATAAATGCAAATGATAATCTTTCCTTGATCTTTGGCAGCGGAGACAATTGTGGAGCAAGAGGGTTAAAATGGTCTTAATGGCATGGAGGTCAAGTAGAGGCCTAATCCTAGATTCAATGATGAATTTTCTCAATTTGGGTTCAAGACAAGATTTCCTACATGATGCTACAAGATTTCCTACATGATGCTACAGGATTTCCTACAAGATCCCCTGATTTACTACACAATGTTACAGATTTACTATACGAAATTATAATTCATCGAATGACCAAGAAAATCAAATCCAAATTGGATGGGAATTTTTTTTTTATGGAATAAGATGTCTTAGGTCACCATTCTAGGTGGAATCACTTAAAATGAACTTAGTTAATCCATGCTAAAAAATAGGACAAAATTACTAGTCGAAAATCTAGAAATTTGAGAACTACTGAGCTAGTAAATCTATAAAATTCTCAACCTAATCAAGTGAACATGAAATGGAATAATTTTCTTTTATAAACTTGAATTTTTTTTTGATCTAATGCAAGTGGAACCAGCTCTATTGAATCTCGTTAGCATGCTCTAAAAATAGCAGAAATTTGAGGTTATTTGCCACAAAGGAGTTCCAAAAATCTAGATTTGGGAATAAGAAAGCTAATCCAAGTAGCTAAATGATTAGTATGACCTTCCAAATATTTTCCAAGGATGAAATGATGATTTTGATCCTACAAAATAACTTACATTAACTAACTAAATACTACAACAAGACATCATTAATAGTAAATGCAGAAGTAGAAAGAAACAAAAACAAGAGATGCATGTGAATAAGTGAAAAGAAGGAAAGGAAATGATACAAAAGGGATTTGACGCTCCTGGGATGGCCAAGCCCAAGGAAACTCAAATACGTATGGAGGAGAACAATATTTAGAAGCTGAACATGACACCAATCTTCATTATTTCATCAATACAAATACATCCCTGCAAGAAAATACCATGGAACTGTAGAAATACGAGTTTCCTCCACAAGAACACTAATAAAATGTATCCCTAGAGGAAAATTCGACTTTTTACTTCTAAAAAATGATTAGGAATCATTCCCCATGAATGGAGGAATCTTTCCCCACCAAAATCCCTTGATTAGTGGATTTGGTCCCTAATACTAGGAATCCGCATTAAATGGCAGGGAAAAGATTCCTAGATTTTCTCAATCATTGGAGTTCCACAATCTCTACCATAATTCAATAATATATTTTTGATTTATAATTTATTATTGATCCTCCTATAGTAGGGGGCAAGTCCCTAAATTATCTCCTGCTCCAAATCTTCATAATCTGCCCAATATTCTCATAATATTCCACAAAAATAAATTATATTAGGCACAAATATGCAATTATTCATAAACCTTTCTAATGAATATATTAAATTCAAAAATACATTATCTAATGCAAGAACAGAGGTTTAGTATGTCGAAGTATGGTTATACGGAACTTAATTTATAGGCATGGGCCTTAATTTATGTCTCCCATCAACGTGATCAAATATGCACATGGCTTATAATTCAAAAATACACTTTCCCTTATTCAAATTGAGCTTTTAAATAGTCAAAACTGGTCCTCTCGAAAAGAAGAATCTCATCCCATGTTTGGAATTTTTCACTAAGCTTCCAAATTAACACTCCCTCTCATCTAGCAGTAAATTCAAGCTACATCATGTAATCATCATAAATATCCTCTCATCAGATCATATCCAATCTCATGTATCATCATCAAATGTTGTCACTGCTCATATCTGATCTTCTCTTGCTTATTCCTGGTTATCTCTTGATTGTTCGTGCTCATATGTTGAAAATTATAAAATCTAAAAGAAGAAGAATTTGATATCGGAGGGGAGCTCAATCTACCACCCTCTATCCATCATGGAGCCACTACTACCACCCGAAATCACTGCTAGCAGGGAGCCCAATTCTACTAGTTAGGAAACACTGATGGGGAGCCAATTCTATGATCTACATCAACATCATAGAGCCTATCTGAATTCAGAACAAAATTAGGGAGAACATCGCAACTTGAAACCATGTCGGGGAGCTTAGTCTCTACCTGGAACCTCATGGGGGAGAAAAAAACATGTTCAACCCCATAACGAATAATAGGTGATATAGGGGAGCATATCTCAACCCATCCTATTGCCTTCCAATCTTCCTAGAATTGACCCTCAAGAGTCATGTGGTTGAACACCTACATCATAATACGATCTTGGGTGAAATACATGACTTACCAAAAGGTAAGGTTCACACGCCCCCAAGCCTCATCAACCTATTGGCCAGATGGGGAGGGACAATCGCAACAATCCTAGCTTGTGGGTATGATGCCATCTAGGGTATACTATGCAAAGACCAAGATTGGGGAGATACCATCAAAACTTACAAGGGTCAAACACATCCTATGGGTGATAGATAAAGGTGATATGATATTATCCAGAGATCCCTCAACCCCAGTAGCTCTCCATCTCAATTCAACACACTGGGAGCTCAAATAGGGGGGAAGAACTGTCTTAATGTCCTCGACTAGCAATTTTCTCTGTAGAATAGAAACATATCATCATGCTCATACATGGTAATCATCATGTCTCAATAGCAACAATATCCCATTCAAATAATCTATATATATATATATATATATATATATATATATATATATATATATATATATATATATATATATATATATGTATGTTGGCTTAGTGGGTCCTGACCCAGGTTCAGAGTTAGTTTTTCCAAACAAATCCCTACATTACTGGCCCTTTCGGCATCACTCTGTGGAGCATGGACTAAATTCTCACCCGAAACAGTATGGGGGGATGGTGGAACCAAGTTTCTGCACCTAGAGATTAGTGTAATGTCATTTTATACCCTAAACCTACCTTTACACAGATCGATAAGACTTTAGGGATTATCAATATAACTTCCTTTAATCAACCTCTAGACCTTCTCGAAGTTCTATGACTTTCTTTTGTGGACCCTAAACAGGTGAATCAAAAACTTACGCACCTCTATGATTACTCATAATCTCGTGTTTACCCAGATCAACCTAATCATTGAGAAATTTAACATGCAATAATATATGCTTCTCGTAAACAATTAAGATTAAGTGCGTTCGTATAACAACATCAATTATGTAAAGTCACACATCACTACAATATTACTTCACAAACCCACAATTCATTACAACATAAAGGTACATTCATTCATAACATAATTAAATGGACAAAACACAAGAATTTATGGAATAATCTCTTTATTAATACTTCAGTCCTGAATAGACTCAAGACTTCGTTGCGCACACAGTTGCATGGGTCCGCGCACTCAGCTGCGGACTCTACTCTAGGCCTATGTGCACATAGCCACAGATCCTCTCTTCTACTCTAAGACTTCTTCTCTCTTTCCTCTACTAACCCATTACATTCATCTTCGTCACTGGTACTACTGCCTTAGACATCCTAAGACACACTTTTTTATACAATCCCATGCTCCATGGAGCATGGGTAGATCTTCAAAAACCGACTCAACTTACATAAAAGAAGGGTAAAACCATTCATGACACTTTACTATCTACATGCTCTGCAACAACAACTTGCAGATACTTTACATTCTATACAACAAAACTTGGGTTTTTTGCCCCAAAACTTTGGCTTTTTGCCCCAAAACGGACCGTAGGGGACCCTGTCCGAACAAGCCCCCAACACAAAGATCATGACTTGCCCTCAAGTCACGCTGCTAGTGCATATATCTTACTGTGGAGACTTTCCATCTCTACTTGTGCCACTGCTACCTCAACCACGCTCTACGTGGCTTCCTATTTGATCTGCTCTTCCAGCTGGTCTGTTGCTAGTCCCACACTATCTTCCTTGATTTTTGGCTGCATTCTCTATAGGCTCACTAACTTCTCCTAAATGTTGGCAGAGATAATGTAGGCCTCATCCAACCAATGACCCAATCTAGCCTTGAGGACTGCCTCTTTCCTCTACGCTGCTTCCACCTATTCAAGCAATTGTTTCGCCTCCTGTAGCTTGGCCAATCATTGTGATATATCGACGGTGCACGTTGTAACTCATGCTTCATCATACTATTGTTATAATTGACAAGCTTCTATATTTAACCTCTGTAGGTTAGGATCTTCCTACAGATCCATGACTACCTCTATGGATTTCTCAAAGAGAATGGTGCAATCCACCACCGCGGCATCCACTACTACGACTCGATCCTTCACAGTGGCTTCGAACTGTTCTCAGACCTTTGGTAGAGTTGAAGGTTGTGACTTCAACTCTAACTCTCCGATTTTCAGATTGAGTTTGAACTAAACCTTGGTGTCATGCACACCTACAACCAACTTATTGATCTTCACCTCCAATGACACTTCCCCTGGGATATGTAGTTTTGAAACTGTTTTGCTGCCTCAACTACCATGGCTGCAAGCTGGTCATTTTAAGCCTGGAATTTCTTCTGGGCCTCCAATGTTGTTGATTTCTCCATCAACATCTATTTGTTTTTGACTCTGTACTTGCTTATCAGGCTCAACATGCATTGCTCCCGGGCCTTAACCTCTTCTATCACACATGCTTCAAATGTGTGAAGAAACTCGTTGGGGAGCGTGACCAAGTTAAGGCCAATATTCTTCAAAGAATTGACAATAGCCTTCTCAGCGGTCACCTCTGTGCTCAAATATCCATTAGGAAATGTGACTACATGGAGATCCAATGATTGAACAGTCTCTGTGGCTTGCATGGTTCCCAGTGCCAAACTTGCTGATGTAGCGCTGCTCTGCCTTGCACCTCCCTGGATTCTAGTCGTCTGGATCTGTAGCTCGCGCAGATCCTTCTGGATGGTGCTCAGTGCCTGCTTTTGATACTACTCAAAATGCTGCAATGTTCTACAGTAGTATCCCATACCTTGTGTCCAATTTCATCCAGTTCACCATCCGTCAAATTAATCTGATCCAGCAACAGCATGGTGGCTTTTGTCTTCTTCTGTGGTCCTTCCTTTTCTTGCTCCCTGTATCGCTTCACTCAGAAGGGAGTGCTCTACTACTACTCACCACTGCCTTTCTCTAACCACTCTTCCTCCTCCATTTCTGGTGAAGGAGACTCCGGGCTTCTTTTGAAGCAACGCTCTTCCTACTCTGCTCGTTTCTTCATGGTGTGCTTCGCTTCTACCTAGGCCTTCTCCTCAACCTCTTTCTTGTGCTTTTCAGCCAACTGTTGAGCCTTTTGTTTAGTTGGGTCCTTCTTCTTCTTCCCTGTGGACTTGCTAGTCCCTATAGCCAGGTAGGAAGGAGAATGCAACTCTGTGGGCCAACGCTTGATGACCTCTTCAATAGCATCATCCGTAGCAAGGTAGGGTAGGTCGAACCACTTTTGCTCAGGATCCTTTCGTGCCCAGATGTATACATGGTGGAAGTCTGCTTTGAACTCCGCGTACCCTAAGAGTTGTTCAAACATGGTTTGTGACAACTGTGGCTTCTGGTTGATGGTCATGCCAATGCTTGCCTCCATCAGCACCCAAAAGACTTTGCTCTCTTTGACCCACATAGCCTCTTTCATGGCCTAGAGAGATGGAAATTTCATGGCTTTTGGGAAATATTTCTCCACTGGAGGAAACTAGTTATCCTCCGGAAAATCCCATGTGATGATAACTATCAAGAGCAACAACCACGAATAGTGGAATGTCTTACTCTCATCGTGTGCCTCTTAACAGTTCGCGAGGAACTCACTACACAGGTAGCGTGCTTAGCTGAACAGTACGCCATTCGTGCAGTGTGCTTCCAACAAAACCACTAGTGTCGACATCTCATTTGCATGACACTTTCTCATAACCTTGCTAGCCAGAATCTGTGTGGAAACCTTTACCATGGGGTCAGTAATTGAATTAATCAAGTACCCACATGGCCTCTTCACAATTTTAAACCTGTCCTTCATCTTCTCAATGAGGTCGCACTCACTCATCTTTTTGCCAAATTCTTTGGCCGAATTTAACCCAGAGTGTGGCAATAGCGTGATCAGTCACAAGCACCCTTCATGCACCAGGCACAACAACTGCTTGATGACGGTCAAGTTTATATTTGAATGATGGTAGTGGGGTACCCACAATAGGTTCAACAACCATGACTTGTTTACTCATGAATCCATTCCACAGGCTCAAACGTGGTGACACCAGACTCTTTGTAGAAGACCCTCTATGTGAAGGTGTAGGTACCAAGGTGGGGGAACCTCTCGTAGTTCGCCAAATCCAAATCTTTGAGCTTTAAGTGTATGACCCACGCCAAGCGCAGACTTTCAAAGGTGATGTTCTCTGGTAACAGGGATGTGTTGAGGAGGAATTGTCCTGCATATGGGTCCTTCGGGACAATCAATTTTCCCTTGTGTGGAGGGATATACTCTAGCGACCTAGATATAGGGTTCACCCCCTCAATTTCTATATCTTTCGTGCCCTCCTCAGCCTCCAGATCCACCACTTTCCCCTTCTCCTTCGTGCTCAGCTTTTCTTTCATCTGGGTTTGTGTAGCAACATGCTTCCTTACTGGTGTAGGCTTTGGCGTAGGCAACCTCGGTGTTGTAGGCACAATAGTTGGAACCTCCATACTCACAACCTCTGGAGCAGCTCCGTCAGAGGTGATAACTTCCCCAGTACTAGCTGTTTTAGCTGGTCTAGACATTGTGCTAAGAATAATCCACTGAGTGTCTTCAGATAACTTCTCAAACCTAGAGGCAATGAACAAATCTGCTTAAATATGAGGATTCATAAACACTCGACAACTCTACTCAGAAATTTTCAGGATGCAAAGTTTTTGTCATTGGACGACCACACATAATTTATAAGCAAATTCAAATTCAAATTCGACCATTCGCCCCAAAATCCATTTGTAAATTATAGATTGGCGGAAGTTTTTAAAATATTTCATTCTTAAATTCACCGTTAAATTCAACCCCCCGCTCCTCTTAACCATCTCTTCACCGTCAAATCATGAACAGTGACGGTAATAGTCACTTTCAGACTACATTGTGCGGTCTCCCCTTTATAGCGTAGCTCTCTTCGTGCTTCTCCTGGTACTGTGACACCCTTCTATTTTGCGTAGACCCCCTATCACATAGCTCTATAAATTGGGCAGTTTAGTTGTAGGTTTTAACCCCATACAGAAATTACCTGCATATGAATTCTAAAACACAGAAAAATAAACAAAGCGAGAGAATAACACATAAAACACATATACACAGAGATTTTCCCCTAGATCCCAAAACTGGGACTACCAGCTTGATTTTTCATTATATTCCTTTCAATGTTACAATACATATTTATATGTGCCAAAGCATCCAATACCATGGACCAAAAACCATCGCGTCCAAAACCATGGCCCAAAAACCATCGCGTCCAAAACCATGGACCAAAAAACCATAGGTAGGTCTGCCCAACCTAATATAGGGTCCAAATTTTTTTCCCCAGGGTGTAGCCCCAGACCCTGTAAAGGGGGGCTACCCACCCCCCTCAAACCTCCCAGACAAGGGGGGCTGCCATCCCCCCCACTACGCAATCGACACAGTTAAGGGGGGGTTCTTCCCCCCCACTAACCCCCCGGTTCACTACATAGGTTAGTTGTCAAATGAATATAACACAATGCAACATTATCCCACTTGTTGTTTTCTTTCCACAGGGGGCCATAGGAGAGCTTAGTCATTTTTCTAGCCCTGAAACACCCATTGTTTCTCTACACTAGGAGAACTTGTCAAAGCTCACAGATTTTGTCAATGTATCTGAATTATTCTTCAAAGTGTCCACCTTTACCAGCAACATCTTTTTGACTTCTACCATATCCCTCACAAAGTGATATTGAACATCAATGTGCTTTGTCTTTGAATGATAAGTAGGGTTCTTTGCCTAGAAAATTGCGCTTCAGCTGTCACAATCTATCATTATAGCTCCTTGTACTAACCCCATACTTGAACACAATCTCTGCAACCAAACTTCTTCCTTGCTTGCATGAGTGGCTCCCATGTATTCTGCCTCTGTAGTTGATAGTGCCACTACAGATTGTTTCTTACTCATCCAACTAACTGCACCTCCAAATAGGTTAAACACATACCCACTTGTAGATCTTCTCTGATCCAAATCTCCAGCCGAGTCTACATCAACAAAGCCATGGATATCCAAGACTCTATCCAATCCTAGTCTTCCTTGGTAGCACAAACCATAATCACTAGTGCCACGCAAATACCTGAAAACTCACTTCACTACTCTCCAATGATCCTTCCCTGGTTTTGACATAAACTTGCTCAATACTCCCACTACATGTGCAATGTCTAGTCTAGTACAAATCATTGCATACATCAGGCTATCGACTGCACTTCCATGTGGAACATGAGACATATCCTCTTCCTCATATTGTGTCTTGGGACACTGTTCAACAGATAGCTTTACACCTATAGGAATAGGAACCTTCACCGGCTTACTATCCTACATATTAAACCTCTGCAATATTGTCTCAACATACTTCCTCTGGTTTAACCAGAGATTCCTCTTTGCCCGATCTCTTTCAATTTCCATGCCCAAAATATAGTTTGCAGCACCAAGATCTTTCATGTCAAATTTGGAGGACAATTGGGTCTTCAAATCCTGGATAATTTCTTGGTCATTTCCAACCAGCAACATATCATCCACATACAAGACCAGATAAATAACACGGTCACCAATTAATTTAAAATATGTTATGCTCTTAATCCTGCAAGACGATACCAGAATACCAAATATGTGAAAAAAATATACCGAGAACATAGA
This sequence comes from Pinus tabuliformis, assembly GCA_031772625.1. Classification (NCBI taxonomy): domain Eukaryota; kingdom Viridiplantae; phylum Streptophyta; class Pinopsida; order Pinales; family Pinaceae; genus Pinus; species Pinus tabuliformis. The sequence continues at coordinate 1,087,157,660 of CM062819.1, forward strand.
ACGAGAGCAATAACAACAAGTATTTTATTATTCAGAAAGCAAAGTTCACTTTCCTCTTTGAGGGGGCAACCTCCAATAGAGCTGAGCTCAATTACAAAATAATACACGATGCTCCTTGCAGGGAGTCTCTATCCTTTATATAGGATTCATACATGCAATACCATGGGGCAATACCATGGTTCTTATTAATACCATCTATCTAATACCATGGCCCATTTGCAACTAACTATGGTCCCATCATTAAATGCGGGTTAACCACTTAAAATTATTAATATGGGCTTTATTGACTCTTTAGTTAACTATAACTATGACTCGATCCTATTACATAAATAAGGGGGTTAGGGTGGAACCCTAACATGCCCTCCCCCATAAGAATATCCTTGTCCTCAAGGCTAAAGCTGTGGATACTGCTGAAGAATAGTGGCTAGTTCTCAGGTTGCATCTTCTAGAGAGGTGCCTTTCCACTTGACGAGGACTTCCTTGATCATGCAGCCACGCTGGTGTCATTCTCGTGTGTCCAGGACCTATTCAAGTTGGAGCCAGATTGACCCTTCTCCATCCAATTCAGGTAGACTGGTTTGAATTATGCAATTGTTCCCAATCACTTTCTTGAGGCATGAGACATGGAAAACTGGATGGATTTTTGTAGTGGCTGGAAAAGCTAGCTTGTAAGCCACTTCTCCAATGCGCTGAAGTACATGATATGGTCCATAGGATTTTGGAGATAGTTTCTGACAACCCTTGTGTTTGAGTAATGTTTACTTATATGGTTGCAGCCTCAAAAATACCTGATCCCCTTCTTGAAATTGGCATTCTGAGCGATGCTGATCTACCTATTGCTTCACGTAGTTTTGAGCTTGATGAAGATTTTCTCTAAGATGGGCGAGCATGATTGTGTGGTTCTGTAGGAGTTGATCCACTGCTTGTACCTTCGAGCACCCCTTGATATAAGAAGTAGGGGAAGGAGGGAGTTGACCATAAACTGCTTCATATGGAGTCATTTTGGTGGTGGCATGATAGGTGGTGTTATACCACAATTCAACTAGAGGTAACCACTATACCCAGAGATGTTTCTTTTCTGAAGTGAAACACCTAAGGTAGGTTTCCAGAAATTTGTTAACTGCTTTAGTTTTACCATCAGTTTGTGGATGATAGGAAGTATTGAGTTTTAGTTGGATACCTTGTAGCTCGAAGAGTTCCTACCAAAAATTGCTGGTGAAGACCGGGTCACGATCAGACACAATGGAAGTGGGCATGCCATGCAATTTGAAGATCTGATCCATGAAAGATTAAGCAACCAAAGTCAGTGTAAAAGAGTGGGGTAGGGCGCAAAAATGAGCATACTTAGAAAGTCTTTCCATAACCACCATGATGACTGACTTGTTTCCTGACTTTGGAAGACCTGTAATGAAATCCATAGAAACCTCTGTCCATATTGATTCCAAGATGGACAATGGTTCTAATGTGCCCGGTGCTTTGACTATCTCTCCTTTGTTGCGCTAATAGACATCGCATTCAGCTACAAAAGTAAGAATGTCCTTTTTCATGCCTATCCAAAAAAATGATCTTCAAGTGCGAGCATACGTCTTCTGAAAGCCTAAATGTCCTGCAGTGGGAGATGAGTGCAACTCCTCCAAAATGCGGCTTTTGAGGGTGGATGTTGGTGATATTACGACTCTATCCTTGTAGCGAAGAATCTCATCTTGCCATGAGTAGCCCTCGGTGGAATTTGGATCCACATGCAATTGAGTAATGAGTTGGGAGATCTAGGGATGTGAAAACCATTCCTTGCAAGCCTCTTCAATCCATTCTGGAATGGGAAGGGAAATTGCGAGCAGGGTACTTTCCTCCTCAAATTGGTGAGATAATGCATCTGCTACAATATTTTCATGCCCTTTCTTGTCAATTATCTCATAATCATATCCTAGCATTTTGGCGAGCCATTTATTTTGTTGTGGTGAGGATAGATGTTGCTCCAAAAAGATATTTAAGGCTTTGATGGTTTGTGCGGATTTGGAAGCGTCGCCCCAATAAGTAAGGTCGCCAGGTATCTACTGCATGTAAGATGGCCATCATCTCCTTCTCATGGATAGATTGTCCCAGATTCTTTCCACTTAGTTATTGGCTTGTGAAGGCCAATGGTCAACCTTCCTGCATTAAGACCACCCCAATACCCGTACCTGAAACATTGCATTCAATGACAAAAGATTTGGTGAAGTCGGGTAGTGCTAAGACTGGAGTGGAACACATGGAATTTTTGAGAGCTCTAAAGCCCTGTTGTGCTTCATCATTACAGAGGAATGAATTTTTCTTGAGGAGTTGAGTGAGGGGCCTTGCAATGCAACCATAATTGTGAACAAATTTTCGATAGTAGCCCCATGAGACCCAAAAAATCCTCTCAGGCTATTCAAGGTTTAGGTTGAGGCCAATCCTGCATTTCCTGGATCTTTTTGGGGTCCACCTTGACACCTTCACACCCCACAATGTGGCCCAAATACTCAACTTCTTCCATGCCAAAAGAACACTTGGACATCTTAACAAACAATTTATGCTCACGGAGAAGTTGCAAGAGTAGATCTACATGCTGAAGATGTGCGGCCCAAGTGCGACTGTAGATGAGGATGTCATCGAAGAAAACAAGGACAAATTGTCTGAGATATGGTTTGAGCAGGTGGTTAATAAGGCTCTGAAAAGTGGATGGGGCATTACAAATACTGAATGGCATGACCAGGAACTCATAATGGCCTTCATGAGTTCTAAAAGCAGTCTTTGGAATGTGGACTTCTTTCATGCGAATTTGGTGGTAGCCTGAGTGAAGATCAAGCTTAGTGAAGAATTGAGCCCCATTTAGTTCATCCAGCAAATCATCAACAACTGGGATGGGAAATTTATCTTTGACCGTCAACTTATTAAGGGCCCCAAAGTCTGGACACATACGCCATTCCCCATATTTCTTGAGCACCATGACCACCAGTGATGAATAAGGACTAATGGTGGGATGAATGACAACTGCTTCCAAAAGTTCCTTGATTATTTTTTCTATTTCATTCTTTTGGGCAAATGGATATCTATATGGGCACGGATCTGGTGGTTGTGCCCTTAGGACCAAAGTGATGTTATGATCATGTTCCCCTCTTGACGGTGGAAGCTCACGAGGCTTGTCAAAGACTGGCTGATGGGTATTTAAGATCTGTTGCATCTCAGGATGACTTGGAAGAGAATTAGGTTCGAAGGCCTGGATGGCGTTAAATTGAGCTATAACTCCTTGATGGCCCTTTCTTAACAATTTTTCCATCCGATGTGAGCTGATGATAGAGGGAGCTCCCGCCTGGAGTCCGCAAAGGGTATGTGTGTGGTTGTTCTACTTAAAGCTCATATATAACTCTTGGAAATCCATTGTGATTGGGCCAAGTGTGCGAAGCCATTCAGCACCTAGGACAATGTCGCACCCTCCCATGTGTATGGAAAACATGTGGGTATTTAACTGATAATCCCCCATTTGAAGTTTGACATTTTCACAGCGGCCTTCACATTTCATTGTGCCCCCATCAACAATTTGTACTTGGAAGTTAGAAACTACTCATACAAAACAATTCACTGCTTCCGCGACTCTTTGATGGACAAAATTATGTGTACTTCCACTATCAATCAAGACTACTACTGGGCGATGCTTAATAAAACCTCTAATTTTGAGAGTTTGAGGCGAAGAAATCCCTGCCAAAGCATGCATCGAAATAACTAGTTCTTCAAGTACATTGTCCTTCTGGTTGTCCTCTTCTTCCTCCTCTGGTTCCTCAAGTGGTGGGGATTCCTCCAATGAGCTGTGATCAATAGCATCAATTTGAAAAAATTTGGCCTCCTTACATTTATGCTCGGGGGATTATTTTTCATCACAATAGTAACATAATCCTTGCTTTCTTCTTTCTGCCATTTCTGCAAGTGACACCTTTTGAACCTTGAGTGTTTGCGTAGTGCTGTGAGCCTGTGGGGGGCGACCCTTGGCAGTGAAATTTGGGCGATTGGACTGGGCCACTAATGCACGTTCTACATCACGAGCTATCTTGCAAGCATCTAGCCATGATGGAGGGTGGTGCAGTCGGATGTGAGCTTTTACGGCCTCTTTAAAACCACTGATAAAACATTCCATGTAGAAATCATCTTGTAGACCTAAAGTGCGGAAAGCTAAGGCTTCAAAGGATGTAATATATTCATACCTTGTTCCAGTCTGATGGAGCTTAGTGAGATGACCCAAAAAAGTAGAGTCATGGTCAAAGTGATCCATAAGAGCTTTTTTGAATGTGTCCCAAGTCAAGGGTCTTCCATAGCAACATTGATTCCATTGCCACCATTGCCATCTTTCATTGTCCAAGTACATGATCCCCACACTAAGCTGACTGGCATTATCCAGTATGTAATTCATATTGAAATATTGCTCCATTTGTGCTATCCATGCTACCGAGTGAGAGCCATCAAATTTATGCATGTCCATCTTGGGTGGTCACGGACGGGATTGTTGGTGGGTGCCCCAAAGGTGAAGAGAGTGACTATACTCACCCTCACTGTGTTCAATGCCAATATATGCCTCCTCGTGGGCTTCCGCCTTGCCCATAGACAGTGATGTAGTTAATTTCGTCAGCTGATCTTGGATGTATTTGAAGGATGCTTCAACTTTGTCCATCCTTTCATTCGCCATAGCTTGATTTCTAGTTTCTACCATGCACCGAGCTGATTTACTTGAAATTTGGGATCGCCCGAATTTTTTGACACTAACAACTCAATGGTACCAACTTGCTCATCTCTTCATCCTGATTCTTATGGGCGAAGTCACCAATAAGTGCCCCCGAGGGCTCTTAGACTTTTTTTTTTACTCCTAACGGAGTTTTACTCCTTGCATAGGAATATTGCAGTCGTCGAATCCTTGAAATGTCAATGCTACCAAAAGTACTGCGAAAATCATGCCCAGGTATAGGAACCCACACGACTACTCAGATCTGGATGGTGGATCTGATGGATTTGAATGGCGGAACTAATTGCTGCTATGGATCTGATGGATCTGAGAGATCTTGATGGCTGATCTAATAGATCTGAACTGCGAAACTGATTACTTCTGCAGTAGCAAAAACCCCACTTGCGAGATCTGATCTGGCCAAGATTATGTATGATCTAGAGAGAGATCAGGGAACTATGGTCTCCAGGAGTGTCAGGTGCTACAGATCGCAATATACATAAGCGTCTGACAGTAGTACTCGGCCCAATTTTTCAGGGCATTAACCAAGGAGGATCAATTGTACCCTTAGTCATACAACCCGACTACCCTATCGTACGGGCGAGTAATCTCTCCAAGTGTTGTTCTCAGTGTACTGTAGTAGCAAGGCGGTCGACAGTTTATCTATGGTGAGGTTTCAAGGGAGCTAGTTGGCTTCCGATATACCGAGAAGGTACTTCGAAGATAGTTCGTGCATGGTTCTGTTAAGTGCGCTACTACTCAAAGGGGTATCCACAAGGGTCACAAGGGAGTCTAACAAGCATGACTACCTCTTGTATTTATTGTGTGCATGCCTCCCCAAATCTGCAGGTTTATGCGCTCAACGATAGATCCCACGGTTTAAAGACGCTGGAACATGTCTCTAGCCAAAAAAATTGCTTAAAAATGGAGATCCCACCAGCCTGGAAAGCGCACTAATACCACTTGTTATGCTCTTAATCCTGCAAGACAATACTAGAATACCAAATATGTGAAAAAAATATACCCAAAACGTAGAACGAGAGCAATAATGGCAAGTATTTTATTATTCAGAAAGCAAAGTTCACTTGCCTCTTCAAGGGGGCAACCTCCAATAGAGCTAAGCTCGATTACAAAATAAGACACGATGCTCCTCGCCGGGAATTTCTATCCTTTATATAGGATTCATACATGAAATACCATGGGGCAATACCATGGTTCTTATTAATACCATCTATCTAATACCATGGCCCATTTGCAACTAACTGTGGTCCCGTCATTAAATGTGGGTTAACCACCTACAATTATTAATATGGGCTTTATTGACTCTTTACTTAACTATAACTATGACTCGATCCTATTACATAAATAAGGGAGTTAGGGTGGGACCCTAAAAAAATACACACAATGATCTGCTTTACTTCTGGTGAAGCCAAGTCCCTCTATAAATGTATCAAATTTCTGATACCACATCCTTGGTAACTATTTTAACCCATACAGAGATTTCTTTAACTTGCATACTAGTTCTTTCTTACGCTTCACCTCAAAGCCTTCAGGTTGCTTCATGTAGATCTCCTCTTCTATATCCTCGTGAAGAAATGTTGTCTTCACATGCATCTATTCTACCTCAAAATCAAAAGTAGCAGCAACAGATAAAAATAATCTAATAGAAGCTACCTTGGCAACAGGAGAAAAAATATCACCAAAATCAATTCCCAGCACCTAGGAATAACCTTTTGCTACCAACCAAGCTTTGTATTTCTCCACCTTTCCTTCTGCATTTGTCTTCTTCTTGAACACCCATTTTCTACCAATGGGATTCCTTCCAACCGGTAACTCCACCAGATCCTAAGCCTCATTTTTGTGCAAAGATGCCATTTCATCAACCATGGCCTCTTTCCAGAGTTTTCCATCCTCTGAATCTACTGCTTCCTTCACAGTTCTGGGATCGTCATCAGTAATAGATAAAGAAAAATTTGAATGGAAAGCAGATGGACTATACCTTTCTAGCTTCCTTCTTTCTTGAATTGATCTTATTACAATCGGAGTTTGTGGCTCTTCATCTTCTGATTCCTCCTCTACTATAGAGTTTGATTCTTCCTCCTTTATTTCAAAATCTATCTTCTCAGGTTCCTTTGGTTTGAATTCATGTTTAATAACATCTTTCACCTCTCTGAGCACCACATCTCGGCTGTACACAACCTTCCTTGTTGCTGGGTTCCAAAGCTTATAACCCTTTAAACCATCCTTATACCCAATAAAGATGCACTTTTTAGATTTACTATCCAACTTGGTTCATTTCTCCTTTGGAACATGTACATATGCATCACATCCAAATACCCTCAGATGTGAAAGAGAGGGTTTCTTACTAGTCCATACCTCTTGTGGAGTATTATCCTCCAACGCTGAAGAAGGTGATCTGTTGACTAGGTAACATGTTCTCTCCACTGCCTCTGCCCAGAATTCTTATCCTAATCCAACACCACTGAGCATGCTTCTTGCCCTTTCCATCAACGTCTTGTTCATTCTTTTTGCAACTCCATTTGCTAAGGTGTATATGGAGTAGTCTTCTACCATGCTATACCACACTTCTTACATAATTCTTCAAATTCCTTACTGCAAAACTATCCTCTGTTATCTGTTCTCAGCACCTTTATCTTCTTCTCTGTCTGGTTTTCCACCAGAGCCTTAAATTCTTTAAACTTGTCAAAGACTTCAGATTTCTTCTTAAGGAAATATATCCATGTATTCCTTGAGAAGTCATCTATAAATGATACTTAGTACACAGAATTACCCAGTGATGGAATCTTCATAGGTCCAAACACATCACTGTGTACAAGCTCTAAAATCTGTTTCACCCTCTTACCACCAGAGGGAAAAATCACCTGATTTTGCTTCCCATATACACAATTTTCACAGAAATAAAAATCTAGAGAGCTATTACTCATACGTTCTACCATACCTTTACCATGAAGTATTCGAAGGCCCTTCTCTCCAATATGTCCAAGCCTTTGATGCCACAACATGGTCTTCTCTCTAGAGACCACTAGATTTCCTGCTCCACTTTTAGTAACCACAAAACTATTGCACCCATCAACAACAGTGCTACCTTGTAGCTTGTACAAAGTTACAGTCTGAACTGCCCACATCAATACCAGTGCTCCTCGAACCATCTTGCAAATATCCCTCTCGAACACTATTTTTACACCTGCATCATTCAACTTGCTTACAGAAATCTTATTTCTGGCTAATGCAGGAATATGCAAAACACCCGGAAGTGTTATAACCCTTCCCCCTTGCAACTTCAACTTTACCTTTCCGCAACCAACAATTCTAGCCTTCTTATCATCTCCTAAGAAGACATCACAACCATCGCATTTATCTTACTCGCAGAACCACTCTCTATGGGGAGTGAACTGAAATGATGCACCTGAGTCAATCAACCATGCCTCATGATCTACATGTGTACTTGAAGAAGCCAAGTACACATCCCCACCTTCATCTGAGGTTGTTTTCGCCTCTGCAAAAGAAGCATCATCAGATCCCTTTCCTTTGTCAAGAGCTTTAGATTTATAGTCCGTTTCATAGTGCCCTTCCTTTCCACATTTCTAGCACACCACCTTTATAGGTTTTCCTGGAGATTTAGATCTCCCACTCGATGACTTATTTTTGTTTCTGTTCTGGGACCGTCCTCATACAAATAAGACATCACCATTCTGGCTCTCCATATTTTTTCGTCTCATCTCCTCCGTCAACAAGGATGAGACTATTTCATCAAACTAAAAGGTAGTTGCATTGCTACCTATTGCAATAACTAGACTATCCCACAAATCTGGTAGAGAACACAACAAACTGATGCACTTATGCACTTATGTATGATCTAGAGAGAGATCAGGGAACTATGGTCTCCAAGAGTGTCAGGTGCTACAGATCGCAATATACATAAGTGTCTGACAGTAGTACTTGGCCCAATTTTTCAGGGCACTAACCAAGGAGGATCAACCATACCCTTAGTCATACAACCCGACTACCCTATCGTAGGGGCAAGTAATCTCTCCGAGTGTTCTTCTCAATGTACTGTAGTAGCAAGACGGCCGATGGTTTATCTATGGTGAGGTTTCAAGGGAGCTAGTGGGCTTCCGATATACTGAGAAGGTACTTGGAAGATAGTTCGTGCATGGTTATGTTTAGTGCGCTACTACTCAAAGGGGTACCCACAAGGGTTATAAGGGAGTCTAACAAGCGTGATCAACTCTTATATTTCTTGTGCGCATGCCTCCCCAAATCCACAGGTTTATGCACTCAACGACAGATCCCACAGTTTAAAGACGCTGGAACATGTCTCTAGCCAAAAAAAAAATTGCTAAAAAATGGAGATCCCACCAGCCCTAGAAACCGCTCTAATACCACTTGTTATGCTCTTAATCCTGCAAGACAATACCAGAATACCAAATATGTGAAAAAAATATACCCAAAACATAGAACGGGAGCAATAATGGCAAGTATTTTATTATTCAGAAAGCAAAGTTCACTTGCCTCTTCGAGGGGGCAACCTCCAATAGAGCTGAGCTCGATTACAAAATAAGACACGATGCTCCTCGCGAGGAGTTTCTATCCTTTATATAGGATTCATACATGCAATACCATGGGGAAATACCATGGTTCTTATTAATAAAATCTATCTAATACCATGGCCCATTTGCAACTAACTGTGGTCCCATCATTAAATGTGGGTTAACCACTTACAATTATTAATATGGGCTTTATTGACTCTTTACTTAACTATAACTATGACTCGATCCTATTACATAAATAAGGGGGTTAGGGTGGGACCCTAACAAAATACACAAAATGATCTGCTTTACTTTTGGTGAAGCCAAGTCCCTCTATAAATGTATCAAATTTCTGATACCACATCCTTGGTAACTATTTTAACCCATACAGAGATTTCTTTAACTTGCATAATAGTTCTTTCTTACCCTTCACCTCAAAGCCTTTAGGTTGCTTCATGTAGATCTCCTCTTATATATCCTCATGAAGAAATGTTGTCTTCACATCCATCTGTTCTACCTCAAAATCAAAAGTAGCAGCAACATATAAAAATAATCTAATAGAAGTTACCTTGGCAACAGGAGAAAAAATATCACCAAAATCAATTCCCAGCACCTGGGAATAAACTTTTTCTATCAACCGAGCTTTGTATTTCTCCACCTTTCCTTCTGCATTTGTATTCTTCTTGAACACCCATTTTCTACCAATGGGTTTCCTTCCAGCTGGTAACTCCACCAGATCCCAAGCCTCATTTTTGTGCAAAGATGCCATTTCATCAACCATGGCCTCTTTCCAGAGTTTTCCATCTTCTGAATCTACTGCTTCCTTCATAATTCTGGGATCATCATCAGTAATAGATAAAGCAAAATTTGAATAGAAAGCAGATGGACTATACCTTTCTAGCTTCCTTCCTTCTTTCTTGAATTGATCTTATTACACCCGGAGTTTGTGGCTCTTCATCTTCTGATTCCTCCTCTACTGTAGAGTTTGATTCTTCCTCCTTTATTTCAAACTCTATATTCTCAGGTTCCTTTGGTTGGAATTCATGTTTAATAACATCATTCACCTCTCTAAGCACCACATCTCAATTGTACACAACCTTCCTTGTTGCTGGGTTCCAAATCTTATAACCCTTTAAACCATCCTTATACCCAATAAAGATGCACTTTTTAGATTTACTATCCAACTTGGTTCGCTTCTCCTTTGGAACATGTACATATGCATCACATCCAAATACCCTCAGATGTGAAAGAGAGGGTTTCTTACTAGTCCATACCTCTTGTGGAGTCTTATCCTCCAACGCTGAAGAAGGTGATCTGTTGACTTGGTAACATGTTGTCTCCACTGCCTCTGCCTAGAATTCTTATCCTAACCCAACACCACTGAGCATGCTTCTTGCCCTTTCCATCAACGTCTTGTTCATTCTTTCTGCAACTCCATTTTCCAAGGTGTATATGGAGTAGTCTTCTACCATGCTATACCACACTTCTTACATAATTCTTTAAATTCCTTACTGCAAAACTATCCTCCATTATCTGTTCTCAAGACCTTTATCTTCTTCTCTGTCTAGTTTTCCACCAGAGCCTTAAATTCTTTAAAGTTGTCAAAGACTTCATATTTCTTGTTAAGGAAATATATCCATGTATTCCTTGAGAAGTCATCTATAAATGATACTTAGTACACAGACTTACCCAGTGATGGAACCTTCACAGGTCCAAACACATCACTGTGCACAAGCTCTAAAATCTGTTTCACCCTCTTACCACCAGAGGGAAAACTCACCTGATTTTTCTTCCCATATACACAATTTTCACAGAAATCAAAATCTAGAGAGCTATTACTCATACCTTCTACCATACCTTTACCATGAATTATTCGAAGGCCCTTCTCTCCAATATGTCCTAGCCTTTGATGCCACAACATGGTCTTCTCTCTAGAGACCACTAGATTTTCTGCTCCACTTTCAGGAGCCACAAAATTGTTGCACCCATCAACAATAGTGCTACCTTGTAGCTTGTACAAAGTTCTAGTCTGAACTGCCCACATCAATACCAATGCTCCTCGAACCATCTTGCAAGTATCCTTCTCGAACACTGTTTTTACACCTGCATCATTCAACTTGCTTACATAAATCTGATTTCTGGCTAATGCAAGAATATGCAGAACACCCAGAAGTGTTATAACCCTTCCCCCTTACAGCTTCAACTTTACTTTTCTGCAAACAACAATTCTAGACTTCCTATCATCCCCTAAGAAGACATCACCACCATCGCATTTATCTTACTCGCAGAACCACTCTCTATGGGGAGTGAACTGAAATGATGCACCTGAGTCAATCAACCATGCCTCATGATCTACATGTGTACTTGAAGAATCCAAGTACACATCCCCACCTTCATCTGAGGTTATTTTCGCCTCTGCAAAATAAGCATCATCAAATCCCTTTCTTTTGTCAGGAGCTTTAGATTTATAGTCCCTTTCATAGTGCCCTTCCTTCCCACATTTCCAGCACACCACCTTTACAGGTTTTCCTGGAGATTTAGACTCCCACTCGATGACTTATTTTTGTTTCTGTTTTGGGACCATCCTCATACAAACAAGGCATCACCATTCTGGCTCTCCATATATTTTCGTCTCATCTCCTCCGTCAGCAAAGATGAGACTATTTCATCAAACTACAAGGTAGTTGCATTGCTACCTATTGCAATAACTAGACTATCCCACAAATCTGGTAGAGAACACAACAAACTGATGCACTTATCTTCATCTGAAATTTTAATATCAATAGATAATAACTAACTTACCACAGTATTAAATGTGTTTAGATGCTCTGTCACCAAGTCTGCATCTTTCATCCTCAGGTTATACAAATTTTTCTGTAGGAACACTTTATTCACTAGAGACTTAGATTGGTGCAAAGTCCCTAACTTGTCCCACAAAGCCTTCATTGTAGCTTCCCCTGATACATTCAGCAATACTGAATCTGAGACACACAATTGTATTGTGTTCTTTGCCTTCTGATCCAAATTCTTCCATTCTTCATCGAACACTCCTGTTGGTTTAGTACTTGGATCTATCGCGATCCACTGATCTTTATCCACCAATAGATCTGCCATCTTCAGTTTCCATAACTCAAAACTCTGACCATTAAATTTATCGATCTCTATCTTTCCACTCTCGCCATCTTCTTTCAGCACCAGAATCGATCCTGCAGATCTCCCACTGAACAAGGTATACCATAGGCTCGAGCGAAACCCCTCAGTAACAAAGGCATCCCCTTGAACCCAAAACAGCTTTGATACCAAATGTAGGTTTTAACCCCGTAAATAAATTACTTGCATACGAATTCTAAAACAAAGAAAAATAAGCAATGCAAGAGCTTAACACATAAAACACATATACGCAGAGATTTTCCCCTGGATCCCAAAATCGGGACTACCAGCTTGATTTTTCATTATATTCCTTTCAATGTTACAATACATATTTATACATGCTGAAGCATCCAATACCATGGACCAAAAACCATCGCGTCCAAAACCATGGACCGAAAAGCATCACATCCAAAACCATGGATTGTAAAACCATAGGTAGGTCTGCCCAACCTAATATAGGGTCCAAAAAGAATTTTCCCGGGGCGTTGCCTTGGACCTCGTACAAGGGGGCTACCTGCCCCTCTCAAACACCCCGAATAGGGGGGGCTGTCGCCCCCCCCCATGACACCCTCGCTATGCAAATTGACGCAACGAAGGGGGGGCTTCGGCCCCCCTCTAACCCCCAAGTTCACTACATAGGTGTTGTGGGGAAAAATGCCTATGCAGGACGATCCTATCCACCTAAGGTGTGACAGTGCCTTAGCAACAAACAGAAACAACTATTCTAGTATTCTTCCTTTATGAATTAAGAATGAAGAGAGATGGATGGACTAACTGGTGTCTTCCATTTGTCCCTCGATCCGGTTTCCCTTATTTTTGAGAGTTCCCAGCTACTTGCCTTCTCGCTCGCCTAGCTTCAACATGTTTCTGCAAGGTCACAAGAAGAGAAAACTACACAAAGACATAGATTCATATTCATAACTAGTTCAGGATTAGAAATAAATTAAACATACTAATGCAATCATACATCAAAGATACATCAGTATATAGGAGAAACCAAGATAGCTTTATTGATGAATAACAAGGTTCAGGAAGAGATACAACCCAGAGGGCTCCAATCCAGCATCTCCTTCCCAGCAAATGAAATTCCTATATTCACCTTCCTTCAAAGCATTAAGCACCCAATGATTCCAATCTCAAACCAACAGCAATTCTTTGCAATAACAAAATTCCAGCCTCCTGGATCTCATGGAGGAGAGATCCATATATAGATGTTTGGAGAGAGGATGAGTCAGCTTGAGATCTGACTAGTGTCCTCTCCCTCTGTCAGTTCTTACTTCCACTTGGAGACTAAGAGCCTCTTACTCATCACTAGTCGAATTCATTGAGGCAAGTGTCATTGGAGAAGATTCTGGAAGCTTCCAGGGTCTTTCCACCTCGTTGAATGAACTTGCCATTTGTCATTTCCCACTCAGCGCACCCTGGTAGTGCTTCTACCTGCGTTGTAGTGCACCTAGCCAGTGTAATCTCTGCATTTCAGCGCAGACAACTAGTGGAGCCTCTGAATTGATCCTGAATTGACTTGTTTTTGAGCAGTTTCTGGTGGAGAACTTCTGTGAATTGTTGTGGTTTGTTAGCCTTGTTCCTCTAGGGGTAGGAACAACATGTTTAGGGACTTTGGATCCCTTAGATTATGGACATTTCATGCTTATAGCTGTAAGGCACAAAAATGTCTATAACAGTTGCCCCCTAAAGTATGAGGCTGTTTATCGGGTGAAATGCTTTATTAGGAGGATCCAAAGTTCATTCAATGCTGGGAGGAGACCTGTAATAAGATACAATACAATACATTATTTTTCATACTGCTTTCGTGATCTAGCTGAGGCGGAAATTCCCATGCTCAGCTTTATAAATTCATTTTTCTGTACATAGAATAGACAATCGTCTGATGGTAGATTGATAATTTTGATGAAATTATCATCCTTTGGGTAGGATGATTATCTGCTGCAATGATGTACATGTCAATGTCTTTATCTTTCCTGAATATATATCGCAACCCGGATGGATGAAACTAGATCCGGGGTCTTCAAACTCGTTCGATCTTTACTCTAAGTACAAGTCGATCCATGTGAGAAATGTTCTGAAGTCAAACATGGAAAGACATCGCTTGATTACCGGTCAATGAGGTAAACCGTTAACAAGCACGAGAGGAATCACCAATAATGATAATGACCCTCAAGGTATTGTAGTACAATTCACGTGGTGTGAATAAAGGACTTGGCATCGAACACCACGCAAAATCTTTCGGTCGAAGGTCATTGATGTATGCCTATTGCCGGAAGTGAGAAACTTGCCATTGAGGCATGCAAGCTTCAAAGTACTGAAGGGGTTGTTCCTAGATCAACTTCTTGGATAATGAGCTGATGTCGACAAGAAGCGATCCGTCAAAGGAGGGCCTTAATGTATCCCACATCAGTGACACGGAACGGAGCAAATGATTTTGATGGAGGTGAAAACGATATGATGATATATGATTCGGGGTGGCGGTCATGAAAAGAATGAAGGATAATGTATGGTAGTGGGTGGGACACGGGTGACTTCTCTGAACGACTTCTCTTGAACATATGGCGACACTTATGCGATGGATCGGTAGCATTACCCCAAATATGGATGGTATGGCGAGACCATGGTGATGTGACCGGTGAATGAAACAACCCAACCCGACTGTGGTACGGAGGAAGAGTGTCATGTTCAAGAGCGACTTGCTACCATCAAAGTTTTCTTGAGTTTCTCCCAATTTTTCCCCAGTCATTGCTGACCAGTACCTCTTTATTTTTGTCAAGCTTGAGGAGGATAACATATGCTTGTTCTATAACTTGCCCTTCGGGCAAGCCCATCGCTATGTTTTAACGAGCCTAGCGATAGTGAAACTTGTTCTCGTCTAAAGACAAGTTTGTCGCTATTTAATGCTTTTAACGAGTCTAACGACAAAGATAACTCGGTCCTTTTCATTTTTAGAGAGTCTGAAAAGGTACGTAAAGTCAACTCCGAAAGTCCTTTTTCGTCATCTAATCCCTTAAGTCTGAAAAAGTATAAAACAATACAGAAGGGATGAGTTTTTGATAGTTTTAACGAGCCGAACAAAACAAGCGCTCGATATTTTTGTGCAATAATCCCTCAGGTCCAAAAAGATTAAAATCTAGAGGAGGGATAGCACTTCTGGTCGCTTTAACGAGCTGGAAGGCCAAAGCTTAGCAATCTTTTCATATTTTACGAGTCAGATGAAAAGAGCTTAAAGAAGACTCGTCTTTTGATGAATGAGTGATAAAACGGGTTAGCAGCTGATTCCAGGTACGGGTTGGAATCTTCCAATCACGGCAGTGTCACAAGGATGGCTAGTGAAATCACTCTTCGCAGCTGTTCCTCAAAATGGGTAAACAATCATATGGAGGTGAACGATCGACCAATGGAAAAGTGGAGGTGACGGTGCAAACACGACCAAGGCTTTAATGGCTGATGATATTACATTCACTGTGGTTATTTACCGGGAGGTAGTTCTTTTTTTAACGAGCTTAAACGCGGAAAAACACTGCTCAATCTTATGTTTATTTTTTAACGAGCATGAACTATTTGCTAAAACTGCTCGATCTTAGTTTGCATGCCCCCAGCATAATAATGCAAATCGAGGTGCATGCCCCCCAAGCTTCATTGCATTCAACTTGGTGGTTGGAATGAAGGTTTACCTCCGAGATCTTTGAAAGACTCGACTTGGAAAGGGAGTCGTTTCATTTTTTAATGAGGTTGACACAGTGAAAGAACTATCCTCATGATTCCTTGTTTCATTTTTTAACGAGGTTGACACGAGATGAGAACCGTCCTCAGAGTCCAAATCCATTAGATATAGAAGGTTTCATATTCCACTGTGGCCACTTCCTCCAGATTACTCGGAGGCGGTAGGGAAAAAGTACCCATTAAGGCAGGGTCTTTTAGGAGAACTACACCGATATTTTGGAGCGAATGATTGCTTCCATTGATCATTGGAATGCTTCCCGTAACTTGTGAACTATTGGGGAGAAATGTTTGTTGGTCAACGATTGTAATTCCTCCTTGGAAGGGAAATGCAATCTTCCTGAAGTAGGTCGACACAACTGCGGCCATGGCATATATCCAGGGTCTTCCCAATAGGATGTTGTAATGAAGGTTTCCGTCGATTACTTCAACATCAATTTCTACTGTTTTCCCTCCTAGTTCAACTTTCAAGTTATTTAGAATACCATATGGGGTATATGTCCATCCATCAAATGCTTTTAATGTCGTCGAAGATTGCAATAAGGTTGGAGATCCTAAAGTTTTCCAGCAACTCATCGACATAATGCATGTAGATGCCCCCTCATCAATAATTGTTTGATGAACAGTTTTTTTGAGGGCTTTCACTTGAATAAGGAAAGCTAGTTGAGCTGGTAACTGAGGGTCATATCCTTTATGATTAAAGGCCACAAGATTGGAATCCATTGGGTCAATCCCACCTATTGCTGATAATAAAGCTTGCTCTTGGGAGAGGCAATTTTGCGGTACCTCAAGCGTCGACATAGTGGACGGCGATTGGGCCATGTCCTCTATTATATTATAATTCTGTGCTATTTTTGCATGAGGATTAAATGTCGATTTGTGCACTACTCCCTTTGGCGACTTTATCATTTGTTCAGGAATGATGGGTGGCACAACTTTGGTCAAAGTTGTTGTCGAACTACTAGGTTGTTCATTAGCCTTGTTATTCGACACCTGTGGATTCCCGTAATATTTATTCCTTGTCAAAGCATCATTTTGCTGATTTGAGATAGACAACATAAGCACTTGGGATCGGGAAGCATCTTGATTAGCAACCAATTTGGTTCCCGGGCTTGGAAATGGATCAGTCAATACTGCTGAGGTTTTTGAATTCTTAAAGAGTTTCTTAACTTCAGCTATATGTGGACAATCTCTCGTCCAATGATCCTCATCACATATATGACACCCCGCAGGGGGTTTCCTTTTTCTCCCTTTATTTTTCTTCTTTCCCCCTGGTTGCTTCAGTTGTTTGCCCTTGTCGGTCGACACGAAATTTACTTCCGAGGCAAGAAGTTCTTCATTTGCATTTTGATTGGAAATCTTACGGGCCTTTTTAGATGTAGCCTTTGTCGATTTCGTGTCTGTCGTGCCAATCATGCCATTGATGGCATGAGAGTCATTGTTTGATTTAGGAGGAGGAGGAATTGAGAATTCCGGTCTAGGGGCGTCAGGTATTTTGACGTAGAGCATGCCAGACTGAGTATAGACCAAGTCAGATATTGCGCACGAGCGATGACTTGCTCTTCCGTTACGACTCCCCCCTTTGCCACATCTTCCGTGATTGTAGGAAGTAAGGATTTGATAAACCATTCAGCTAATAGCTGATCGGGAACGTACGTTTTTACCATCCTATGACGATGTCGCCACTCATGTATATGATCAGATATGTGAGTGGCCGTCGTCTGTTTGAAGTTGGTTAGGAGTTCCGTTCCCGTTTCATACCTTATCGGTAATTGAAAATGGGTTAAGAAAGTTGTGGCTAAGGTACTGAAGTTGTCGAACGAAGCTCTAGGCAATTCAATATACCATTTTGCCGCTGGACCAATTAACGTCCTCTGAAAAAGGTGAAGCCTAATCGAATCATCGTTTAGGGTGTTTGATGAACACCACAGATGAAATGTCATCACATGATTTGACGGATCTTCACCTGGATTTCCATTAAATTTAGGAATATCCGACGGAAGTTTATGCGGAATCGCTGGCCACCAATGGGCATAAGAAATTGGATCATTCGTCAGCCGGTTTAGATCTGGTAATTCTAGAGTTGCTACAAAGGGCAACTGTTGATTCAGGTTAGGCGAAGCATACCCAGGATAAGATGGAATCGCCTGAGCAGTGGGTCTTTGCATACCAGCATAATGTATTTGATGCTGGAAACTTTGACAAGGTTGATGGGCATAACCATTATAATATGGTTGTTGATAACCACTTTGGAAATGCGGTTGCCCATTACTTACAAAGACTTGTTGCTCAGGTCCTTGATATGATTGTTGGAATTACGGTTGTTGAGTTTGAACCAGCTCTGGTTGTTGGACCATTTGCTGTTGTCCAATACTGGATGATTGACCAAGATGAGGAGTCATAGTACTTTTTTGAGCCCGAGTCGCTCCAGATAAGGAGGCACTAACCGGAGGTTGTGATTGAGTTGTCGAGACAAGAGGCTGTTGTATGGCAACCTGAGAAACTTAGGGTTGACATACAACAGGTAGCGCTTGTATTTGCGACGCAATCACCATACCAGGTATAGTGGCAACATTTGACACAGGGTGGACTGGTTGCATTGAATATGCAACCCTTGGTTGCTGAGGCAGTATTGGTACCCAACCACTGGATGTAATTCCAGTTTGACCTGAACTTTGTTGTAAACTCCCATATGGTTGTTCTCCGGGAGGGAACAATGAAAAGGCATGCTGCCCTCCATATGGTGGCAATCCAGTACTTAAAGGGTAGATTGGCCTTTGAAGACACATTGGATCAATTTGTTGAGTTTCAACATAAGAAATACCAGATGATAATCCAGATGAAGAAATAGGAACTAACCATGTCGTCGAAGCAGTCCTTGATGGGACTCCAGCTTGTTGTTGACAATTTTCTGGGACATATGGTATACCAGCGAACATCGTTGGAGTAGCACCAGGAGGCTCTGCTGCTGCTGCGTCTGATGACACAGTCCTGGATGTCGACGGTTGTTCAGACATATTTAGTCTATCCAAAAGATTTTATAGCGATTCTACAAGAACTTACGATGAAAAGAGACTAACTTCGAAGACCAACGAGGGAATGGTGATGATTATTCCATTTAAAATAAATTTTAACGACGCTTAGACACAACTTGCTTTTTCAATTTTAAAGAGTCAAGAAAAAGCTAAAGATGACTCTAGTCTCCTTCGATGTTTTAACGAGCCCGAAGTGACAAATGCTCGGATGGAATTTTTCCGTTATAGAGTCTGAAAAAGGCCAAAAGGAACTGCTCTGGAGTTCTAGGTAGAGGGTGTGCCAAACTTTTCGCAAAACCGCAGAATACTTTTTAAGGTACGGGCGGTCAATCTTCCTGAATGCTGTGTTCAGTGCATTTCGATCAGTAGGGCAGCCGACACGGCTTCCTAAGGATAAAGGTTTTATGCCTATAGGGGTCTCCCAATATATACTCGACGGTATGTGGGAGCACAATCCGTACTGGCGCTATCGTCCCTCAGGAGGAATCACCCACCATCAGCGAGATCGACAGTCACCAGGCTTTACGACGCCGGAACACGTCTCTAGCCTAGACCTCTATGTTGTGCGTCAAGTTACAAAGCGTTGTTAAGTTCATTCAATTTATTTTAGGTTGATCTTTCTTAGAAGTTTGCCTTTTTGGATCACCACGAGATGTATGATACAATTCCTAAATGCAGTCTAAAGATGATAAGCAAGCTTTTATATCTTTTCAACAATGAAAAATCCTAGCTACAAAGGGAAAAGAAAGACACCATCTTTTCTCAAAGAGCAACCAGCACACTCTAAATGCACTTTTCCTAAATCAAACATGCAAACTATCAAAATGTAAATGCACAATGCAGGTGTTTGTTTTTCCGCTCTCTTAATACTGATGCCTAAAAAGAAAGCTTTTTGTACAACTTTGAATTTGCTTTTAAATGACAAATACAAACAAGTTTACTTTTTCGAAATTAGAAAGGGTAGAAGAGAATACAGCACTTTGCTACTTTCGAAGTGAACACTTGTTTCGACACTTAAAAGAGACAAACTCAAACCAAAAGCAAAAGTAAATGTATAATCAACTGTAAACAGCCAATGAACTCTCTCCTAAGATCACAATCAACAGATCTGAATCAAGGGCTACAGGATGACTATTTCACTCTTGCAAAGGAAAACTTCAAATGACGCCACAAACACATAAAAACACTCACAGTCTTTTTGTACAAAAGGAGGCGGAATTTAAGCAGAGAAAAGGAGTTATAAGACAGGTACCTATGCTGGTTGCAGGCTGCAAAAATCAGAGATCAAAACAAGGCAAAACAGAGCAGAGAACCCCAGCTGCACAAGGCCTAACTGGATCAGCGCACCCCTAACATAGAGGTTTTGACATTCAGTGCAGGTAGCCTTCACGGGACCTGCGTTGAAATGCAGAACCTCTTCACAGAGTCTGCGCTGAAGGAGAAACGAGAGTTTCTCACTGGGTTCTGGGTCACAGTTTGCTATTTAATCTACAGTTTCAGGCCAAATCAAAGCAACAAGAAAGGTACAATCAAAGGGATGCTTTGAGAGAGGGCTAAGATCTATCACAAAGGATCATCAAATCATTTGTGAGTCCATTTTTCAGATCATAGACAAATCCAGTGATTGGATCAAAGCAACAGCTGTCTACTTTGCATCTGAAAATAGCAGATGCAGTTCGATTACTGCTCTTGAGTCTATGAAACAAACAATGATAGAGACACACATAAAATGACTAAACCGATCTCCCCAGCAGAGTCGCCAATTTGTTGTGGGGAAAAATGCCTATGCAGGACGATCCTATCCACCTAAGGTGTGACAGTGCCTTAGCAACAAACAGAAACAGCTATTCTAGTATTCTTCCTTTATGAATTAAGAATGAAGAGAGATGGATGGACTAACCGGTGTCTTCCGTTTGTCCCTCGATCCGGTTTCTCTTCTCTTTGAGAGTTCCCAGCTACTTGCCTTCTCGCTCGCCCAGCTTCAACAGGTTTCTGCAAGATCACAAGAAGAGAACACTACACAAAGACATAGATTCATATTCATAACTAGTTCAGGATTAGAAATAAATTAAACATACTAATGCAATCATACATCAAAGATACATCAGTATATAGGAGAAACCAAGATAGCTTTATTGATGAATAATAAGGTTCAGGAAGAGATACAACCCAGAGGGCTCCAATCCAGCATCTCCTTCCCAGCAAATGAAATTCCTATCTTCACCTTCCTTCAAAGCATTAAGCACCCAATGATTCCAATCTCAAACCAACAACAATTCTTTGCAATAACAAAATTCCAGCCTCTTGGATCTCATGGAGGAGAGATCCATATATAGATGTTTGGAGAGAGGATGAGTCAGATTGAGATCTGACTAGTGTCCTCTCCCTCTATCAGTTCTTGCTTCCACTTGGAGACTAAGAGCCTCTTACTCATCACTAGTCGAATTCATTGAGGCAAGTGTCATTGGAGAAGATTCTGGAAGCTTCCAGGGTCTTTCCACCTCGTTGAATGAACTTGCCATTTGCCATTTCTCGCTCAGCGCACCCTGGTAGTGCTTCTACCCGCGTTGCAGTGCACCTAGCCGGTGTAATCTCTGCATTTCAGCACAGACAGCTAGTGGAGCCTCTGAATTGATCCTGAATTGACTTGTTTTTGAGAAGTTTCTGGTGGAGAACTTCTGTGAATTGTTGTGGTTTGTTAGCCTTGTTCCTCTAGGGGTAGGAACAACATGTTTAGGGACTTTGGATCCTTAGATTATGGACATTTCATGCTTATAGCTGTAAGGCACAAAAATGTCTATAACAATAGGTTAGTTGTGGAAGGAATATAAAACAAACCAACAATAGTTTATAGTCTCATGCCTCCTTGTAGTTGTCTGGAGCATTAAGACTGTGCTACTATCATGTAGTCATTGGGCTAGATCCCTAGTTTATGGCTTCAATTGGCTTCCATTTACCTTTCCCGAAAATGGATCTCCATTCAATTTCATGAGCTGAACTGCTCCAGTATCGATAATCTCTTTGATGACATAGGGTCCCAGCCAATGCATCTGAATTTTTCCTGGAAACTTATCAAACTTACTATCATATAATAAAACTAAATCATTTACCTTTAAGGTGCGTAATTTGATGTGCCTATCGTGCCATGCCTTTTCGAATTCCTTTTGAACCCACTGACGGAATCTAGCCAAAAATCTATCTTCCTCAAGCTCTGCGAGCTACGTGAGCCTTTCTTCTAAGGCTCTGTGGTCCGCCATTCCTATAAAATCCATTATGCATAGACTAGTCACAATGTACTCCATAGGCATCACAACCTTTACAACATAGACTAGCCTAAAAGGTGCATGACCAATAAGATTCTTACAAGTAGTTATGTAATCCCATAATATTGTTGGTACATGCAAGTCCCAATCATTCCTCTATGCATTGTAAACCTTTGTTAGCACACCCTCCAATATTTTATTGAACGCCTCAACCATCCCATTGGCCTGAGGATGATATGGCGTACTCTTATGATGATAAACTTTGAATTCTTCTCTCAGCGCACTGATTGTTTCATTGAGGAAATGCATACCGCGATCACTCATCAAAACTTTGGAGAACCAAACCTGATCAACACATATTCAAATAAGAACTTCACTATTGTTTCCACTTTATAGTCCTTCATTGGCTGTGCCTCCACCCATCTAGTCAAATACTCCGTCACAATGATGATGTACTACACACCTGTCCTCTTTCCTGGAGGTTGAATCAGTCCTAGAAAATCAATTTCCCATTTCTCAAATGGCTATAATGATACCTGTAGATTCAAAGGCAACTCATCCCTTCGCGCTAGTCTGCCAGCTGTCTGATATGCATCGCATGCCATACAATATGCTTTGGAATCCTTATGTAGCATCGGCCACAACAACCCAGGCCATAAAATCTTCTGCGTTGTTTCTTTTCCTCCATAATGGCCTCCCACAACCGCTCCATGTGCTTCAGCTAGGACACTATTTCGTTCAAAATCAGGCACATAGTGTCACAATATCTTGTCCGACCCCATCTTATACAAGTGACTTGCAGCAACAGAAAAGTCTACCGTGCGCACCACCAATTCTTTCTTTTGTTGAATTGTGCATCCTTCTGGAGTTGTTCCAGCAGTCAGGAAGTGGATAATGTTTGCAAAGTGATTATTTACTATGTGCACCATAAAAGGCGATGCGTTAGGTATCCCCTCCTCCAAATTGGTGGGCTCCTCTCATTTTTAATGCACGACATATGGTACGGCGCTTCATTCAATTGTCCTAGATTCATAATTACTTCGAAATCATACTCTTGAAACAACAGTAACCATTTGCATATTCCCCCCCCCCTGCCCCCAACAAAGGCTTGTTGACTAGGTAATTTAATGCATAATGGTATCTATACATCTTAAAGTGTCTGCCTAGTAGGAAATGTCTGAACTTCTGGAGCACATACACCATAACCAACCCTTCACACTCTGTCTTTGAATAATTATTTTCAGCTTTGGACAACTTCCTTCTTACAAACGCTATAGGGTGATCCAATTCCACTTCACCACCTCTGTCAGCATTGCTCCCAACACAATACATGAAGCATCCACATGCACATGAAATTCCTTCTTCCAATCTGAGAAGAATAGGATTGGCATGGTGAACATTTTCTCCTTCAATACATCTAGACTCCGCTAACATTCTTCATTCCAAAATAACATAGCATCTTTCTTTAGTAGCTTTTCCATTGGCACGGTAATCTAGGCATAACTCTTGATGAACTTTTGATAGTATCTAGTATGACCCAGTGTTGTGTGTAGCCATTTACCACTTCTTGGTGCCTCCAAATTAATTATAACCACGATCTTAGCAAGGTCCACCATTAATCCTTGTCTTTAGACCACATGACCCATCAAGACTCTGAAAGGGATGAAAAATAATCATTTCTTCAAGTTTAGTATGATCTGATACCTTTGGCACATATCCAATATCAAGCACAAACTTGCTACATGGCATTTTACCAGTACAAACGTTGTCCAATCATCAAAATATACCTCCAAAAATTTGTGAATGAACTCTTTGAATGCTATGATGACTACGCGTGAGAAGATCGCCAACACATTTTTAAGCCCAAAAGGCATTACCATATACTAAAAGCATCCCCACCCAGTCATGAACGTCACCTTACTCCCGTCTTCTGGCATGATCTTTATTTGATGGTATCCATAGAACCCATCAGTGAACGAATAGGCCTCCTTCCCACCAACATTATCCAATACTTCATCTGTGAATAGAGTTGGAAAAGGATCATGAACGCAGGCATCATTGAGCTTCCTAAGATCTATGCAAATCCTGATCTCATCCTTTTGCTTCCTTTCCTGAATTACCATTGGACTCACCCAATCAGATTCCTCCACTAGTTCAATAATATCTGCTATAAGTATCTTGTTCAACTCCAGATAGACCTTTTCCTTGTATTTGGGATTAAGGTGATATGGCCTCTACTTAACAGGATTCGCATCTCATTTTAAATTTATTTTCATCACTCCCAAATTGCCGATGTTGCCTTTCAAGTCTGAAAATTTTGTGGGAAACAAATCCTGATATTCACAGAGCAACTTAGCGACCTTGTCCATTGTAGCATTAGCCCAATAGTCCCTTATCTTTACAAACTTTGGTTCCAACTCTACGCCAATGTTTACCTGTCAGGGTTTTAGTGGCACAGTGATATTTGGATTCTCTATCTGAAGCCCCTCAACTTCACGGTGGCCTTCTACCGCTGGGATGTTAACATTTCTTGGATCCTCCTATTCTTCTTCATCAATCACATTATAGCACTACATCACATGGCGCAACTGGGTGCTCCAATCTGGTTGAATCAAGTCCAAAGGATCCTGTGCTATTCTGAAGATCACTGCCTTGACCTCCTGTAGCACCTCGTCAATACATTCGAACCCATATTCAAATATGAATGTTATCAAGAACCTTTCCATCCTATATTGCAGTTATAACATTGGAAAAAAGAAACACACATACCTTGAGTGTTCAAATAATTTTGCACCTTCTTATTTTATATAGACAACTGTAGTATTTTTTCAAATTTTCATTAAGTGCCTATTTCCCTTTTCCAATGACAGTTCTTCTCTTCCTACACTAGCCATGATCCTTAAGAAGGATCCACTTATCACAACTCATTAGGAGGTTAGAACCATCCAAATACTCAAATATAGATACGGGAAGTATAAGTAATAATGAAAACAATAATTATATCAATAATTAAAGACATAAAGGAGAACTAGAAATCGAAAAGTACTTATCTTCAAAGAGAGGTGATCATCTCCATATTAAGCTAGCCTTGAAGAGCCATCACTATCCATTGTCCATATGACAATGTTGCCTTCAATATTTTTGGTGAGCCCTGGTATTGCACCAAGAGTGGTGCAACTTCCAGAGGCTCTTCAACTTTACTTTATCAACGTGGGGTTTCTTACAAACTTAGAGGTGGCAGTGCTATATACACAGTAGATGCATCATTATACTCATGCTACACTCAACTGGGTCAATTGATCATCAGGGTTCCAAACCTTTCCTCTACTAAACTGAAAGGAGTCTAACTACTGAAAGCAGAATGTAAAGGCTAGTCCTAGTGCAGTGAAAGCAAATGCTTTTCAACTCAGAAAATGACAGCTTGAGCTGCCAACTTGTAAATGTTATGGAAGGACACAAATATTATGATAAGTTGTAGAAAGGGGACTATTCTAACTTGCACACAATCATCTAGCTATCAGGATAGCTTGAAAACATAATATTATTCTACCATTTCATAATTCAAGAATGCATGCATTGACTATCTAATTCACACTTGGAGAGTAAATAAAGTTCTAATTGCTAAATTTGGAAATGAAATAACTAATGCTATCTCATGTTGCATGAATGAAAATGAGTGAAGGGAATGGTCTAGGTGGCTCTTCTTGTCATGGAGTCCAATTTGAGGGGTTAAAATACTCCTGAGCTAAGCTAAGTTATCATTGCAGGTCAAAATAGGCTGCTACAAGATGTTGCTACTAGATTCATGTACTACTACAAAATGTCCTAAAATGCTACAAGAAGTTTGCTGAGATGATTTGGATGGTATGTTGGCTTGTAGGGGCCTAACCCAGGTTCAAAGGTGATTTAGCGAAACAAATCCTGGTACAACTGGCCCTTTTGGCAACAGTCTGCAAAGTGCGGACTGAGGTCTCACCTAAAGTAGTATGGGAGGGTGCTAGAACTAGGTTTCCACACCCTAGAGATGTCTAATGATTCTCAGTGGTCTGCGGTTTGACCCTACGCGTACTTATCAATACCTCATAGCCTGGGATGTTGCCTTAGCACAACCCTACTCGGGATTCGATCCGCGTTATTACCCAATCCCTTAATATTAACAAAATATTAGTTGATCACTTAGCTTATCTATATGTGTTTAGTTATACTTAACAGTGTTCATCATTCATACAAGTGCGCATAATAAATAAAATAGTACAATTGCAAAGGATATCAACAATATAATAACTCAAAACAGATACACAATATTTGGAATCAAACTTCTCTTTATTATCTCTTTCCTTGGTTACAGACCTGAATCTACCCTACACACTCAGCTGCAAGGGTCTTCACACTCAGCTATAGACTCTACTAGGCCTCTGAACACTCAACTGTAGAGCCTCTTACTACTACTACGACCTAAAGCACTTAGACCTTTACTCTATGCTTGCTATCTTCTTGACTCCATTTGGTTTCTCTACTTTCGTCTTTATCCCCTTACAACTTAGAGCCTCGCTCTATTTATATAATCTCATGGTCCGCAGA
Source organism: Pinus tabuliformis (assembly GCA_031772625.1). Taxonomy (NCBI): domain Eukaryota; kingdom Viridiplantae; phylum Streptophyta; class Pinopsida; order Pinales; family Pinaceae; genus Pinus; species Pinus tabuliformis. The sequence continues at coordinate 1,087,184,694 of CM062819.1, forward strand.
CCATGGGTAGGCCAACACTACCTTCAAAACTTAGGGCGGACAACCCTATGACTCTAACATGCAATTTGTGCTCTGTGCTCGCAATTTGCGGAGTCTTTTCAACAAAAGTACTAAAAACTTGGGCTCTGAGCCCCGAAACATGTTGTGGGGGAATTCCATGCCCAACAGGCTCCCAACAAAAACATCCTGACTCGTCCTCGAGTCACTCAGTCGGTGCGGCAATCTTGGCATGGAGTCCCTCCAGCTGGTCCCGAACGGTCTAAATGTCAATAGTGCACTAAGCTGCTGACTGTTGAACCTGTTGCATTCTTGCTTCTAAACCCTCTGTTTCGGGCATGCTACGTTGCATATGTGCATGCATTCCTTGAATCTATGCAAGATTTCATTCAATATCCATCGTGATTGTAAAGGCTCCATCAATCCATGGTTGGATGCGAACTTTTAGAACTACTTCCTTGTGGCACGCTGCGTCCACTTGCTCTTTTAAAGCCTTGGCTTGCTGCATCATTGCAAGTTGCTGAGTAAGGACTACTGTTTGTGTAGTCCCTCTAATGTTGTCATATTGTTGGTAGAGTTTGTGTTCCTCTGTCTCTAGGTGCTGGATGTTGGGGTCCTCCTACGATGTAGTGAGGACCTCTAGCACTTGCTCCAACATGTTGGTACAGTCACGGACTGCGCCTCCAATCTCTTCCATCGCTACTGCAATAGCACTGGTGCGCTGCTCTCTAACCTCTAGGGGAGTGGAAGGCTATGCCTTCAGCTGTAGCTTGGCAACCTGGAGATTCAGCTCCAGCTGCACTCTTGTTGTTTCCTCATGCACATTGCAGACGCCACTTTCCAAAAAGTGGATCCGCACTTCTGTTGGTATCTCCACTGCAATGAAAAACTCTGGGATGCACCGGCAAGCATCATCAACTGTCTGCATCAACTGTCAGTTCTGCGACACCAACTCATCGCGCTGCAAGCTAAGCTATTCTATATTAATCTTCTTGTCACTCAGAACTTGGATCACGTGGCTCTCTCTGGTACGGAGTTCTACTGTTATCCCATCCTGTAGCTGATAAAGTGTGTCGCAAGGAAGGGCAACCAAGTTAAGGCTAGTGCATTTCATCGTATTAAGCATTCACCCATCCATTGTCTTTTCCGAGACTAGTGCTCCATCTGGCAATGTTATCATATTGGCCATTTTCACATGTAGCATATGTTCTACTGCCGACGTGCCTGCTGTGACGTGGGTAGACTAGGTACCCTCGTACGGGGGCTACACCTATAACTCTTGCAGTTGCACCCTTAGGGCCCCCAACACAATTTGCTGCTCCATCATAAAGTCTTCGAGTGCTTCACTAGTGACATCGCGAACTGTCTCGCCAATGTCATCGAGATCACCTTCGGTTAAGGTGATCGGGTCGATGGACAACTTTGAGGCCTTGACCTTCTTTCTTGGACCCGATATTTCTGCGATGCACATCTGTTTGAGCTATGTAGAGGCAGTCTCTAGGTTTGTGTTGTTTTCTGCAAGTTCTATGTCCTCTCCCTCCTGTCCTGCAAACGTTACTTGGCCCTCCTCTACCTGCACTATGGCGGCTTCTGCTGTCTATGCTGTCGCGGCTACTTCTACAACCTTTTTCTGCTCCGCGGCTACTTGTGCCGCTTCGCAGACTGCCCTGACCTTAGCTACCAATTTTTTGTTCTGCCTAGATTTGTTTGACTCCCAGACTAGGATCTTATATAGGGGTCTCATGCAATCTCATTACCATGTCCAAAGCTTAAGCCTGGGTGGACAACTTTTGTTGTGACAGTGTCACTAAATGTGGTGTTAGTGATGCTATAAATCATGTGTGGTGCCGCGCATCCGTTAAATTCATGTTGGCTTCGTGAATCATACTCTTCAGTCTCTAGTCTAGATCCTAGGGGGTCTCACCCGGGAGCATCGCGATCTCCTTAAACCCAATAATTGATTGTGTCTTCGACTTTGGCTTGATAGATTCCCTGTTCAGCGCAGCCTGGATTTTTGTGATCCCTACATTTGGATGGTCATTATAATTCTTAATGTACCATGTCAATACACGATCTTGCAATGCGCTTACCAGCATAGCCTTATTTATATTGTTATCCATGACTCCTTATGCTTCCCATACTACCCTTACCATGAACCAGAAATGGTACGGATCATCATTGCCTACTCCTCCGAATATTGGTAGTTTGATCGCACTCTCCATACTAAACTGTGGTGGTGGCGGAGGTGGGGTGGGTGGAAATGGAGGTGAAGATGGTGAGACTAGTGGTAGTGTAGGTGGAGGTGGTAAGCACAGAATTCACTGCCTTATCAGATTGACTGCGCTTCTCGAAGAAACTTTCACGAGGTCTTCCTCGCTTTCCCTCGAGGGTGAAATTAAGGGACTAGTTTCTAATTCTTCACTATTTTTGTTTTTGTAATCTTCCCACTTCGCGTAGTCCCAAGAATTAATTTATTCGCATAACCCGGTTTTCACAAAATAGCATCTTAATCCAAGTGTTCAAAGATTTAATATACTTACCTCGTGGTCCTTTGAGGAAGTGTCATTCTGCCTCACTATAGCTGATGGTCGTATCTACCATGAACTCAGTGATAAATCCTCTTATAATTCGATCGATCCAATGGTCCATAGCTCGCGTGATCTTATCTTTTGATGCTTCTAGTCTGTGCACTAATTCCAGAGTCCCCATGATTGGTTTGTCGACCCTACACCTTCCCTGACTGTCTTCTAGCTTCGCGATACACTCATACAACTCAGAAGGTAAGGATGCAAAGAAAATTTCATGGATTTCAATATATAAGTAGTGCTCCAACCACTGTTCCTTAGATACTCACAGATTCTTGTTTTCCTATGCCATGAACTCATGAATCTTCTTCTCCAACCACCCTTCAATTTCTTTCTTTATTGGATTCCAGTGACACGACTTCAAACGTCTCTTATGGAGATCCCGGTCCCGGAAACGGAACCATTTGTTAGCTTTTAGGGGCCTGACCCAGATTCAAGGGTGATTTAGTCAAACAAATCCTGGTACTATTGGCCTTTTCAGAAATAGTCTATGGAGCGCAGACTGAGGTCTCATCGAAAGTAGTATGGAAGGGTGCTATAACTAGGTTTCCACACTATTGGGTCCCTATAATACTAGTGATTACCCCATTACTATTGTAGTTATACCCCTTATTTATATTGTTGTGCCCCTATTACCCCCATGTTGTAATTTCTGTGCCCCATAGAATCCCTCTATTGTTATTTTTGTGGCTTTATATTATTATTGTTAGGTCGGCTGGATTATATTGTGACTCCTTAGACTCCTATATATAGAAAGGAGGTTTTGTCATTTGTATCATCCAAGAATTGTTCATTTATGTAATGTAAAGGAGGTTTCCCCCTCGAAGAGGTTGAATTCTAAGGCATGGATCTCTCTTTTCTATATTTTTGTGAGCTGGTTTCATAACATTTGGTATTAGAGCTTTGGATTCTAGGGTTTCGCTGCTCCAAACAGGTCATCGTGGCATTTTCGCTATAAATTTTTTTCTGTGACGTTTCAGAAGTCACAAAAAGAAGCCCATTTGAGAATAAATCGCGCTGACCCTTGGGTCCAAATTTCAGAGCTTTTCGCGCAATATTTGCGGAGATATCATCTGAGGAAGTTGGTCTTTTTGCAGACTCCTGAATTACATTCAAAACAAGTGACCTGGGGAAAATCATCATAACTTTCTCTCTGGGGATCGGATTGAAATTTTGTAAGAAGGTAAAAAAAGAGGACGGATTGTAGTTTCTTGTATGCGTGTTTCATATTCAAAGGTTTAAACAGTGACTCGTTGCACGTCGTACAAGTTCGCTCTACTGAACTAGTCTAAAAGCAAGTCATTGTGGGAGATTTCACATAACTATTCCTTGGAGAATCCAATTTGGGTCAGACTTGTGGCATTAGAAAGAGGACACAGAAGGCTACTACAGGTTGCAATTTTAGAACTGGATGATCCGAAATTATAGAGATACATCAGATTCAATATCAGGCTTCTATAAAGTGAAAAAAAGGTGTGTAGTTTTTTTTTTTTAATTTTTGTGTAAGCCTGGTTTTACGAAATTCAAAGGGCATAGTAAAGCATTATTATCGGTAACTGATGCCCCAAGGAAAGAAAATGAAAACACCTAGTAAGGAACTTGAAAGCTCTAGCATGACTCATGAAGAAGAGGAAGAAATGCTACATGATATATCAAAATTACAAGAAGAAGTGCAACAAATGTCACGCTCACAAAAGCTAACAGAAGCTAAGATAAGTGGCGTGGAATCTAAAATAAATGGCGTGGAATCTAAGATAAATGGCGTGGAATTTAAGATGGACGATTTGAAGATAGATTTGAAGACAAATTTGAAGAAAGACATGGCAAATTTGAAGACATATTTGAAGACATATTTGACAAATTTTCTACAAGAGATACTTACTAATGGTGAAAAGGTTGTAAAGGAAACTCATGATGTGAACAAAAGTAATGTTAATCATGATTCCATAGATTCTAATGTTGGATCGAAGACCCACCATATTCCAAAAATCGATATGAGGAAGTTTGATGGCAAGGATCCTACCACATGGATATTACAGATGGAGTAGTTCTTCGATCTCAATAATATGCAAAACACACAAAAGGTACGTATGGCAACTATATATTTGGAACCAAATCAGTTTGTATGGTATCAATGGCTTTTCTCTCGTAAAAAATTTATCACTTGGGCAATTTTTATGGAAGAATTGATAGCACATTATGAAGATACATAAAGCAACACTTTTTTTAGCCAATTGATAAGTCTCAAACAAAAGGGTTCATTAATGGAGCACATTGAGGAGTTCCAAAAATTGAACATAAGGGTAAAATATATTCCAGAGGAGCATAGGATTGATGTGTTCATAGGGTCTTTAAAGGATAATATCCAACATGATGTTCGCCTTTGGGAACCTGATTCATTAGAGAAGGCATTCAGGTTAGCAAGAAAAATGGAAAGCAAAATTATGGCAACCAGGAAGCAAACCACTCACAACTATAAAGACGGAAGTGTTTTTGCCCCTAGTCTTCCACAACCTATAAGGTTGAAACCACAAAAATTGGAAGAAAAAAGAGCAAAAGGGCTTTGTTACAGTTGTGATAGCAAATACACTAAAGGTCATAAGTGTGCTGAGAAGAAATTATTCTACATAGATTGTGAAGAGGAAGAAGAAAAGGAGCAAGAAAGGTCAAAAGAAGAAGATATAATCCAGGAAAAAAGCCTAGATGAAGAAGAAATAAATCCAACCATATCTTGTAATGAATTGGCGGGAATTACCACTCCTCAAACCATCAAGATAGAAGGACAAATCAAGAAGAAAAAGGTAATAGTGTTGATTGATTCAGGAAGCACCCACAATTTTATTCATTGCAGGGTTACAAAAGAATTGAATTGCTTCCTATATCCAGCACCAGAGTGTCAAGTGATGATTGCAAATGGAGGAACAATAAATTTCTCTGGAAGGTGCCATAATATCAAGCTATCCATCGGAGAATATGTATTGACTAGCACAATGCTTTCCATTCCAATGGGAGGTGTTGATGTTGTACTAGGAGTCCAATGGCTACAATCCTTGGGTACAATAGCTTTTAATTTTCAAGAAATTTTCATCAAATTTTCTACAGAAGGAAAGGAAGTTGAATTAAGGGGTATTGCAGGGAAACCAGGAAAGATAATCAGCTCTAATGGTATGACAAAGCTTCTAAAAAAGGAGCAAAGAGGTGTAATTGCACAATTATGTTCGCTAGATGTTTCCACATCGGAATCATCTATTTCTCCAGATCTCCAAAAAGTCCTGGACAATCATTCCAAGGTATTTGAGACTCCCAAAGGTATCCCACCTATGCGTGATCATGATCATGCTATTCATCTGATTCCAGGAAGTGTTCCTCCAAACATCAGGCCATACAGATATCCCTATGTCCAAAAAAGTGAAATTGAACGTATGGTTGCAGAAATGCTAGAGGCTGGTATAATTCAACCAAGTCAAAGTTCTTTCTCTGCTCCAGTAGTATTGGTGCACAAGAAGGATGGATCATGGTGCATGTGTCCGGATTATAGGGAGCTCGATAAGCTCACTATTAAAGATAAGTTCCCCATTCCTGTCATTGATGAATTACTGGATGAATTGCATGGATCAATTTACTTCACCAAGTTGGATCTTCGTTCGGGATATCATCAAATCAGAATGAAGATTGAAGACATTCCGAAAACGGCGTTTAGAACTCATGAGGGTCATTATGAATTTTTGGTCATGCCTTTTGGCCTTACTAATGCACCTTCAACATTTCAAGGTTTGATGAATTCAATTTTCAAACCATTCCTTAGAAAATTTGTGTTAGTATTTTTTGATGATATACTAATCTACAGCAAGTCTTGGAAGGATCATGTTGAACATGTTGACAGGGTGCTACAACTATTGGAGGACAAACAATTATATGCAAAAAGATCCAAATGTTTCTTTGGAGTCCAGGAGGTGGAATATTTGTGTAATATTGTATCTCATGAAGGAGTTAAGGTAGACCCTAGCAAAATTAAAGCCATTAAGGAATGGAAAATTCCCACATCCATAAAGCATCTGCGAGGATTTCTTGGGTTAACAGGGTATTATCGCAAGTTTGTTAAGAATTATGGGAGAATAGCAGCACCTCTAACAACATTATTGAAGAAAGATGCATTTTCATGGACTCTGGAAGCAACAAAGGCCTTTGAACATCTTAAAGAGGCAATGTGCCAAGCACCGGTCTTAGCTACACCGGACTTCACAAAAACCTTTATTGTGGAATGTGATGCTTCAGGAAATGGAATTGGTGTTGTTCTAATGCAAGATGAAAGACCCATTGCTTTTGAAAGTCGTCCAATCAAGGGAAAGTTTTTAAGCAAAGCTATTTATGAGAAGTAAATGTTGGCAATACTCCATGCACTTAAGAAATGGCAACCCTACCTAATGGGAAGACACTTCAAGGTAAAAACGGATCATGATAGCCTTAAATACCTTTTAGAACAAAGATTATCCTCTGAAGAGCAACAAAAGTGGGTCACAAAGATGTTGGGTTATGACTTTGAAATCATCTACAAAAAAGGGAAGCAAAATGTGGTGGCATATGCACTCTCAAGAAAGGATGAGGATGTGGAAGAATTGTTGTGCGCCATTTCTATTAGCCAACCAGATTGGATAAACGAAGCAAGGGAGGAACGGAAGAATGATGAAGTGTGGGCACTTATTCGAAAGCTACAACAAGATTCCGGTACGTGTGATACATTTAGCTGGCAAAATGATTCATTATGGTACAAGGATCGCTTATACCTCTGTAAGAATTCCCAGCTAAAACCAAAGATTCTTATGGAATTGCACACTTCTCCCTTAGGAGGGCACTCAAGATTTTTAAAAACTTACCACAGGGTTAAGAAGGAATTTTTTTGGGATGGCCTTAAATCATATATTCAAAAGTTTGTGGCGGAATGTTTGGTTTGCCAACAAAATAAAGTTGAAACAATTAAGACACCGGGTCTATTACAACGTTTATCCATTCCAAGCCAACGTTGGGAGGAGGTTTCAATGGATTTTATCATAGGTTTACCCAAGTATGAGGGAAAGAGTGTCATCATGGTGGTAGTTGACAGACTTACCAAGTATGCACACTTTTGTGCATTATCACATCCATTTAAAGCCAGTACAGTTTCTACTGCATTTATGGAAACAATTCAAAAGCTACATGGAAAACCAAAGATTATTGTAAGTGACAGAGATCCCATTTTCACTGGAAATTTTTGGACAGAATTATTTTCTTGTCTTGGTACTCAGTTAGCTCATAGCTCATCTTATCATCCTCAATCTAATGGGCAAACTGAGATAGTAAACAAATGTTTGGAAGGATATCTTCGTTTCTTTGTATTTGATAAACAGACACAATGGGTCAAATGGTTGCCTCTGGCTGAATGGTGGTATAACACTTCCTTCCATACAGAAACAAAAATGACCCCATTTATGGCACTTTATGGGTATCAACCACCATCCATCACATCATATTTAAGAGAAAATTCTAAGGTTCAGGCAGTGGAACATCACATCGAACATCAACAACAAGTCCTCCAACTCTTAAAGGATAACCTCGTGTTGGCACAAAATAGAATGAAACAACAGGTAGATCAACATCGCAGTGAAATAAGTTTTGATGTAGGTGATTGGGTATTCCTACGGCTACAACCATATAAGAAAATGTCCCTAAAGCAACCTAAGAAGGATAATAAATTATCACCAAAGTATTATGGTCCATACAAGGTGTTGCAAAAGATTGGTACTATGGCATACAAATTGGAGCTTCCTACAGCTTCTCGATTGTACCCAGTTTTCCATGTTTCATGTTTAAAGAAAGTTATAGGCAGAACTTGACGAGGAAGGAAAAATTATACTGGAACCGGAAGCAGTCACAGAAATAAGAGCTCAACAGCTATGAAATCGATCAATTTCAGAGTATCTTATCAAGTGGAAGAACTTATCCGCTGAAGATTCCACATGGGAGGATGAGAATTTTATGCAGAAGTATCCAGAACTACTCAAGCATTGAGGACAACACTTTTTTGAAGGAGAGGGGCATGTTGGGTCCCTATAATACTAGTGATTACCCCATTACTATTGTAGTTATACCCCTTATTTATATTATTGTGCCCCTATTACCCCCATGTTGTTGTTTCTGTGCCCCATAGAATCCCTCTATTGTTATTTTTGTGGCTTTATATTATAATTGTTAGGTCGGCTGGATTATATTGTGACTCCTTAGACTCCTATATATAGAAAGGAGGTTTTGTCATTTGTATCATCCAAGAATTGTTCATTTATGTAATGTAAAGGAGGTTTCCCCCTCGAAGAGGCTGAATTGTAAGGCGTGGATCTCTCTTTTCTATCTTTTGTGAGCTGGTTTCATAACACACACCCTAGAGATGTCTGATGATTTTTGGTGGTCCGCGGTTTTGTGTTGCGCACACGTCGCTACGTGTACCTGTTAGTACCTTGCAACTTGCAATGCTACCTTCGAGTAGCCCTACTCGGGGCTCGATCTGGGTTGTTACCTAATCCCTTACTATTAAGCTGATATTAGTTGATCACTTAGCTTATCTGTATGTGTTTACTTATACTTAACAATGTTCATCATTCATACAAGTGCGTGCAATAAATAAAACAGTACAATTGCAAAATATATCAACCATATAATAACTCAAAATAGATACACAAGGTTTGGAATCAAACTTCTCTTTATTATTTCTTTCCCTGGTTACAGACCCGACTCTACCCTCCGCACTCAGTTGCAGGGGTCCATGCACTCAGTTGCGGACTCTATTAGGCCTCTGAACACTCATCTGCAAAGCCTCTTCCTACTACTATGACCCAAATCACTTAGACCTTTACTCTATGCTTGATATCTTCTAGACTCCATTTAATTTCTCTACTTTCTTCTTTCTCCCTTAATAACTTAGAGCCTCACTCTATTTATACAATCCCATGGTCCACGGACGATGGGTAGGCTGAGACTACCTTCAAAACTTAGGGTGGAAATCCCTATGACTCTAACATGCAATTTACGCTCTGCACCTGCAATTCGCAGAGTCTTTTCAACAATAGTACTCAAAACTTGGGCTTTAAGCTCAAAAACATGCTGTGGGGGGAATTCCATGCCCAACAGGGTAAGAATGGTGAGATGAAGTGTTGGAAGGGTGTATGAATGTTTTGGAAAGTGTTGGTAAGGTGATCATCACCCTTAGCCAAGCCCGGTACTTCAAGAAGGCCGGATTTGGGTTAATATGGATTGCTCACGGTGAATGAAAAATATATGTTTAGAACATGGATTGGCATGCATCAAAAGAAGGTGGAGAAGATCTAAATTCATTTGGTTAAATATGTTCGTGCCTGCAAATCAAAAACCATGCAATAAAACCTGCACCTGTTTCTAACTTCATTTACAAATTATTACAAGTATATGCGGAAAAGATGAAATGAATTTGGAAGAGATTATCTAACTAATGCTAAGAACTTGATCTATGAGATGAAATAACTTCTAAGCTACAAAAATCATGAGAAGCAAAATAAAAAACATAAATCTTTCCATGAAATCATAAACAACTATATAACTACTGTTCAAACTTGATCTATGCAATGAACAGGAAATCAAACTCTATTTTTTGGTTGTGAGAGTGGGGTCCTCTAATCATGATCAAATGAGGGAGATTATTTAGGGGTCACTGTCACAGTATTTTTGATGGATGTTACTCTGCTAAACTACAAAAACAAATCTACCCTCTAAGCTAATGGAAACATAAATAAGAAAAATCTTAGCCAATCTTCTAATCTAAAAGAAACATGAACAAACTTCAACAATTAATCAACATTCTAGACAAATAATATAGATACAAGAGAGGAACTTATGCTACTAGGGTTGGGACCTAACCCAAGATATTCAGCTCTTTGAGTCAACTCAATGTTGGATCTATTAGCCTCCTGTTGCAACAGGGTTTCATATTTCATGATTGACATTTTTACATGCCAAATATGTCATACTTTGCAGGCTGCAGTGTTCCATATTTCCACAAGATGCCATGGACTATGCTAGTCCAAATGGCACTGCTGTATTCCAATTTTGATGAGTTGTTCCAGTTTTGAAGAGTTTTTAAAGGGAGGTCCAAACAGTCTAATCTTGGTCTCCCTAGGTTTCAATTTCCTGTTTAGAATATAGAGAATGTATCTGTCCAAACAGTTTAATCTTGGCAGATTTGTAGATAGGTAGAGAATCAAAGGGACCCAACTGCTTAATCTGGGCCCTTGGCAGAAATAAGTGTAGATTTAGATAGGAAAGCATTCAAAAGAAAAATTGTAAATCAGGGTCTGCAAGTCTAAGTGCACCCACCCAAAAAGAAGAAAAAATGTTAGGAAGGTAGGCTGGGTAGGTAGCTGTGAGGTTGCAGAATGATGATTCATGATCAATCTTGTGTTTTAAAGTCTTATATCTTTTCATATCACAGTTATCAGGAAGTTTTTCATCTGGAGGAGCTCAAGCTGGACATAACTAACTTCCCCTTCTTCTCATTTCCCAAGTCATTTACTAACTTCCCCAAAGAGGTCAAGATCTGCTTGATTCCTCTTAGTTCCATCATTCTCCATATCAGCTGCCTTGGTGAAGATCTACTTCGCTCAAGGATTTCATTTCTTTACAAGTTCTTTTCCCCAAAATTAGCCTAAGGACCCTTAACTTAGTGCTTTCTAGTCATCTCCATATTAACTATTGACTGTATTATCTAAATCCCTAATCTGTATCCCCTTCCCCTACTAAAACTATGTATATAAATCCGAAAAATACTAAATATCCCCTCCCTGGCACTATAGCCATATTTCCCCTAAAGTCCGGGGAAAGGCAGTCCATCTGGGGCTGTTTTTAGCCCATTCGAGTCTTAAAGGAATTAGTTTGGCACCTGGTCGGCCTAATAACCGTTGTTTCCTAGTCCTAACCCTCAAAAACCCTCTTTCGCGCCCCTAACCTAAAGTTTTGGGCACAAATCATTAAACGCTCGCTCACAAACCCTCAAAAAACCACGTTTTACCAACCCGCCCATTTATAACCCCCACAACCCACGTAAACCATAGTTTTGAGCCCCCCACCGTGCTTTATTAAATTTGGAATATTCCGTGTATATTCCCGCCCCTTATCCCTCCGCCGCCTAACCTTCGCCGTCGACCGTCCGATCACCCGCCCCACAGATCAACGGTGGGCGGGCTTTCCCCTCTCCCAAGCCGCCCGAAGGTTAGCATCCGGGAGATGGGCGGTATTCCCGCCGTACTCCCGCCACGCGTCGCCTTCTGGGCTGTGGCGGAGCCCCCTCTGACAAAACCACCCATGCCCAAAGGCGGTGCGCCCAGAAACCACTTACCGCCCTCCCCCCTGTGACGTAAGCCCCACGTCATCTGCCTGCGTGGCCTCCTGCCACCGTACCGCCGAGTCACCCTGCCACGTCCCTGCCACGTGTCCTGCCACATCATCAGACCCGTCGTACTGCCACGTCACCTCCGTACATGCTGACATCATCCTGCCATGTCATCCGCCGTACGAGGTCCATCACGCTAACGTCATGTTGACGTCATCAGCAATTTTGGCGCGAAGGGTGAAAATCGCACTCTGGAGCCCCGGAATCAGTTTCTGAGGCAGTTTTTGATGCGCGATTTTCGCCTAGCGCAAATTGCGCATCGCTGAATAAATTAGGCCAAAATGGGGAATCTTTTCATCACGCAGCCCCTAGCAAGCCCGAAAGGCGCCGAATGACCTGTTTTTCTTCGCGAAGCATGCAGAAAGGAGCAGAAGACAGTTCTAGAGGAAACAGAGGCCGAACAACGACCATTAAATTCTGATTTAACAGACACCACGTCAGAGTAGCTGCCCGGCTTATTGCCAAAGAATATCAGAAGAAGAAAAAGACGTCAAAGAGTACCAGTAAAGATTTTTAGGGGCTCGAAACAGCTAAACATTGATGAGCCCCCTCAGCAAAGTCAAATCAATAAGTGTAAGCCCATCCCTGCCTTCAAATCAGAGCTAAAACATTTAAGGCGACCGAACAACAAAGAACAGAAACCCATGCACAGTTATTGCAGAGGCAACTGCACCAAGCCACCGAGGACAAGCACATTCACTTCATTTTGATACGGCAGCCCTCAGCGCAGCCAAAGATATTTTCATGCATTTATTTCAGATAGGATTAGGTCAGATTAATTATTCTTTAGGACCTGTTTAGGTCAAGATGTAATAAAGAAATTGTAGAGAGTTTTCCCTATATATACCGCCCGCAGCATTGTTTCAAGGGTTAGTAAATTGGTACTTTTCACTAGAGACTCGCACTGTATACCTGAAGTTGTTTCTGTAATCAAAGATTGCCGAAAGTTCTGAGAAGAGATTGTTTGATGTGTTGTTAATGTTTTTCTGGAGACTGAAGATGGAATTCTTGTGCTGCAACCTGATACAATAAGTGCTTCTTACCTCTGTTTACTGTTTACCATTATCTAAATAGCATAAAGAAAGATTAGCTTAGAATTTGTTTAAATACACTCTATGCTCAATTTCTGCTGTTTCTTTATGTTTTCCTCTAAATGAATTGGTAATGAATATGAATTCCTTCTGGCTCATATTTACCCCGATTCACCTGTGTGTGCCGATTATCTAGGGATTCTTTACTGCCCCTAGGTAGAGCTCTGTTATCTTCCCCTGTTAAGCTGATTGAGGGATTCTTAACTGCCCCTCATTACTTAGCATTCATCCCATCCTTTAAACCTGAAACATTGTTTCATTTGCAGCTACCTTGCTCCATTTTCTCTCTTGGGACCAAGAAAATGCACCAGCAGTCCTCCTTTTCGACTCCACGCCCAATGGTTTGAAACTTCAGACTATGCTCTGCCTCTCTACCTGAGAACATCAATTTTCCCACCAAAATCAGAACAAAAACCCCTGAACTCAATAACTAGCCTAAGATCCTTTTCAACAAAGCTAAATCTGAAAGAGAGAGCCCTCTCTGATTGCAGGTGGGCTAGAAAATGTAGTCCAAAGTTGGTCTGTGGTTACCTCAGCCGTATCCTTTTCCAAAGCTTAAGGACAACCTGAGTGATAACATAATGGCGACTCCACTGGGGACTTTCCTCAGATAGTTTCACGAAGAAGGTAAGAAAGCTCCGCTGAGACCATAAATCAATATTTTCAATTGCTATCTACCTCTTAAAACTACAGATGAAGCCTGAATGTCATCCAGGAAGCCATTGAAACTGTTCTTTTCTTTGCATTAACAGGAGTCAATAAATGCTGCTTCAGCCAATCTTCATGCTAGTTTTAAGTTACAAATAGTTGTCCCAAATTTTGATTAGTTCTTTGCTATTTCTAAAAACATTCCCAGAAAAATACCAAAAACAAATTCGGAAGCTGGCTCCCAAAAGAAAAACTCGACATACAAGGTCAAACCCAGATCCGAATCCCCCAGCTGCTTTTGAAAACCCAAACTTAATCCCAAAGATTCTTAGGAAGCAAGAAAGATAGGAAAATTTTGCTGATTGGAGTCCTGAAATAGCTCACCCAAGCTGTGTTCCAACTCCTGTCAAGGTTTTATTTCATTCAACCCTTGATTCCCTTAGTTCATCATCCACATCTCATAGCACTCCTTCCACACCTCCATTCGCTACACATATTCCCATTACCACTACTGTTGTTTCCAGCGTTCCAGTTACTCTTATTATCCCAGTTATCCCTGTCATCCCAGTTGTTCCATTTGTCCCCATTGTTCCACTTATCCCTGCCAATATGGCTAATAGATATGTGCCCCTGCAATTACCTGTTAATGTTGGGGCTTTACCTCAAGATTACCAATCGAAAATCACGTATTTTGATTCCACTGGTCCTTTCACAGCCATTCAGCATACCAAAAAGATGCAAGACTATTTTGAAAACTATGAAATAGATGATGATAGCGTGAGAATGAGAATTTTTGTTCAAAGTCTAACAGGTGATGTAAGAACTTGGTTCAGATCACTTGCTGCAAATTCCATAACCACCCCAGATGAGCTGTACCAATATTTTACCAACAGATGGGAGAAAAAGAAAGACCCCTTGCACATACTAGCTGAATATGATACAATTAAAATAGGTCCTGAAGAAACTATTTTGGAGTACTGTGCAAGATTCAATAATGTTTACAATGCAATACCATAGAATCTGAGGCCTCCCCCTGACCTTGCCTTGTACAAATTTGCGGATGGTTTTGACCCGGATATGGCATACCAGTTAAAAGAAAGAGCTCCTCAGACCCTTGCAGACATGCAAAATGTTGCTGTCAGTGTTGAGGCCAACTTAATTGCCAAAAGAAACAGAGCTAGGATGGAAAGAAGAACCACCTTTAAGGAAGAACCCTCAGCCTTTGACCAGAAGCTTGATGCTATTATCTATGGCCTACAAAGGCTGGGAGAAAGAGTAGAAAATGTCAAGAGAAAAGCATCATGGGAAGGAAAACAGTCCAATACCATGAGGAACCCAAATTTTAGGAAAACGCAGAACACAAATGCTGGTAGATCTAGCCAAGACCATGACATAAGACCTCCTTTTCAAGATAACTATGTTGAAGGATCCACTTCTAGTCAACCCACAGAAGACACTCACATGAATTTGATGGATCTAAAGGATGAGCATCAGACTTTCCTGAGCCAAGAAGACCAAAATGAACTTGATTACAATCAGTTTCAGACTAAGTCTCGTGAGTCTCTTGATTTTAAACAAGGATATGATACTGCTGTGTATGAAGTACACAAACAATATAAGCTGAGAACTAGGACCATTGACATCTCTGAACCTGGTAAAACAAAGGAAGGCAAACAACCCAACAAGATTAAAAACAAAGCTGTCATGACAGAACCAGCTGATACAACTGTCCCAAACCCGCAACAAGTGACTGTAGAAGACATAACAGACACGCAACCTTCTTTTGAGCAGCCTCTATCACCTCCTTCCTCAAAAGAAAATTCGAACAACATTCCAAAAAGCCCTCCTGAAACTGTAAAACCACAAGTAGTCAATCCCCACAACGCTGATAAACAAGAGAAAATCGCTGATAATTCAAATGAAACAGAAAAAACTGCCATTATCAACACCAAGACTCCATTGGAAAAACCATTTAATTTAGAGGCAGAAATAGGTAAATTGAAAATACCTGTTCCTCTTTCAGAACTTGCAAAACACAATGTATATAGGTAACAAATTCAAAGGTCGCTTCAAATTCCAGAAAACAAAGACGATGTAAATGTTTTGGATGATTCTCCTGAATTGCTATTCGGTCCAGAAGTCAATGGAAAATCAACACATGGACCCATTCCAACTTTTATGTCAGTTTGCATATACATGACAAAGTTTTGCACAACGCTATGTTTGACTCAGGAGCCTCACACAACCTTATGCCCAAGGCAGTCATGGATAAACTGAACCTCGATATCACAAGACCTTACAAAGATTTATACTCATTTGACTCAAGTCAAGTCAAATGTTTAGGCCTCATCAAAGACTTGTGTGTCTCCTTAGTCCAATATCCCAACAAGACCATCCTCATGGATGTGGTGGTGGCTGACATCCCACCAAAGTACGGTATGCTCCTATCAAGATCATGGGGAGCAAAGCTGCAAGGATCCCTTCAACTGGACCTCTACTATGCCACCATTTATGTCTTTGGGCAACCAAAGAGACTGTACAGAGAAATGCTGATGAAATATGTGGTGAGTAGTGAGAGCAAGCCTGAAAATTTTCCCATCTACTCAATCCATTCTGACATGGATTCCTTTATTTTGTTTAATGATGACACAAATTCTCCAACTGAGGATGAGCCTTTGGCTCTACAACAACAAGCAAAAATCAATGAAGAATCGGTTGCACACACGAATAAGACTGTCACAATGGTTAATGCAACCAGCATGCTAGAAGAACCTCCTCAAACAAAAATTTCAAATATGCCCGCTGCAAGAATGGCTGAAACTCTTAGCACTAACCACAAGCAAGAAATCACATGGTACTTAGAGTTTGACGGCTCTGTCAACAAGTCAGGGGTAGGGGAAGGTGTCTGGATTCACAACACACATAACAATCATGTGCAAGGCCATGCCTATAGACTGAATTTCAAATGCACCAACAACATGGCAGAGTATGAGGCTCTGTTGCTAGGCCTTAAACTGCTCAAAGATCTAGGAGATACAAAAGTGTCTATTTTAGGTGACTCTGATTTAATCATACAACAGATGAAAGGTAATTTTGTTACCAACGAAAATAGAATGAGAGCCTATAGGACTGCTACCACTAATATACTCAATGCATTCACGGAATTCAAGCTTGATAAGATTTCAAGAAATCACAACATCCACGCTCATAGCCTAGCCACTTTTGCAAGTACATGTAAGCTTCCCTTTGACCCAAACCACCACTTCACAGCGGAAATAAAACATAGGCCCGCTGTCCCAAATAACATTAAAGATTGGCAAGTGTTCAAAAATGATGCCCAGATTAATAATTTCCTTACCCTTGAGCATGAATTTTCAAATATTAACATTGACTTGGATGCTATAAAGGACTCCCAACAGCAAGCAACTGAAAATCAGTAGGCTGTAACAACTGCAATAGCCAAACAAATCCTAAACCCGACTGTTTTCGACAAAACAAACATAAAACAGCTGAAACAAATGCACTTGGAAGAAATAGACAAAACAGAGGCAGAGATCATTGACTTAAAGGATAATTTTCTGCCTGCTGGCCTGACCCCACTAGAAGACATGTTTGATGCTAATGATGTGCCCAGAAAGCCAAAATTGCAGCCAATAAACACTCATATAGAAGAACACAACATGGGACGGCAGAAAATATAAAAATGATCAAACTGTCCAAAAATCTGCCACCAGATCAAAATCCCAAGTGCATTGATTTGTTCAAAGAGTTCCAAGGTGTATTTTATTGGAGTTATGAGGATTTGATATCCTATGACACCTCGGTGATCCAACACACAATTCCCTTAAAACCAAACCAGAAACCCTTCAAGCAGAAACTTAGAAGAATTAACCCTATGCTTCTTCCCCCGATTGAGAAGGAAGTAAAGAGGATGTTTGAAGCAGGCATAATAGCACCCATCAGATTTTCTGAGTGGGTGTCCAATCTGGTTCCTACGAGAAAAAAGACAGGTGAAATCAGAGTTTGTGTAGATCTTAGAAATTTAAATCAAGTCTCCTTAAAAGACCACTATCCTTTGCCCAAAATGGATCACATCCTACAAAGAGTAGTGGGGTCATCTAGAATCTCTTTGCTAGATGGTTTTTGAGGTTTCAACCATATACTTGTTCACCCGGATGACCAAGACAAGATGGCCTTTACCACACCGTGGGGAACATTTAAGTATGTAAAGATGCCATTCGGTCTTAAAAACGCTGGTGCTACCTTTCAACGAGCAATGGATATTGCTTTTGCCAAGGAAATACATGATTTCCTAGTTGTCTACCTGGATGACTTAACCTCATTTTCCAAATCTGATGAAGAACACCTCAAGCATCTTAGGCAAATTTTCACGACATGTAGGAAATATGGCATTTCCTTTAATCCCAAGAAGTCCCTATTTGGCCTAGAAGAAGGCAAGTTACTTGGCCACATTATATCAAAAGATGGGATTAGAATTGATCCTGAAAGAATCCAAGCCATCCTCCAGATTCCATTTCCAAGAAACATTAAAGAGCTACAAGCATTCCTTGGGAAAATCAACTTCCTAAGAAGATTCATTCCAAATCTAGCTGAACTAATACGACTGTTAAGCAACATGTTAAAGAAGGATGCCAAGGTAAGATGGTCCCTGGAAACCAAGCAAGCATTTGAAAGTATCAAAACTGCATTAACCCAAGCCCCTATCCTCACTAGCCCACAGTTTGACAGAGATTTTATCATATTTTCCTTTGCATCTGATCACACAATAACTGTTGTCCTTTTGCAAAGGGATGAACAGGGAGCTGAAAAGCCAATCGCTTTTTTCAGCTGAGCCTTAAGAGACGCCCCTTTGAAGTACCCAATCATGGAAAAGCAGGCCTATGCACTTGTTAAGGCCATCAAGGATTTCAGAATCTATATATTATATTCACACGTGATTGCCTATGTTCCACACGTTGCTGTAAAAGACATATTGACACAAGAAGGATTAGAAGGCAAAAGAGGCAAGTGGATTACAAGCATCCTTGAGTATGACATAGAAATAAAACCAACCAAGCTGATAAAGGGACAAGGTTTAGCTAAACTGATGTCCGAAACAAACTTTCAAGCCTTAGACATTAACCAGCTGGACAATGAACAGGAGCTGGCGACTCCACAAATCAGTGAAACATTTCTGCAATGCCCCTGGTACGCTGATATATGCTTTGTATTGTTAAACCTGTGTGCTCCCCCAGGATTGTCCAGGACCAAGAAAAGATTCTTGAAAATGAAGGCTTTAAAGTTTTGTGTTATAGATGGTGCATTATTTTGGAGAAATCATGAAGATATATTGCTTAATTGTTTAACCATGAATGAAACTAACAATGTCATGAAAGAATTCATTGCAGCTGACTATGGAGGACATCTATATTGGAAGTCCACTACTGATAAAATTTTAAGGGTTGGTTTCTATTGGCCCACTCTTTTTGCAGATGTAAAGAAGTTTGCCATGTCAGGTCACAAATGCCAAATTTTTGAGGGCAAGAGAAAGCTTTTACCCCTGCCCCTTAAACACATCTCAACCGAACAACCTTTTCAACAATGGGGTCTTGACTTCATTGGAGAAATCCATCCCTCTTCCTCAGGCCAACACAAATGGATCCTAATAGTCACTGACTATTTCACTAAGTGGGTTGAAGCCATTCCCTGTAGACAAGCCAACAACACTATCATTATCCAATTCCTTGAGTGCAATATCCTTTCTAGATTTGGTTGCCCTAAGAAAATCATCACTGATAATGCCGCTGCCTTTAAGTCCAAAAAGATGATCAGTTTCTACCATAAGTTTCATATCACCCTGGGCCACTCTATAGCCTATTACCCTCAAGGTAATGGCCTAGCAGAATCTTCAAACAAAAGTCTCATCAACATCATAAAGAAGGTGATAGAGAAAACAAGAAGAACTGGCACAAAAAACTGATAAATGCCCTATGGGTAGACAGACTTTCAAGCAAAAGATCAATTGGGATGAGCCCTTATGAACTGGTATACGACATGGAGGCTAGATTTCCTTCATCCTTGGGCATTCCTACTATCAAGCTGTTACTAGAGATTCAGGCTGAACCAAATGACATTCAAAGAAGAATCAATCAGACAATTCATCTTCAGCAAACCAGAGAACAAGTTTACGACAGAGCTCAAATTTTGCAAGAAAAGCTCAAAAAGATGTTTGATAAGAAAGTTAAGGCTGAAGATTTCAGTATTGGTGA
Organism: Pinus tabuliformis; assembly: GCA_031772625.1. Lineage (NCBI taxonomy): Eukaryota > Viridiplantae > Streptophyta > Pinopsida > Pinales > Pinaceae > Pinus > Pinus tabuliformis. The sequence goes on from CM062819.1 coordinate 1,087,204,732, forward strand.
CAAATTTCTAAGGTGGGATTCAAGAAGAGAAGACAAGGGCAAACATGCTAAGTTTGAATTTTTATGGAAAGGGCCATTTGTTGTCTCTGCTATTAAGGGAAATAACACATACTTTCTCAGGTCTATAGAGGACAACACTGTTGAAGAAGGCCTTGTTAATGGTCGTATGCTGAAGCATTACCATGACCCCTTTTAAGGGACATAATGCAGCTTTGTATATATCTTTGTACAATAATATTTGTATATATTAGCATTCTATTTTTATTTTTTACAAGCAGGCCGATTGCTTAAGGAACAACAGTAAATTTTATGAAGACACAGCCAATGCGAGTATTCTAGTTTTAAAGGTTCTGTCTCTACACCAATTTCAACAAAACAACAAGAGGCAAACTGTCACATTACAAGTAATTCATGGTAGAAAAGAACTATTTGCAGTCAAAGGCATGTTCCAGCAACATTGTACATAGTTATCAAGCACGCAGAAGAAAGCAGGCGATGCTATACAGTTCACAGTAACTCATTTGAGGAGAGAATGTTTCATATTTCAAAGTTTCACATTTTTAGCAACCAGAACAAAGAAGTGTTTCCAGTCTACAACAACAAATAGAAAAATCAAGGCAATCTGACCTGTTGTTCTTGGCTTTTCACAAGGAAAAGCTATCCCCAAGTGGAGCCACCGTTAGCCTCCTATTGCAATAGGGTTTCATATTCTTTCATGATTGACATTTTTACATACCAAATATGGCATACTTTGCAGGCTGCAGTGTTCCATATTTCCACAAGATGCCATGGACTATGCTAGTCCAAATGGCAGTGCTGTATTCCAATTTTGATGAGTTGTTCCAGTTTTGAAGAGTTTTTAAAGGGAGGTCCAAATAGTCTAATCTTGGTCTCCCTAGGTTTCAATTTCCTGTTTAGAATATAGAGAATGTATCTTTCCAAACAGTTTAATCTTAGCAGATTTGTAAATAGGTAGAGAATCAAAGGGACCCAACTGCTTAATCTGGGCCCTTAGCAGAAATAAGTGTAGATTTAGATAGGAAAGCATTCAAAAGAAAAATTCTAAATCAGGGTCTGCAAGTCTAAGTGCACCCACCCAAAAAGAAGAAAAAATGTTAGGAAGGTAGGCTGGGTAGGTAGCTCCGAGGTTGTAGAATGATGATTCATGATCAATCTTGTGTTTTAAAGTCTTATATCTTTTTAGATCACAGTTATCAGGCAGTTTTTCATCAGGAGGAGCTCAAGCTGAACATAACTAACTTCCCCTTCTTCTCATTTCCCAAGTCATTTACTAACTTCCCCAAAGAGGTCAAGATCTTCTTGATTCCTCTTAGTTCCATCATTCTCCATATCAGCTGCCTTAGTAAAGATCTGCTTCTCTCAAGGATTTCATTTCTTTACAAATTATTTTCCCGAAAATTAGCCTAAGGACCCTTAACTTAGCGCTTTCTGGTCATCTCCATATTAACTACTGACTGTATTATCTAATCCCTAATCTGTATCCCCTTCCCCTACTAAAACTATGTATATAAATCCCAAAAATACTAAATATCCCCTCCCTGGCACTATAGCCATATTTCCCCTAAAGTCCGGGGAAAGGCAGTCCATCTGGGGCTGTTTTTAGCCCATCCGAGTCTTAAAGGAACTAGTCTGGCACCTGGTCAGGCTAATAACCGTTGTTTCCTAGTCCTAACCCTCAAAAACCCTCTTTCCCGCCCCTAACCTAAAGTTTTGGGCACAAATCATTATACCCTCACTCACAAACCCTCAAAAAACCATGTTTTACCCCTTATGCCAAAGTCCCGATGTTGTTGGGAAAAGTATCCAATACGGAATGACCCTATCCCACTCTAAGGGTGATAGTTCCTTAGCAACAATCAAAGCAAAGCTATCTGAGATTACTTCTTTATGAGATCTAAAAGAGGGGAGAAAGAGATCCACTAACCGATGTCTTTCGCTAATGATTGATCTAATCTTCTCTCCTTGCTGCTTGCCCCCAGCTCCTTGCTCTTTCACTGGCCCAGCTACACCAAGATCCTACAAAATGGCAAGAGAGGGAAACTACAAGAAGCATACATTCATAATTGATTCAAGGATTAGAATAAATCAAATACACAAGTATAACAATACACCATTGAGACACATGCATATAAAAGAACCTCAAATGCTTTATTAATGGAAGAAGTAAGGTTCAGGAAGTGATACAACCATAAGAGGCCCAATCCAGCATCACCTTCCCAGCAGAAAGAAATCTCCCCTTCACCTCCTTCAAAGCAAATCACCCAATAGTTCTAAACTCAAACCAACAGCAATTCCTTACATTCACCAGATTCCAGCCTCTGGATCTCATGGGAGAGAGATCCATATATAGGAGTTTGGAGAGAGGACGAGTCAGCCTGAGATGTGACTAGTGTCCTCTCCCACTCCAGTTCTTCTTAAGTTCTTGAGTCCACTTGGAGGTTCTTGCTTCCACTTGGAGATCTAGAACCTCTTACTCATCACCAGTCGAATTCCCTGATCCAAGTGTCATTTTGGAAGCTTCCTGGGCATTGACACCTTGAGGAATGACTGTGCCACATGTCCAAACTCGCCCAGCGCAGGTAGCCTTCTTTGCAGTTGACATTCAACGCAGGTAGACAGTGGAGTAGTTGACATTCAGCGCAGATGCTCAGTGGAGCAGTTGACATGATCCAGAATTGCCTTGTTTTTGAGTGTTTTCAGGTGGAGAACTTTTATTAAGTGCTGTGGTTTGCTGGCCTTGTTCCTCTAGGGGTAGGAACAACATGTTTACGGACTTTGGATCCCTTAGATTATGGACATTTCATGCTTCATGCTGTAAGGCACAAAAATGTCTATAACAGTTGCCCCCTAAAGTATGAGGTCGTTTATCGGGTGAAATGCTTTATCAGGAGGATCCAAAGTTCATTCAATCGCTGAGAGGTGACCTGTAATAAGATACAATACAATACATTATTTTTCATATTGCTTTCATGATCTAGCTGAGGCGGGCATTCCCATGCTCAGCTTTATAAATACATTTTTCTGTACATCGAACAGACAATCGTCTGATGGTAGACTGATAATTCTCTGTTGAAATTATCATCCTTTGAGTAGGATGATCATCTGCTGCACATGTCAATGTCTTTATTTCCTGAATATATATTGCAGCCCGGATGGATGAAACTAGATCTAGGGTCTTCAAACTCGTTCGATCTTCACTCTAAGTACAAGTCGATCCATGTGAGAATTTCTTGGAGTCGAACATGGAAAGACATTGCTTGATTACCAGTCAGTGATGTAAACTGTTAACAAGCACGAGAGGAATCACCGATAATGATGATGACCCTCAAGGTACGACAGTACAATCCACGTGGTGTGAATAAAGGACTTGGCGTCGAACACCACGCAAAATCTTTCGATCGAAGGTCATTGATGTATACCTGTCGCCGGAAGTGAGAAACTTGCCATTGAGGCATGCAAGCTTCAAAGTACTGAGGGGGGTGTTCCTAGATCAACTTCCTGGATAATGAGCTGAAGTCGACAAGAAGCGATCCGTCAAAGGAGGGCCTCAATGAATCCCACATCAGTGACATGGAACGGAGCTAATGATTGTGATGAAGGTGAAAACGATCTGTGAAATATGATTCAGGGTGGCGGTCACGAAAGGATGAAAGATGATGTATGGTAGTGGATGGGACACGGTTGACTCTTTCTGAACAACATCTCTTGAACATATAATGACACTGATGCGATGGATCGGTAGCATTACCCCAAATGTGGATGGTTTGGCGAGACCATGGTGATGAGACCGGTGAATGAAACAAGCCAACCCGATGTGGTACGGAGGAAAAGTGTCATGTTCAAGAGCGACTTGCTACCATTAAAGCTTTGAGGTTCTCCCAATTTTTCCCCAGTCATTTCTGACCAGTACCTCTTTATTTTTGTCAAGCTTGAGGAGGATAACATATGCTTGTTCTATAACCTGCCCTTCGGGCAAGCCCATCGCTATGTTTTAATGAGCCTAGCGATAGGGAAACTCGTTCGCGTCTAAAGACAAGTTTGTCGCTATTTAATCATTTTAACGAGTCTAACGACAAAGAAAACTCGGTCCTTTTCATTTTTAGAGAGTCTGAAAAGGCACGTAAAGTCAACTCCAAAATTCCTTTTTCATCATCTAATCCCTCAAGTCCGAAAAAGTATAAAACAATACAAAAGGGATGAGTTTTCGATATCTTTTAACGAGCCGAACAAAACAAGCGCTCGATCTTTTTGTGCAATAATCCCTCAGGTCCAAAAAGATTAAAATCTAGAGGAGGGATAGCTCTTCCGGTCCTTTTAACGAGCTGGAAGGCCAAAACTCGTCAATCTTTTCATATTTTACGAGTCAGATGAAAAGAGCTTAAAGAAGACTCGTCTTTTGAGGAACGAGTGATAAACAGGGATAGTAACTGATTCCAGGTACAGGTTGGAATTTTCCAATCACGGCAGTGTCACAAGGATGGCTAGGTGAAATCACTCTTCGCAGCTGTTCCTCAAAATGGGTAAACAATCATATGGAGGTGAACGATCGGCCAAATGAAAGTGGATGTGGCAGGTGCAAACACGACCAAGGCTTTTATGGCTGATAAATTTACGATCACAGCGGTTATTTACCGGGATAGGTTCATTTTTTATTTTAAAATGAGCTTAAACTTTGGAGGAAACATTGCTCACTGCGAGCATGAAGACCGCGTTAAAACTGCTCAGATCTTGCGTTTATTTTTTAACGAGCATGAACTTTATGCTAAAACTACTCGATTATATGGTCAAATTTTGATTCTTTACCATTACTAGCTTTTCTCTTTTCAAGGATAGTACTGCATTCTCAATTGCTGCAACAAACTTTGTTAGAAATGAATAATATCTGTATGAAAATGAGATTATAACCCTAATATTTCGCTTTGAACTACGTAAAAAGCCATTAAAAGGTGTTTTTACCTCTCATTTTACCATTTCATTTGCATTTGGTTTGTTGGAGCTCTGGAGGTGCCTCTTCCCCCTTGATTTTCACCAGCTGATTCCGGGAGATTCTGCGGACGATTTTCAGCGCCGTCTGGACCAGGTAGGAGCTAAACCCTAGCTCTTTCTTTTCATGGTTTCCTTTTTCAGTTTTGTGCCTGTTTCCCAGCTTTTCTGAGCCTCAGGGGTTTTTCCAGGGCGCCCTAACTTCAGCGCAGGTTTCCCATTCGAAACCTGCGTTGAATGTCAAGCTGCCTTAAGGCAGCCTGACCTTCAACGCAGGTAGGACACTCTCTGCCTGCGTTGGGCTCAGAAAACTGAGTTTTTAGCACATTTTTTGATGAATTTTTGCCAGTTTCTCATCAAACTCAGGAACTTACTCCTTCTCTTGTTTGTTTTGCAGGGATCTTTGAACAAAATGTCCCTTACATGGCGAGAACGAGAACATGAAGAGGAGGACATGATTGCCCTCCATGACCCTGTCATGGTGAACGCGCTGCGGAACTGTGGCCTGCTGAAGTTTTTCCGTATCTCTAGCATGAGAGCACAGATTACTTTGCTGCAGTATATGCTTGATGCTTGGGATCCCATTAACCAAGTATTCCAGATTAGGGGAAAATCCATCCCCTTGACCATAGAGGACATTTACTTCTTGATTGGATTGTCAAGGCGAGGTGCCCCCATTTCTTTGTCAGGTTCAGCCCGGGGGACTGACTCCGTGAGAGATTATGTCTGCCAGTATTGCAGGGAAGGTTCCCAGCCGAGCAGAGACGGCAAGGTTGTTATCCGTGAGATTACTGACAGGTCTCTCAGGTCCATTCTATATACCATTGGTAGGATGGCCGGTAGCGCAGCTCTACATGTTGCCAACAGATCTTATGTGCAGCACGCCTTGGAGTGTCTCCAACCGAAAGTATTCAACTGGTGTGATGCAGTACTTGTTGAGATGAAAAGTCAATTGACCAAGGTAAAGGATGGGAAGCTGAAGAACTTTGGATTTGGTTCTATTCTGACTGCCTTTGCCTTGGAGAAAATACCACTGATGCAGCCTCAGTATATTATACTCGACTTGCCTTCTCCGACCGAGCCACGCATGCAGAGGTGGGTCGATCACATGTCTAGGCATGTTGGTCAACCTCAGATTACTTTCACTGATGCCTTCTTTAGGTGGTTCGAGTGCCAGGAGATGGTCTTTTTCGAGTATCCATATGTGGGTATGGATTTCCGAGGTGATCCGGATTTGGTGCTACCGGATGGCGAACAATGGGGCGGTATTGGTAAACTCTTTGACCATATCACTGTTTACTGTTTTATTCATAATTTTGCTGTGCTTTATTCTATAAAGACTTTTAATCATACTCTTGGGTGCATGCAGATGTTGGTCCTGTTCATCCAGCAGTTCGTCTGAGACCGCCAGTTGCTGCCCCGGCAGTGGAGCCTGCTGGGAGACTTATTCTTCGTGACCTTGACGATACTGAGACCCTTACATCTGTGCAGGAGCAGGTTGAGAGCCTTACTCTTGGTATTCCGGATGTACAGATCGATGAGTTACCTTTACAGCTGCAACGGCATACTACTGGCGTGCCTAGACGATGGACTCGTCTCTTGCGCATGATTGCACAGGCCGTGACGTGCTATCATGAGCACCACTAGGCTAGGGTGCCCCCTAGCACTTTTGAGTTTTTGGGTCATATGACCAATTTTGTCTTGGTTACAGAACATTATGTATGAACTATAAACAGCTTATATATATTTTGATTTTCGAGTTTTATTCTGGTTGAGTTATATGATCCATATGTACAATCATTGATGATGTGTCTCTTTTATAAATGTCGCAAATGTCTATCTAACACATAATTTGCTAATGAGTCGGTTAATGTGTTTAAGTTTCTGGAAATATGCTGGTATTGAATTGAATCAAATTGTCTTTCCAAAATCTTAACCCTTAGGAACATGCGATAAATAGCTGGATTGCGAACGGAATATATACCATTGAGTTGTAGTATTACGAGCTATGAGTCTAGCCTGACAATTAGTCGGCGTATGCCACGTGTGATGGCATCAGAGAGTAGTTCTATCAACGCGCTATACTCAGCGATGTTATTCATTGGTTGCCCAATACACACTCCTCTGAAACTTACTAACTCGCCGCTTGGATCAAAAATGGCCCAGGCTGCGGAGGATAGGTTCCGCGAACTACGACTCGCTCCGTCGGCATATCCAACACATGTCTCTAGAAGGTTCGACATCTGCCACAAATGAAAAAGGTGGATCACTCGACCAGAACAAATACTTTAGCGAAAACAAAATACAACAAAAGCATGCAGGTTACTATTTAAGCATAGTAACGCTTGAGGTACAACCCGTTGCGGGGCTGTGCCAGTGGAATTCTGTCATAATCCATTAACTCGTAGGCTCCTTTTGCTAACACCCTTTTAACAATATAGGGGCCCATCCACAAGGAATTAAATTTACCTGCTCCCAATTTATCGGATTCCTGGTCATAAAGCAAGACCAAATCACCTTCTGAGAAGATACGGGGTTTGAAATTTTTGTCGAACTGAGCCTTGACTCGTTTCTTATGGGCCTCGTTAGCCAAAGTGGCGTCACGACGGGTTTCATCCAATTGGATTAATTCCAAGAAACAAGCCTCTTCTTCTGAAGTTTCGGGGAGGAGATCAATTGCGAGTTTAAGCGACGAAATTTCGCACTAGATTGGCAAGACTGCTTCCAGGCCATACACCAGTTGAAAAGGTGTGAACCCGGTTGCGTTCTTTACCGACGTTCGGTAGGCCCACAAGGCTGAATACAGGATTAGGTGCCACCTTCTTTTATGAACCCCGATCATCCTTTGCAACATACGCTTCAGGACCTTGTTGATTGCTTCAACTTGTCCGTTGGCTTGCGGATAATACGGGGTAGAGCTGTCGTGAGATAGCCCTAGCTTGGCAGCTAATTCGAACATCATGTGATTGCGAAAATGCGACCCATGATCTGTAACTATAGCCTGTGGTACGCCGAACCTGACGACTACATGATTGAAAAAGAAAAGGGCAGCTGTTTCACCAGTGTTATCCAATGTAGGCATTGCCTCGGCCCATTTGGTAAAATAGTCAACAGCGACTATAATATACCCATGCCCCCCGGTCGAGGTGGGGTTACATTGCATGAAATCGATGCCCCATTTGGCGAAAGGCCCAACAGCAACTATTGGCTGTAAAGGTGCGGGTGGTCTCCTGGTTTTGATATCAAAAATTTGACAAGCGTGACAACTTCTGACTGCAGTTATGCAATCTTTGAACATGGTTGGCCAGAAGTATCCTGCTCGTAAGATTTTTTGTGCTGTTGCATATCCAGATTGATGCCCCCCACACGCGCCTGAATGACACTCATTCAGGGCTTTTTCGGCCTCCTCATGGGTAAGGCACCTCCTTAGAACTGTATCGATACCACGACGGTAAAGTGTATCACCGACGATCATGTAGTCTTTTGCTTGGTATCGTATACGTTTTTGTTCGGAGTGAGAGGTGTTTGGCCTGAATTTTTGGGTTTGGAGATAAACTATGATATCTCCATACCACTCATCGCTTGTAGATATCAGAAACAAACTTTCATCCACGACTGACTCTTCTGATGTTTCATTGTTGGACGACGATGGGAGATCGCATAATAATTCTGCGAAAACTAGAGCTTTCTTTGATTTGGATTTTACAAATTCTAGATCAAACTCTTGAAGGATCGCTATCCATTTTGAATATTTTCCCCCCAGCAACTGTCGCGACAGTATATAAGTCATGGGGTTGCAATCTGACAAGATGGTAGTTTTCCGAAAGAGGACATAATGTCGAAACCTTTGAATCGCTTGAACAGCTGCAAGCGCTAGTTTTTCAACATAAGAATATTTACTTTCTATATCATTTAAGTTTTTACTTAAATAATAGATAGGATGTTCAATTCCATTGACTTCTTGAACTAAAACCATTGCAATGGTCGTATCTGCTGCAACCAGATACAGGTTAAAATGTTTTTGATAGTCTGGGGCGTACATTAATGATGCTTTTACTAGACAATCTTTTAGAGCATCAAAGGAAGCTTGCGCCACCTGGTCCCAGACGAAAGGTACATCCTTTTTCAAAAGACGAGTATAACCTTTAGCAAGTTCTGCGTAATTTGGAATGAACCTCCTCAGAAAGTTCGCTTTCCCTTGGAGTTTCTGAATCTGAAGCAAATTTGAAGGTGGAGGCAAATTAACGATTGCCTGAACCTTGCAGGGGTCGAGACGAATCCCATCCTTAGAGACTACAAAGAACCGACGCAAAACACACATTTGTGCGGATTGAGTCTTATCTTGTAGTGTCGGCAACGTAGAAATATCGCTCTTAAATGCTGCGGATGATCAGTCTGCTTTCGCGAATGAGCCGGAAGGTCGTCGAGATAAGGTTGAACAATGTTCTTGATGTCGTGGAAGGCATAATTCATAGCCCTCTGAAACGTCGCTCCCGCGTTCTTTAAACCAAAGGGTAATTTTCGATAAGCGAATGTGCCCCACGGAAAAATAAATGCAGTCTTTGACTGGTCCTGTGGGCAGATATTTATTTGATTATACCCGGAAAATCCATCCATAAATGAAAAGATTTCACATCCGGCGCATTCATCAATTATCTGGTCGATGAAGGGTGTAGGGTAGTTGTCCTTTGGACAAGCTTGGTTTACATCCCTATAATCGATGCACACTCTAATCGTCCCCTGTTTTTTCATAACAGGGACAATATTCGATACCCAATCGGTTAGAGGAACCGGGTAGATGAATCCAGCATGGAGAAGTTTTTCGACTTCCGCCTTAATGGTAGCGGCTTTCTTGGGGTGCACCTGCCGAAGCCGTTGTCTTACTGGTTTGACATCAGGATACATTTTAATTTCATGTTCAACGATACTCGAGTCAATGCCTGGCATTTCATCATATGACCAAGCAAAGACATCTCTGAATTCGCGAAAAAAAGCGTTATATATTTCCAGTTCTGAAGGGGAACAACCTTTGCCGACATAAATATTCTCCACAACATTTGTTTTAGTCGAGATATTTATGGCTATAGTCTCTTCAATATTGGATAAGTTTCGCTCGGAATCCACCGTATTTACAGTATTTGTTAGGAATTCAAAGACTGAAGGGTGATAAAGGTCACTTTGAGTATTTTCTTCATATTCTGGAAGAAGGGAACGATGGTGGTGATCATTCCATGGTGCCCCCTCAATCAACATTGATTGTAAGATTCCTTCGTCAGTCCCATGTACTTTCGACCAAGGATCTAATGAGGTACCATATTCTCTAGACATATCTACCCAAACGCTTGACGAGCGTTGATTTGGGTTCGCCTCCCATGCTTGAAACATTGATTGCTACAATATTTCTAAAGGGCTTGGGGGCAAAACAATTACATGATCCATGTTGACATTATCTTTTGCGACCTTCATGGAAGATATCATGTTGCAGGTTACTACAAATGGTATATTTCCTATGTAAATAGGAGGTGGTAGTGCGAAAGTTCCCATCAATGTGGGGTCTTTCAATAATCCTACTCCGATATCTTGAAGCGAATGGTTGCTCTCATGGATCATAGGAATGCTTCCTGTAACTTGTGAACAATTAGGGAGGAAGTTCTGTTGGTCGACGACCGTAATCCCTCCTTCAAACGGGAATGCGATCTTCCTAAAATAAGTCGACACAACAGCTGCCATGGCATAAATCCATGGTCTACCCAGTAGGATGTTGTAGTCAAGATTTCCATCGATGAACTCAAAATCAATTTCTACTGTTTTTCCTCCCAGTTCAACCTTCAAGTTATTAAGGATACCATACAGGGTATAAGTCCTTCCGTCGAAAGCTTTTAATGTCGTCGAAGATCGCGACAAGGTTGGAGATCCTAAAGTTTTCCAGCAACTCATCGACATAATACATGTGCATGCTCCCTCATCAATAATTGTTCTGTGAACAGTTTTGTTGAGGGCTTTCACTTGAATAAGGAAAGCTAATTGAGCTGGTAACTGAGGATCGTATCCTTTGTGATCAAAGGATACAAGATTGGAATCCTTAGGATCAACCCCACCAATTGCTGATAACAACGCCTGCCTTTGGGATGGACAATTTTGTAGTACCTCAAGAGTCGACATAGCGGATGGCGATTGTGCCAAATCTTCCACTATGTTATAATGTTGCGCCGCTCTGGCGCGAGGATTAAATGTTGACTTGTGTACTACACCCTTTGGCGGTTTGATTGTTAATTCAGGAATTATGGGTGGGACAACTTCGGTTGAAGTTGTTGTCGAACTACTTGGTTGATCTTTACCTTTGTCATTCGAGAGCTGAGGATTCCCATAATCTTTGTTCCTTGTCGAAATCAAAGTATCATTCTGCTGTTTTGAAACCGACAACATAAGTACTTGCGACGGGGAAGCATTTCCACTATCAACCATATTTTGACCTGGGTTGGGGAACGGATCAGTCAACACAGCTGAGGTTTCAGAACTTTTAAAGAACCTCTTTAACTCAGCTTTGAATGGACAATTCTTTGTGTAATGATCCTCTTCATCACATATTTGACATGGATAATTTGGTTTCCCTTGCCCAGGAGGGTTTGAAGAATTTTTTCGAGGAGATGATTCACCCTGTTTCTTCTTCTTCCCTTTGTTTTGCTTCTTCTTACTTCCTGGTTGATTGGTTTCTTTGCCCTTATCTGCTGATACGGCATTTACTTCCGAAGCAAGAATTTCTTCTTTTGCATTTTGATCCGAATTCTTACGGGCTTTCTTTGACGAAGACTTTATCGATTTCGCGTTTTCCGTGCCAATCACGCCATCACCGGCATGAGAGTGACTATTGGATTTAGGAGGAGGAGGAATTGAAAATTCTGGTCTAGGAGCGTCAAGTATTTTGTCGTAGAGCGTGCCAGACTGAGTATAAACTAAGTCCAAATACTGTTCACGAGCGATAACTTGCTCCTCTGTTACGACTCCCCCCTTTGTCACATCTTCCGTTATAGCAGGAAGTAACGACTTTATAAACCATTCAGCTAACAGCTGATCGGGAACGTATGTTTTCACCATCCTACGACGACGACGCCACTCATGTATATGATCAGATATATGTGTGGCAGTTGTCTGCTTGAAGTTGGTTAATATTTCTATTCCTGTTTCATACCTTATTGGTAATTGAAAATGGGTTAAGAAAGTCGTGGCTAGGGAACTAAAATTGTCGAATGAGGCTCTAGGAAATTCAATATACCATTTAGCCGCTGGACCTGTCAATGTCCTCTGAAAAAGGCGAAGCCTTATCGAATCGTCATTTAGGGTGTTCGACGAACACCACAAATGAAAAGTCATCACGTGATTCGATGGGTCTTCACCTGGATTTCCATTGAATTTAGGAATGTCAGATGGAAGTTTATGAGGAATCGCTGGCCACCAAGAGGCATAAGCAATCAGATCGTTGGTTAACCGGTGTAAATCGGGTAACTCTAAAGTCGCCACAAATGGTAACTGTTGATTCAGGTTAGGCGAAGCATAACTAGGGTACGATGGGATCGCTTGAGCAGTGGGCCTTTGCATACCAGGATAATGTAATTGATGTTGGTATGACTGGTACGGTTGGTGGAATTGACCACTGTAAAGTGGTTGGTTTTGACCGTTTTGGATATACGGTTGTCCACTGTTCGCAAAGATCTGCTGCTCAGAACCTTGGTACACCTGCTGGAATTGTGGTTGTTGGTATTTCACTAGCCATGGTTGTGAAGCCATGTTCTGTTGTGCTATGCTAACCGTTGGACCGAGGTGTGGGGTAATTGTACCCGTTTGGACCTGTGTCGCCCCACCAGTTGGCGATTGTGGTTGTGACCCATGGTCAAGGGGCTGTTGCATTACAACCTGAGGTTGACATGCAACAGGCATCGCTTGAACTTGTGACACTGTTACAATAGCCGGTGTGGTTGGGATGTTCGTCATAGGTACACACTGCTACATAGAATATACAACCCTTGGTTGTTGAGGTAGCATAGGTACCCAACCACTTGATGTAATTCCAGTATAACCTGAATACTGTTGCGAACTCCCGTATGGGTACCCTCCCGGAGGGGGTAATGAAAGGGCATACTGCCCCCCATACAGTAGCAATCCGAAACTCAAGGGGAATGATTGTCCTTGGGGACTGGATTGCCAAAATTGACCTCCAAATGGATCAATCTGGCGGGTCTCAACATAAGAGTTGCGGGATATTACTCCGGATGAACAAACTGGAATGGACCACACTGTCGAAATAGTCCCTTGGTGGACTCCTTCTAGCGGTTGTGAGCTAGTTGGGACAGATGGTATGCCGGCAAACATTGTTGGAGTGACGGCAGGGGCTTCTGCTGTCGCTGTGTCATTCGACACAGTCCTAGATGTTGACGGTTGTTCAGACATTTTAAGTCTATCCAATAGATTGCCTAGCGATTCTATAGGAACTTCCACTTGTGGTGGATTAACCTCTGATGAAGGAAATAGAGTGACCCCGACTCCAAAATGGGTTGGAGTACTTGCTTGCGGATCTTCCGCAATTTCCTCTATCGCAATCAAACCCGGTGGAAGAGGAAGACCGTCAGGTCCGTAAAATATTTCTGGTGCCGAAGAAGTGGTTGTTTCGACAGCGATAGTTGTTTGAGGAACAAAACTTTCTGGACCGGTTACAAATGGAACTGGTTCAGTTATACAAGTATTTGCCACCAGACTAGGATCAGTATTACTATCCTTCTGTGGCTGTTGAACTTCTTCTATAGAGGCAGGGTTTCCAGAAATGTTTGGAGTAACCGGAACCTCAGATGTAGTTGGAACAATTGTTCTAACTTTGATAAGAGATTTTGAACCGGTTAAAAGAGTTCGCTTTGTCCGTACTGTTTTCGATTCCGGAGACAAAAACGGTTGACTCGTAAGCCTTCGCGAACGACGGGGTTTCAATTGAATTTCTTCCATGATTGCGGATTACTCGATCAACCAAAATATTAAAAGGGGAAATTTGTGTTTCCGAATTGAATGAATTTTATTAGACGCTTTTAGACACAACTTGTTTTTTTAGTTTTAAAGAGTCGAGAAAAAGCTAAAGATGACTCTAGTCTCCTTCGATGTTTTAACGAGCCCGAAGTGACAAATGCTCGGATGGACTTTTTCAGTTATAGAGTTTGAAAAAGGCCAAAAGAAACTGCTCTGGAGATCTAGGCAGATGGTGTGCCAAACCTTTCACAAAACCACATAATACGTTTTACGGTACGGGTGGTCGATCTTCGTGAATGCTGTGTTCACTGCATTGTGATCAGTAGGGCGGCTGACACGGCTTCCTAAGGATAAAAGATATATGCCTATAGGGGTCTCCCAATATATACACGACGGTACATGGGAGCACAATCCGTATTAGTGCCACCGACTCTCAGGAGGAATCACCCACCTTCTTCGAGATCGACAGTCACTATGTTTAACGACGCCGGAACACGTCTCTACCTAGACCTCTACGATGAGCGTTATGTTGCAAAGCGTTGTTAGGTTCATTCAATATATTTTAAGTTGATCTTTTTAAAGTTTTCCTTTCAAGGTTCACCACGAGATGTATGATACAACTCCTAAATGCAGTCTAAAGATGAGAAGCAAGCTTTTTCAATCTTTTCAACTTATGAAAATCTTAACTACTGAGGGAAAAGAAAGACATCATCTTTTCACACAGATCATAGAGCACACACTAATGCACTTTTTCCTAAATCAACATGCAAGCTGTCAAAATGCACATGCACAATGCAGGTATTTCTTTTCTCTTTCTTAATGTTGATGTACTACAAAAAGAAAGTTGTTGTATAACTTTGAATTCAATTTCAAGTGAAAGCAAACAAGATTTTGTCCAAAATCAAAAGACACCTTAAGATTTACTTGTTTCAACACTAGAAATACATAAATTCAAACCATATGACGAAATCAAAAGCTCAATCAGCTATGAACAGCAAACAAACTAACTCTTAAGATCAGAACGACACTTATCACAGGTCTAGATCTAAGAGGCCACAGCAAGACTAGTTCACTTTCATTATGGGAAACTGCAAATGATGTAAGAAATACACAAAGAACAAATACAGTTTCTTTATACAACCGAGGCGGAATAGTGGCAAAGAAAGGTGGTTTCAGATAGGTACATTGACTGATAACAGGCTGCAAAAACAGGGATGAAAACAGGGAAACAGAAAGCAGAGAACCCCAGTTGCACAAGGCCACACTGGTTCAGCGCAGGTAGAACACTGTCAGTTTGACATTCAGCGTAGGTAGCCCCTTCGGGACCTGCGATGGAATGCAAACTGCCTTCACAGTGCCTGTAATGAAGAGAGAAACTCTCGTTTCTCTTGGGTTCTGGGTCACAAATTGCTCAAAAATCAACAGTTTTTGGCCAAATCAAAGCTACCAATCAAGTACACACTAAAGGATGATTCAAAGGAGGATGAAAAGCTATCACTAAGAGCTGTTCAGAGTCCTTGTGGATCAGCTCTTCAAATCATAAACATGCCCAGAAACTGAGCTAGAGTAGCTGCCCTCTACTTTGCATTTGAAAGATCCAAATACAGTTCGATTCGGTACTCTCTGTGTTTAGGAAATGAATAGCAAAAACACAAAAAACCAACAAGATACGATCCCCAGCGGAGTCGCCAATTTGTTGTTGGGAAAAGTATCCAATACGGAATGACCCTATCCCACTCTAAGGGTGATAGTTCCTTAGCAACAATCAAAGCAAAGCTATCTGAGATTACTTCTTTATGAGATGTAAAAGAGGGGAGAAAGAGATCCACTAACCGATGTCTTTCGCTAATGATTGATCTAATCTTCTCTCCTTGCTGCTTTCCCCCAGCTCCTTGCTCTTTCACTGGCCCAGCTACACCAAGATCCTACAAAATGGCAAGAGAGGGAAACTACAAGAAGCATACATTCATAATTGATTCAAGGATTAGAATAAATCAAATACACAAGTATAACAATACACCATTGAGACACATGCATATAGAAGAACCTCAAATGCTTTATTAATGGAAGAAGTAAGGTTCAGGAAGTGATACAACCATAAGAGGCCCAATCCAGCATCACCTTCCCAACAGAAATAAATCTCCTCTTCACCTCCTTCAAAGCAAATCACCCAATAGTTCTAAACTCAAACGAACAACAATTCTTTACATTCACCAGATTCCAGCCTCTGGATCTCATGGGAGAGAGATCCATATATAGGAGTTTGGAGAGAGGATGAGTCAGCCTGAGATGTGACTAGTGTCCTCTCCCACTCCAGTTCTTCTTAAGTTCTTGAGTCCACTTGGAGGTTCTTGCTTCCACTTGGAGATCTAGAACCTCTTACTCATCACCAGTCGAATTCCCTGATCCAAGTGTCATTTTGGAAGCTTCCTGGGCGTTGACACCTTGAGGAATGACTGTGCCACATGTCCAAACTCGCCCAGCACAGGTAGCCTTCTTTACAGTTGACATTCAATGCAGGTAGATAGTGGAGCAGTTGACATTCAGCGCAGATGCTCAGTGGAGTAGTTTACATGATCCAGAATTGCCTTGTTTTTGAGTGTTTTCAGGTGGAGAACTTTTATTAAGTGCTGTGGTTTGCTGGCCTTGTTCCTCTAGGGGTAGGAACAACATGTTTAGGGACTTTGGATCCCTTAGATTATGGACATTTCATGCTTCATGCTGTAAGGCACAAAAATTTCTATAACACCCGAGTGTAAATATATTAACCCGCCCATTTATAACCCCCATAACCCACGTAAACCATAGTTTTGACCCCCCCGCTGTGATTTATTAAATTTGGAATATTCCTTGTATATTCCCACCCCTTATCCCTCCACCGCCTAACCTTCGCTGCTGACCGTCCGATCACCCGCCCCACACATCAACGGTGGGCGGGCTTTCCCCTCTCCCAAGCCGCCTGAAGGTTAGCATCCGGGAGATGGGCGGTATTCCCACCGTACTCCCGCTACGTGTCGCCTTTTGGGCTATGGCAGAGCCCCCTCTGACAAAACCACCCATGCCCAAAGGCGGTGTGCCCAGAAACCACTTACCGCCCTCCCCCCTGTGACGTAAGCCCCACGTCATCTGCCTGCATGGCATCCTGCCACCATACCACCGAGTCACCCTACCACGTCCCTGCCACGTGTCCTACCACATCATCAGACCCGCCATACTACCATGTCACCTTCGTACATGCTGACATCATCCTACCATGTCATCCGCTGTACGAGGTCTGTCATGCTGACGTCATCAGCGATTTTGGCGTGAAGGGCGAAAATCGCACTCTGGATCCCCGGAATCAGTTTCTAAGGCAGTTTTTGATGCGCGATTTCGCTGGATAAATTAGGCAAAAATGGGGAATCTTTTCATCACGCAGCCCCCAGCAAGCCCGAAAGGCGCCGAATGACCCTTTTTTCTTCGCGAAGCATGCAAAAAGGAGCAGAAGACTGTTCTAGAGGAAACAGAGGCCGAACACTGGCCATTAAATTCTTAAATAACAACAGCACGTCAGAGCAGCAGCCCGGCTTATTGCCAAAGAATATCAGAAGAAGAAAAAGACGTCAAAGAGTACCAGTCAAGATTTTTAGGGGCTTGAAACAGCTAAACATTGATGAGCCCCCTCAGCAAAGTCAAATCAATAAGTGTAAGCCCATCCCTTCCTTCAAATCATAGTTAAAACATTTAAGGCGACTGAACAACAAAGAATAGAAACCCATGCACAGTTATTGCAGAGGCAACTGCACGAAGTCACCGAGGACAAGAACATTCACTTGATTTTGATACGGCAACCCTCAGCGCAGCCAAAGATATTTTCATGCATTTATTTCAGATAGGATTAGGTAAGATTAATTATTCTTTAGGACCTGTTTAGGTCAAGATGTAATAAACAAATTGCAGAGAGTTTTCCCTATATATAACGCCCTCAGCATTCTTTCAAGGGTTGGTAAATTGGTATTTTTCACTAGAGACTCGCACTGTATACCTGAAGTTGTTTCTATAATCAAAGATTGCCGAAAGTTCTGAGAAGAGATTGTTTGATGTGTTGTTAATGTTTTTCTAGAGACTGAATATGGAATTCTTGTGCTGCAACCTGATACAATAAGTGCTTCTTACCTCTGTTTACTGTTTACCATTATCTAAATAGCAGAAAGAAAGAATAGCTTAGAATTTGTTTAAATACACTCTATGCTCAATTTCTGCTATTTCTTTATGTTTTCCTCTGAATGAATTGGTAATGAATATGAATTCCTTCTCGCTCATATTTACCCTGATTCACCTGTGTGTGCTGATTATCTAGGGATTCTTTACTGCCCCTAGGTAGAGCTATGTTATCTTCCCTTGTTAAGCTAATTGAGGGATTCTTAACTGCCCCTCATTACTTAGCATTCATCCCATCCTTTAAACCTGAAACATTGTTTCATTTGCAGCTACCTTGCTCCATTTTCTCTCTTGGGACCAAGAAAACGCACCAACAGTCCTGCTTTTTGACTCCACACCCAATGGTTTGAAACTTCAGACTATGCTCTGCCTCTCTACCTGAGAACATCAATTTTCCCACCAAAATCAGAACAAAAACCCCTGAACTCAATTACTAGCCTAAGATCCTTTTCAACAAAGCTAAATCTGAAAGAGAGAGCCCTCTCCAATCGCAAGTGGGCTAGAACCTGCAGTCCAAAGTTGGTCTGTGGTTACCTCGGCCGTATCCTTTTCCGGAGCTTAAGGACAACCTGAGTGATAACAGGATCAAAACATAACTTCTAATTATCATTCAAAAAGTGTCAAATACATCATAAAAATAACAGTCAAATGTGCTTTAGCTTAATGGCCTCTTGTCTAAAATAAAACTTCGAATCCGAATGAGTCCCTTAGATTGTTTATTATAAAAAACTGAAGCTACCAACAAATCCCTATAAAATAGGGATATTTGACTCCCTAACTCAAGAATAGGTGAATTTAACTCTTCCTTGACTTGCATTGGCTTGACTTCCAATGAACTCGACCTGCTTGGCTGCCAATAACACCGAGCTGATGAGATAGAGTTGGGGATCTTTGATTGATTGGAGGAGTTAAGGAGGTGGACCGCCTACTAGAATATCTCTTTATTGTCTATGCCGAGTTCCTACACTCAAATCAACTCAAAATTTCTCCAATTCCTACATTTAACACACATTAGACCACATGACATAGTAACACATCTTTACTCCTCACACTAAGCATAATATAAAAAAATTTGTAGATAAATGTGAGAAAAATATAATTTAATAAGGCAAAGGATGGCATTGTGACCCATATAATATACCTATTAATGAGACCCATCATTACCCCCTATTGTTATTTTTTCTCATCCTATAAGCAACCTAGTCATCTATGCCCATGTCCTTCATGGCCTTGGTGGCCTCTTTAACATCCAAAGCTTATGTAGATGGTGTGTCTTCCTAAGGATAGAAGACTGTATTTTTCTCTATTTCTTCCCACTTCTTCCTTTCCTCTTCTTCCTTCCTTCCTTCCTATAAACCCAATAGAAAGGTGGACTAAGCTTAAGTCCAATCCAGTTGATCTTTAATCTTTGCACAACCTTTTTGTAGAGAGGTGTTCTATCCAATGCATTCCTTAATCTCTCAAGTGAGTGATACTCCCTTATTTGGAGAATGTGTGGCAAGGTATTCTATGTTGTATGACATGCTTGTTGGCTATTTTTCCCCAATAGCCTTAGAGTGTCCTCAAAGTTGGAGATGGCCTGCTCTTGGGTGGAAAGTTATCTAGGTGCAAGCTTAATATCATTGGAAATGTTGTTGTGATTACTAATTACAAGCATGGAACTTATCTACTCTGCGTTAATGTAGAGGGGTTATTTTTCTTCTTTTACCAATACTCTCTTCACCTCCTTAGCCTTGGCCTCCTCATGGCTCATCCAAGATGTAAGGGCCATCAATTGCAAGTCTCCCAACTTTACATTGGGATCCCAAAAATTCATGTCAATTAAGGTGAGGTTGTGCAGTTAGAATTAATATAATTTGGATTTGTCTTCAATGTTACTCTTGTCACACAACTCAATGAAATTCTTGTAGTCCTGGAATGGCATGGACCCATGTTGTGCTAATGTCTTAATCTAGAACTACATCCATTGGTCTTTGAGTAAAAGTGCATAGGATTTGGATCACAATTTTCATTGAAGTGCCTCCATGGAGAGGCTTTCCATTTTGTCTAATTGGGTCTCCTTCTCTTGCAATTTCTTCCTCAACCATGTTTTTTCTATATGTGGGATTTTCTCATTGTGTACTCTCTATCCCTTAACTCACTCAACTCCTTTCCTATTTCTAGGAGATTTTCTTCCTTAAGGCCCACATGTTCCACTTTCTTGGATTTGGCAATCTTCATCGATCTATGTCTCCTTCCTCTTTCTTCCTCAAGTTCAAAGAATAGAGGGACTAAAAATTTCTGTGGGATCACTCTACCTCATTCAACGAACTTGTAATAGGAGCTCAAATTCGGCTATGGACTAGGCTCCCATAGCTCTAGAAAACATCTCTCAAATGTTCTTGGAGAAGCTGACCCCTTTTGTAACTGTTATGTTGCCTCTTTACCTTCTTTCTGCCCCTTCTACTCTTCCTGTAGCATTGTCTGTGTTTCCTATAGTAGGCTTTGTTTTTCTTGTACCAAGCCTTTTCATTTTTGTTGGAGTGTGATAGGTGCCTTTGGCTACTTAAAGGAGGTTTAACTAGTAACAGGCTTTCTTACATAGATTATGGGAGTCTTTGAGATGGCTCCAGGAGATGTGACTTTCTAAAATTTCCTTTCAATGGGTTGTAGATCTGCTCTTTTACTTGGTTATTCTTGAATCATAATAGGGGTCTTTGTGGAAGTTTGAGGCTTCCCTTATTTAATTCCAGTGCTTTTCCTTGTTTTGAAGTAGAAGGGAGTTTGCCTCTGCATTTTATTCTTAAGTTTGATTGGTGTGCCCAAGGCAACTAGGAGATCAACTGCCTCCTTTTTAGGGTGTTTAGGGACACACTTTTATTCTTTGGAGGTACCTCCTCTTCTCTAGGTAGAATGGTTTTTTCAGGGCTTGGTTCTTCCTGCTACTCCTCCTCTTCTTCTTCCTTTTATTCTCCCTCCACCTCTTCCTTTTTCTGTGGTTCTTCCTCTGTTTCCTTTGCCTCTGCCTGTTATTGCTCTTTTGATTCTGCCACTTCCTCTCCTACCTCTACTGCTTCTCCTTCAATACTAGAGGCTAGTGTCTCACCAAGTGAAAGGAATTGAGTTTCAAGGAAGGCTTCTCTATCCATATATCTGAATGTGGACTAGAGGACAAGAACTGTTTATTTATTCAATCCATCTTGCAATATTAGTTTGACGAGGCCATGGTGTCCTAAGTGTTGTTGCTTTCCCTCTTTCAGCTTCTGGATCATGTCCATGATGGACCGTAGGAGGAAATAAGGCACACTAAGTCTTTGGGTTATGGGAAATCTTGCTCGAAATCTCAGTTCATGGAATAGTCTGAATTAGTAGCCATAGACTACACTCATTCTTCCTTCATGTTGGGTGTGGGATCCCCCCCAAAGCAAGTTTTGGGTCTTAAAGCCCAAATTTTGACTAAGTCCATTATAACGACTCCACGATCTGTGGGCGCGTAGTGCGAAGTTGTAATAGATTAATAGGGTTGTCCACCCTTACTTTTGTAAATGTAGTGTCGGTTTGAGATATCTACCCATGGTTCGTAGACCATGGGATTGTATAAATAGAGCGAGGCTCTAAGTGTATAGAGACATCTAGACAAGGATAGAAGGAAATCAATCCATGAAGCATTGAGTCGAAGTGTAGAGTTGTGTCTTTGAGTCGTAGAGTAGGAGAAGGCTCTGCAACTAAGTGCGTAGAGGCCGAGTAGGCTGCAAATGAGTGTGCAGACCCCTACAGCTGAGTGCGCAGGGCAGGTTGAGTCTGTAACCATTGGAAACATTAATAAAGAGAAGTTTTACCATATTTTTGGGTATCTTATCCTGTTTTGTGCATTAAAGTATATTGGGTATGACTTGCAAGTTTACTGTTTATTTACTTCGCGAAATAATATGAATATGAGTAAGTGAATGTAATATAAGGTATCTATTTACACAAACATAACTAATTTTTATAAGGAGATAAGTAAGATACATAGTGTGACTTGGGGAAATAGTGCAGATCACTACTCCAGCAGTCGAAAGCCCCACAACCCCTGGTTAGGGCTGCGCGAAGGCGAATATAACAGGGGGCAAAGGACCCACAGGTCAAAGAAGTGTGTGAAGTAACCTGTGCAAAGGTATTCACAGTTGGAATAAATCAACTTCTCAGACATCTCAAGGGTGTGGAAACCTGGTTCCAACATCCCCCCATACTACTTCAGGTGAGACCTGAATCCACGCTGCGCGAACTGTTGTCGAAAGGGCCAGTAGTAAAGGGATGTGTTTGTTTAATTAAATTTTGAATCTGGGTCAGGCCCCAACAAGCCAATAAATGGTTCCATTGTCAGGACTGGAATCTGCATAGAGATATCTAATGTCATATCATTGGAATCCAACAAAGAAAGAAACTGAAGGTTGGTTGGATAGGAGAAGTCACGAGTTTGTGGCGTAGGAGAACAGGAATCCGCAGCTATCAAAAGAGGAGTGGTTAGACTGCTACTTGTACACAGAGATCCATGGAAGTTTCTTTGAATATTTCCCTATTAAGTTGTATGAGTGGATCGTGAAGTTAGCAGATAGCCAAGGAAGGTGCAAGCTCGATAATCCTATTGTGTGGACCCCAAAGTTTGTGCGTAGATTGGAATCGTCAGAGGATAAGATCGCACAAGCTATTGATCATTGGCTCGATCAAATTATAGGAGGATACATTACTAAGTTCACGATAGATACTTCAGTTAGCTATAGTGAGGCAGAGCGACGCTTCCTCAAATGACTGCAAGGTATGTACGTTAAGTCTATGAACACTTGGATTAAAATACTACTGTGTGAAAAGCAAATTATGCAAATATATTGATGTTCAGGGCTATGCAAAGTGGGAGAATTTATAGAAACAAAGGTATTACAGAACTAGAAACTAGCCCCTTGATTTCACCTCCACGAGGGGACAAGGAAGAGTTCGTGAAGGTCTCACCAATAAGTGTGATCAATTTGATAAGGAATAGGATTCCACGCATACCACCCCCACCTACACCACTGCCAGTTTCACTGCCTTCACCCCCATCTTCACCCATACCACCTTCGCCACCCCAGCAAGTCAATATGGCAAGTGAAATAAAGCTTTCGGTGTTCAAGGGAGTAAGAAATGAAGATCCAAACCAGTTTTGGTTCATGATAAAAGTTGTATGGGAAGCACAGGGAGTTATAGAAGAAAATATAAAGAAAGCGACATTGGTTAGCACTCTGCAGGATCGCGTGCTGACATGGTATATTAAGCATTCTAATGACAATCCAAATGCAGGGATCGCAGACATCCAAATTGCATTGAAGATACAATTTAGTAGGCCGAAGTTAGAGGCGCAGTTGATCATTGGGTTCAAGGAGATCACGGTGCTACCAGGCGAGACCCCTAGGAATTAGATTAGAGACTGAAGTGCACATTTCACTAAGCTAATATGACTTTTATGAATGGAAAACACCGCGAATGGTTTGTAGCATCACTAATGTCACATTTGAGGAATGCACTGTCACAACAAAGGTTAACAACTCAGGCAAAGGCCTTGGAGATCATGATGAGGTTGCATGAGACCCCAATACAGGATCCTAACCCAGGAGTTCATCAGATCCACGTGCAGTTGAAATACTTATGCCTTGAGATGTAGAGTCTGAAACAGGACGAGACAGCTCGCATACAAGTGCGCAAAGAAGTATGGTGTGTTAAATGTAAGGGTCAAGGTCATCACAAGGACCACCACCCAATGTTCACGAATTACCTCGTGGTAGGAGGACCGATGTCATTAAAACCAGAGGCATAAGCAGGACCTAGCGCGGTGCCTATGTTGTGGTGCGCAATCTGTCAAATAGGAGGGAAGCATGCTATAGACAACTACCGTTTGTTGCAGAAGTACACGCAGAATTTGCAATAGTTGTTCTGTAAAGTCTGTAGATCAGTGGAACACGATGAGTGCACCTGTAGAAGCTATGGTTTGATGATAGATAGGACTCCCACCTATAGAGTTCAGG
Source organism: Pinus tabuliformis (assembly GCA_031772625.1). NCBI lineage: Eukaryota > Viridiplantae > Streptophyta > Pinopsida > Pinales > Pinaceae > Pinus > Pinus tabuliformis. Next base: position 1,087,228,962 of record CM062819.1, read on the forward strand.
CCGAAACACGGCACCTTGACTAGAATGCATGAGTGGCATGAACCTAATATCAGGGGCACGGATGAGGCCAAGGTGGAGGACGACCTAGAAGAAGTCACAGATAGCTGATATGTTACAATTACAGGGGGCCAAGACATTATGCCCGTGATTGTACGAATTTGATGCATCCATCATGCTTGTATTGCACCTTGTTTGATAATGAAATAAAGGATTGTCCCACACTGATAGTGAGACTACATGACAAGGGAGCACTCCAACCTCCCCCGACTCAGAACCTGTAAATGATGAGGTCTGAGCCGGGCAAGGAAGACTCTAACATGAACATTGTGCTTTGAAGTGGAATTACGACAAGGGATGATAAAGGAAAGTAGCCTGAAGATACTACTTGGGTTCGCAAGGCTCCGATGAAAGAACCAGTGTTTGATTTGGAGTGCGCTAAGGAAACCTTCAGGGAAGCTAGGAAGAGCTTTGTTGATGCCTCCACTTCAGAAAGCAAAGATAGACCAAATCTAGAAATGGGCCCATCAATGCTCACAACATTCCTAGAGACATGCATGAAGCTACTGCGTGACAACAAGGATGTAAACGGATTGCAAGAACTCATAAATAGATGTGCTTGGACCACGACAGGAGAACCCTGCAAGTCCAGAAGATTGGAAAGCATGTGACGAGTATGGGAGGAGAAATGAGATTGACTGTGTAGATTGGAGAATATGAGATGGACCAAGTGATTCTAGATTTAGGATCGGACGTGAACATTCTATCGAAGAAGACATGGGAGTGCATGGGAAGGCCTACATTGCATTGGTCCCCAATCTAGTTGTGATTGGAAAACCAGCAAAAAGACATACCTATGGGGAGATTGTAGGGAATCACCATGGATATTGAAGGAGAAAGCGCGCTAGCAAACTTTTAAGTGATAGAGATTGTTGATGAAAAAAATCCCTACCATGCGCTAGTAGGAATCGATTAGGCCACTAACATGAATGGGGTGATAAATTTGAAGAAGTGCAAGATGATTTTTGAGAAAACGTCTTTTCACGTAGTCATACCTTTGGAACCTGTTAGGATTCCAAGAAACTCTCCTAGGTTGTAGCTCGAAGATTCCTGGTAACATATAAATTCAACTATTGTTGTAGGTTTAATGGAAGGAATGATGGTTTAGTTCAAGCTAGATAACCACTTCAACTTTGTTTCACTCCAGACATGCGTGAACACCCACAGGCTACAAGGCTTTAGACCACCAATTGCTCACAATTTGAGGTATTAGGTGAATATGGAGAATACTAACCACACCAGTAGATGCACAAGACCATGTGATGGCCGGCTGGAACTACTAAAGAAGCCTATAAATCTATTCTACCAATGCAAATACAAGATGACAGCTCTCTTGCATTAGATAGAAAGAAACCTGAGCAACTAACTCAATGATACATTCAGAATCCTAACACAAAGATAAGATGACAGTTATCTAGTGTTAAACCTCAAAAGATCAATAACACATCATATCAGGCACAAATTGGAACAGAGGAAAATGGAAAGTGAGAAGTTAACAACAAAAGAAGCTTGTATTAGCTTAAAATGAAGATGAGACGTTGTAAGTGACAAAATATCTACAGTCTCGAGAAGTTGAACCTTACATCAAATGCCAACCCTGATTACATATTGTTTCCGAGTATTTATAGATTTACATTTCAAGGGAACTTGGCCGCTTAGGTATCGAGGGGTCATAATTGACCACCAACCACATTTAATCTGCCTGATGAAGTCTCTGAACACGTTTGCTTACTTCAGTGGATAGATCTAATTTGTTTAGGTGTTGTGCTATCCCTTTAGGCTATTGGGGTGTTCGTACTAGTGGAGTCCATGACTGATAAATTCAGTTACAGAGTCGTGCTTATACTTTTCTTCCTTGGCGATGCCTTCAATTTAATATGGTTGTTGGGGGGTCTGACAGTGACTAATGATGGCAGAATTGGTCATCTTCTGCTCCAAGCAAACAGAATGGTGGAGGACCTAAAATTCATGGGAAGGTGAATGATTTGGATGAGTGGGAAGAACAGCCATCAAATCGACGGAATGGACACTGGAGATGGCTCAGCAGAGGCTGTCGGTCGAGGTGAGAGCAAGGTGAGTCATAGCCGTTGGATCTTCAGCGGGCGGATTGGACGGTGACCGGGCTATGGAGCTACATAGTCGTTATCGTGTAGGAGGATTTGTCAGGCAGTAAATGGTATTCATCGCACCACTTTTAGGCCCTAAGCAGTAAAAGCATGAGGTCGTGTGATCCCATTCAATGATCAACACGTAGTAGCAGATGAGAGAGAAAAACTTCTCTCATCGCGCGCTCTCGTTTGATCGGGTTGTGAGTGCGATAAAAACGAAGGCTGTCAAATCTTTAGTAGAGATGATCTGACGGTTGGAAATGAGAAAGTGGGTTGCCTTTATCAGATGCGACGAGAGTCGTTGGATCGATGAGATAATCAACGGTGTGGAAACGATGAGGGGTTATTGACCGCATGAAGGCATATGGTTGAGGTTATATGGTGGGTTTGGACTTTATGCTCGGGGCTTAAAGTCAAAAGGGGCTATTTTGCAGGGTTTAGGAGGCAAAACCGGGAAGTAGAGATGGAGGAGAATAAGCTAGGTAGAGGAAGAAAGGAGAAAGTTACCAATGTGAGCCTCTCTCCGAATGTAACCAATCAGAACATAATCCTTTCTGACCTTAGAAAATCAGTATTGCACAGCAGAGCTAACACTAGCTCCTTCTAGGGATGAAATCTTCCCTGTGAGGTTTCAAGAACCGTAGACCATTGCCTTTCATACAAAACAAGATTAGAAAAAATTCATAGTGTTCCATTGGGCATGGAGTCTAATTAAGCCTACACTAAAATTTGTAAAAAGAACATATTTACAATGCTGAGGTCTGAAGGCCTAAAACAATATAAATTTTCAAAAATTGCCCATTGACTGGGCCACCAAAAACGGTTTCTCCTTTCATACTTTGCAGCATGAAACTATTGTTCCCCTGGACCTGAGTGATGACGAATGATCCTCTCCATAAAGCATAGAATTTACTAGGATCTCCCTACCTTTCCTTTAGTGCATCCCATTGGAGAAAATAGTCACCATACTGAGAATTGACCCCATTCACCTTTCTATGAAGGGTTTCCTTCTCTTGGTCAATGAGCATGTCTACCAATTCATCAAAGACTTGCAAAAGCCTGTTGATTTGATCACCTACCTCAAAAAGTTTAGGACATTTGACCTTATCAGGTAGAGATGGTTTATATTTCACCCCCTCTCTGTATGCTCTCATCCTTGGATGTCCTTCGTGGAAGCTTTTGTACACCTGCTGAATAACAAGGGTTGCTGTGTACTCGGCTGTGTCATTTGTGGCCTGAAAAATTAATATAAATGGTGAATCAATGTATTCTTGTGTGGGGGACACAAAGACTTCACCTGCTCCTGTAGCTTTCTTAGAACAAGCTCCATTAAAGGAGGTGTCCCAAATCTGTGAGCCTTCTTCTTCTGTGATCTGGCAAACTGCCTTTTTAGGCTGTGTGGAGGCCAACTGGGCAGGCTTCGTTATATCAAGACTGAGATTCTCCATGTCAGCCTTGGGTATTGAATTATGGCTGGCTCCAGTGCCTAGGGGGAAATTATGAGGGATTCTATCTTGAACAGATGGAGGGACATAAGATGATGGGGGGCTGACCTCACAAATTTTTACCACTGAGCTGAGGATAACAACAGGTTGGTCCATTTTCAGATTTGCATAGTCACTAGAAGCTTGGCTGGCTTTAGGCTCAAGATCTTCAAGGATAGATTTCTTGAAGGACTCTTTCTTCACTGGTTCAATCAGAGGCATGGGTATTCTTGGCTTCTGAATTTCTGATTGGAAACTAAAAGAAGAAGGGGAACTTTCAAGGCCTCCTACCTATACGGTTGGAGATTTGAGGATGATGGGATCTACTACTGGTTACTTTTGCTTATTAGCTTGTTGTTCTGTAGGGACAAAAAATTTATGAGTAGGATTTACTAGGACATTATCCATCAAAGACCTCGGATTATATCTCTACTGATCTTCAATTTTCAGAGCAACTTCTCTATCCCACTCTTAGTTGATCTGGCCTTTGAATAATGACTTCTCATAGGTAGCTTTGGTTAAGAAAGGGGCACTGCCCTTGTCTTCCATACCATGGATCTCATCATCTCCTTCCAACTGCTCTTCTTCCATGACTATATTCTGAAAAAGGGGGTTCACCCTTTGGTCTTCATTGGCATCTTTGTTTCTTTGCAAAATCTACAATTGCTCATTTGCTCTTCTATATGGATTTGGATTTGGAAGAGCAAAGGTGCTAGGAGCCCGTCCTTTCCCTGAATGTTGCTCAACCTTTAATTTGGAAACTTCAGAGGCTAATGACTCAATCATCCTGGCCATTTTATCGATCTTAGGATCTGAGGATGATGAGGGCTCACCCCTCTACCTTTTTCTATCAGCATTACCTTTGAGATTTTCTGCAGCCATGATGTTTGATTCTACTTCTAGGGCTGCATCTTGCATATCGGCTAAAGAATCACATCTTCTCCCCCTCAGTAGTAAATAGAAATAAGAATCAAAGGCATTGGCATAGGTGAGCTTAGCAGAGGTAGGGGTGGGTTTCACTTTAGCTGGTATCCTTCTGTACATGCGATTAAATATCTTATTGAAATCAGAAAGCAACTCACCATTTTCCCTCTGTAAGTTCCCAAACTCAGTATGATAGAAGCGCAGATCTTTCTTATCTCCCCAATGCTTTAAAAACACATCATCCAATGCTTCAATGTTTGCTATGGACCTAGGGTTCAACCCTATGAACCACTTTCTAGCCTCTCCATCAAGGCTTTAGATAAATACTCTCGTCCACACATCATATTCACTGATATCTAGGTTATCAGCATAGCTATAAAAGGACTCAAGGTGCTCTTCAGCTGTTAATTCCTCTGTACCAGTGAAATTAGGCATGTATTTCTGGTATTCTCCTACAAGCATGGCATTCAAAGGAATAGGAAGAACCAGGGGTCCATACCTAGCATTTATGATTCTTTCCATTTTAGTGGGTGCTTGTGGGCCTGCCATGACTGGGGTAGATGAAAGGGTACTGGCAGTTTGAAAAGTAGGGAGCTGAGAAATGACTGACAAGGATAAAGGAATATGATGGACTATAGGGGAGGTTTTCTTTGGACTGAGATCCAAAGCGAAACTTATTGAATGAGGAGCTTTATGAACCTCTGGGATTATTTATTCATTGGTAATGCTAGGCTCTATATTTTCAAAATGAACATGCTCAGTTACAAGCTTCTCTTGCAGAGATACATAAGATTTTTTAGGCTTAGCTAATCCTAATGCTCCTTTTTGTGATGTCTTTCTTTGCTTGACAATCTTCTTAGGGTCAGGCACTGAGTCAGCTAGCGATTTCTAAGGATTACTCCAAGTATGTCTCACAAACTGAGCCAGAACTATGAAGTGGAGTTGCCAAAATGTTAGTCCTCCAGTAGAGTTGCCAGATAGATTATTACAACCAAAAATATGTCTAGACTTCGTCTATCATCAAAGTTGTATCTGTGCCATTCTCCAAGGGAAAATGAGCTTCAATCTCCTCTCCCCAGCAACGGCGCCAATTATGTTAGGATTCCAAGAAACTCTCCTAGGTTGTAGCTCGAAGATGCTTGGTAAGATATAAATTCAACTATTGTGCAGGTTTAATGTAAGGAATGATGGTTTAGTTCAAGCCAGATAACCACTTCTAGTTTGTTTCACTCCAGAAATTCATGAACACCCCCATAATACAAGGCTTTAGACCACCAATTGCTCACAGTTCTAGGTATTATGTGATTATGGAAAATACTAACCACACCAGCAGATGCACAAGACCATGTGATGGCCGACTGAAACTAGTAAAGGAGTCTGTAAATCTATTCTACTAATACAAAGACATGATGATAACTCTCCTGCTTTAGATAGAAAGAAACCTAAGCAATTGACTCGATGATACATTTAGAATCCTAACACAGAGATAAGATGATAGTTATCTAGTGTTAAACCTCAAAAGATCAAGAACACAACATATCAAGCACAGCTTGGAACAGAGGAAAATGGAAAGTGAGCAGTTAACAACAAAAGAAGCTTGTATTAGTTGAAAATGAAGACGAGACGCTACAAGTGACAAAATATATATAGTCTCCAGAAGTTGAACCTTACATCAAATGCCAACCCTGATTATATCTTGTTTCTGAGTATTTATAGATTTACATTTCAAGGGCACTTGGCCGCTTAGGTATGGAGGGGTCATAATTGACCACCAACCACATTTAATCTACTTGATGAAGTCTTTGAATGCGTTTGCTTACTTCAGTGGATAAATATGATTTGTTCAAGTGATGTGCTATCCCTTTAAGTTGTTGGGGTGTTCATACCAGTGGAGTCCATGACTGATAAATTCAGTTACAGGGTCGTGCTTGTCCTTTTCTTCCTTGGCCATGCCGTTAGTTTAATATGGTTGTTGGGGGGTCTGACAGTGATTGATGATGGTGGAACTGGTCATCTCCTACTTCAGGAAAACATAATGGTGGAGGACGTGAAATGCATGGGCAGGTGAATGATTTGGATGAGCAGGAATAATAGCGTCGGATCGAGGGAATGGATGGAGGAGACGGCTCGGTGGAGGCTATTGGCTAAGGTGAGAGCAAGGTGAGTCATAGCCGTTGGATCTTCAACAGACAGATCAGACAGTGATCGGGCTATGTAGCTACATGGTTGTTATCGAGCAGGCAGATTTTTCGAGTGGTAAATGGTATTCATCGCCCTGCTTTCAGGCCCTAAGCAGTGAAAGCTTAAGGTCACGCGATTCCATTTAGCGATCGACACATAGCGGTGAATGAGAGAGAGAAACCACTCTCATCACACGCTATCATTTGATCTAGTTGTGGGCAAGATAAAAGCGAAGGCCATCAGATATTTAGAGGAGATGATCTAACAGTTGGAAACGGGAAAGTGGGTCACCATTATCGGATGCGACGAGAGTGTTGGATCGGCGGGATAATCAACAATGTGGAAATTATGAGGGGTTATTGAGCATGTGAGGGCATATGGTTGAGGCTCTATGGTGGTTTTGGACTTTTCACTCGGGGCTTAAGGTCAAAAGGGGCTATTTCACAGGGTTTAGGAGGCAAATTGGGGAAACGGAGATGGAGGAGAATAAGCGGGGTAGAGGAAGAAAGGAGAAAGTGACCAATGTGAGCCTCTCTCTAAATGTAACCAATCAGACTATGATCCTTTCTAACCATAGAAAATTAGTATTGCATAACAGAGCTAACAGACCCTATAGAAGGATCGTGCTACACGGAGCCAGTGTGTGACTATGAGAGTGAAGATGACTTGGACCCCATCTATAAGATAAATACGTGAGAGAAATATTAGGTAAATCCCACCACGGATGGACGAATCTCATGGGAGCGCAAAAGCTATTGTACATCAGACTCGGATGAGGAAATAGAGTGATGGAAGAACTGGTTACACGAGGTAACCATGTTGAACTAGAACATGATGAAAAGATCGTTGCACTGCGTATCAATAGAAGTAAGGGATCTGCCTACTTATGAGGGGTTAAGTGAGGTAGATGCTTTCTTGAACAGATTTGAAAAACAGGTGTTGGAATAGCAATGTTTCGAGGCTTTGAAATGGGTACTACACACTACGACTCCGATGTGGTGGGGCACACACCAAGGAAGCTTTGAGGGCTAGCACGAATGTAGGAGAATGATGCACATGTGTTTTGGGAAGCCTCAGATATGTCTAAAAGACAAGTATGATGAACCAAATGATCTGCGTGCACATTTGTCCAGGTGGGTACATTCATATGTTAAACAACCTGCGTGGATGCACACAGACTTTGTGTTAGGTGACATGGTCAATAAGCATGTGCGAGCGAGGATATTGTGCAGACAACCCCTCAAGTTGGGATGACAGAGTGAGGAAAGAATGAGTTGCACAAGGTTATCCACGTAGAAGCCTTTAACGAAGTGTGCAAAGCACTGAACAAGGTATATGATGCGCAGTGAAGTGATTGGGACATGTGCGTACCTCCAATACTATTGGCTTATAGGACAACCTACAAGAAACTAACAAGACAGACACCTTTCGGGTTGGTCTATGGAGTGGAAGCCATAATGCCAATGGAGTATATTGTTCCCAGTCTGCACATAGCAGTGCTTACAGGTATGACAGACCAAGGAGCCCTGGACGAGAGGCTCAAACAATTGGAGGAACTCGAAGAGGAACGATTTTTGGCTAGATTCCATTAACAAGTACAAAATTAGTGCGAAAATTCCTGGCACGATCGACATATTAAGTTGCGGACCTTCAAGGTAAATGATCTGGTGTTACTATATGATAGTAAGTTTGATAGATTCCTGGGAAAGTTCAAAATACATTCGTTGGGACCATATGTTGTTAAGGAGGTCACAAACAGAGGCGCGATGCAACTGTTAAAGCTAAATGGAGAACCTTTCCCAAGGAAAGTGAATGGCAATCGATTGAAGCCATACACGGGTGGCTCGTCTATCTGACTAGCTGGCAAAAGCACAATATTCATGCTGTAGGTATCTGAAAGAAGGCATGGGACTATAAGTAGATGCAGGGGACATGGGAACATATACAGGGGAGCAGCTCTGACACCGTAGTCTCGAAACAACACATATAAGAGATACAACAGGCAAATGCTGAGTGTGCTTTTGACATTGCAGCAGTCCGAGGAGAGTTGGGAGGTCTCTGGTCGAAGATCTCTGCATCAAAAAAGTGACTCGAGGGCGAGTCACAATGTTTGTGTTGGGGGCCTGTTGGGCGTGGGATCCCCCCAAGAAATTTTTGGGGCTTAAAGGCCAAATTTTGACTAAGTCCATTGTAAATACTCCGTCATTTGTGGGCGCGAAGTTGTAATAGAGTCATAAGGTTGTCCACCCTTACTTTTGTAAATGTAGTGTCAGTTTGAGAGATCTACCCATGGTCTGCATACCATGGGATTGTATAAATAGAGCGAGGCTCTAAGTGTAAAGAGACATATGGACAAGGATAGAAGGAAATCAATCCATGAAGCATTGAGTCGAAGTGTAGAGTTGTGTCTTTGGGTTGTAAAGTAGGAGAAGGCTCTACAACTGAGTGTGCAGAGGCCTAGTAGACCACAGATGAGTGCGCGGACCCCTGCAGCTGATTGCATAGGGCAGGTTGAGTATGTAACTGTTGGAAACATCAATAAAGAGAAGTCTTACGATATGTCTGGGTATTTTTTTCTCTTTCAAGCATTAAATTATATTGGGTATGAATTGCAAGTTTACTATTTATTTACTACGCAAACTTATATGAATATGTTGAGTAAGTGAATGTAATATAAGGTATCTATTTACGCAAAGATAACTAATAGTTATAAGGAGATAAGTAAGATCCATCATGTGACTTGGGGAAATAGTGAAAATCGTTGCTCAAGCATCGTGAAATCCTGACAACTCCTGGTTAGGGCTACGCAAAGGCGAATATAATAGGGGGCGAAGGCCCCGTAGGTATGGGAAGTGCACGAAGTAACCTGCACAAACGTATTCACAGTTGGACTAAATCAACCCCTTAGACATCTCAAGGGTGTAGAAACTTGGTTCTAGCATCCCCCCATACTACTTCGAGTGAAACCTAAATCCGTGCTCCACGGAGTGTTGCCAAAAGGACTAGTAGTAAATGGATTTGTTTGGCTAATTAAACTACGAACCTGGGTCAGGCCCCAACAAGCCAACAAATGGTTCCGTTGCAGGGACTGGAATATACATAGAGATGTATGATGTCCTATCATTGGAATCCAACCAAGAAAGAAATTGAAGGTTGGTTGGACAGGAGAATTCATGAGTTTGCGGTGTAGGAGAACAAGAATCTGCAGCTATCAAAAGAAGAGTGGTTAGACTGCTACTGTACACAGAGATCCACGAAATTTTCTTCGCATCTTTCCCTACTGAGCTGTACGAGTGGATCGCTAAGTTTGCACATAGCCAAGGAAGGTACAAGCTCGATATTCCTATTGTGTGGACCCCACTGTTGGTGCGTAGATTGGAAGCATCAGAGGATAAGATCGTGCACGATGTTGATCACTAGCTCAATCGAATTATAGGAGGATTCATTACTGAGTTTGCGGTAGATACTTCAATCAGCTATAGTGAGGCAGAGTGATGCTTCCTCAAAGGATTGTGAGGTAAGTACGTTAAGTCTCTAAACACTTAGATTAAAATGCTACTATGTGAAAAGCGAATTATGTGAATACATTGATGTTCGACGCTATGCAAAGTGGGATAATATACAGAAACGAAGGTAGTGCAGAACTACAAACTAGCCCCTTGATTTGACATCCGCGAGGGGACTAGGAAGAGCTCGTGAAGGTCTCACCAATAAGTGAGATCAATTTTATAAGGTAGAGGATTCCGTGCATACCACCCCCTCCCACACCATTGCTAGTTTCACCACCTTCATCCCCATCTTCGGCCGTACCACCTCCATCACCGCCATGAGTCAATATGGCAAGCACAATAAATTTTTCGGTTTTCAAGGGAGTAGGAAATGAAGACCTGGACCAATTTTGGTTCATGATAAAAGTTGTATGGGAAGCACAGGGAGTTACAAATGAAAATATAAAGAAAGTGATGTTGGTCAGTGCTCTGCAGGATTGTGTGCTGACATGGTATATTAATCATTCTAATGACAATCCGAATGCGGGGATCACAGATATCCAAATTGATTTGAATAGAGAATTAGTAGGCCAAAGTCAGAGGCGTAGTTGATCATTGGGTTCGAGGAGATCGCGATGCTACCAGGCAAGACCCCATGGGAATTAGATCAGAGACTGAAGTGCATGATTCACGAATCTAATATGACTTTGACAGATGGAGAACACCACAAATGTTTTGTAGCATTGCTAACATTGCATTTGAGGAACACATTGTCACAACAAAGGTTAAAAACTCAGGAAGAGGCCTTGGAGATCGTGATGATGCTGGATGAGACCCTGATACAAGATCCTAACCTGGAATTTTAGTAGATCCATGCACAGTTGAAAAGCTTATGCCTTGAGATGCAGAGTCTGAAACGAGATAGGACAGCTCGCCCAAAAGTGCACGAAGAGGTATGGTGTGTTAAATGTAAGGGTCAACATCATGACAAGGACCACTACCCAGTGTTCTTGAATTACCTCGTGGGAGGAGGACCAATGCCATTAAGACTAGAGGCATAAGTAGGACCTAGCGCAACACTTGTGTTGTGGTGTGTGATTTGTTAAATAGGAGGAAAGCATGCTACAGACAACTACCATTTGTTGTAGAAGTACACACAGAATTCGCAACATTTGTTCTGTAAAGTCTGTAGATCAGTGGAACATGATGAGCGCACCTGTAGAAGCTATGAGCTGATTATGGATAGGACTCCCACCTACAGAGTTTAGGTCGAAACGCAGCCCCTTGACCAAAACACAGGAGTTGCGCGAACCAGATATCAGGGGCGCGGACGAGGCCAAGGTGGAGCAGGACCTAGAAGAGGTCGCAAACACCTGATATGTTATAATTACAAGGGGCTAGGACATTATGCTCATGATTGTATGAATCCAACGTGTCCATCATGCTTGATTGTTCCTTCTTTGATCATGAGATAAAGGATTGTCCCACACTGATAGGGAGTTTGCGTGACAAGGGATCACTCCAACCTCCACCAACTCAAAACTTGCAAATCTTGAGGTCTGAGCCATGTGAGGAAGACCCTAACATGAACATTGTGCTCCGAAGTGGAATTATGACAGGGGATGATAAAGGAAAGCAGCCCGAAGATAGTACTTAGGTTCAAAAGGCTCTGATGAAAGAACCATAGTTTGATTTGGAGCGCACTAAGGAAACCCTCATGGAATCTAGGAAAAGCTTCGTTGATGCCTCCACTTCATGAAGCAAAGATAGACCGGAGCTAGAAATGGACCAAGCAATGCTCACGACATTCCTAGAGACGTGCATGAAGCTACTGCGTGACAGCAAGGCTATAAACGGATTCTAAGAACTCATAAATATATGTGATGGGACCGTGCCAGGAGAACCCCGCGTAGTTCGGAAGATTGTAAAGCATGTGACGAGGGCGGGAAGAGAAATGAGATTGACCATGCAGATTGGAGAATATGAGATGGACCAAGTGATTCAGCGTTTAGGATCGGACACGAATGTTCTCCTGAAGCAGACATGGGAGTGCATGGGAAGGCCTACGCTATAGTTGTCCCCTATCCAGCTGCGAATGGAGAACCAACAAAAGATCATACCTATGGGGAGATTGTAGGGAATCACCATGGATATTGAAGGAGAAAGCATGCTGGTAGAATTTGAAATGATAGAGATTATTTATGATAGAAATACCTACCCTGCACTATTAGGAATCGATTGGGTGACTGACATGAACGGGGTGATAAATCTAAAGAAGCGAAAGATGATTTTTGAGAAAACTTCTCTGCGTGTAGTCATACCTCTGGACCCTACAGAAGGATCATGCTACACGGAGCCAGTGCATGACTATGATAGCGACGACAACTTGGACCACATCTATAAGATAATCACGTGAGAGAAATGCTGGTTAAATCCCACACAGATGGATGAATCTCATGGGGGCATGAAATCTCCTGTACATTAGATTCGGAGGAGGAAATAGAGTGATCAAAGAACCCGTTACACAAGGTAACCATGCTGAACTGTAACATGATGACAAGATTGTTGCACTGCATATCAACGGAAGTAAGGGATCTGCCTACTTATGATGGGTTAAGGGAGGTAGATGCTTTCTTGAATACATTTGAAAGAGAGGTGTTGGAACAACAACGTTTTGACGCTTTGAAATGGGTATTACGTTCTATGGTCGCCAGGTGGTGGGGTATGAACCAAGGAAGCTTTGTGGTATGCATCTAAAAGACAACTATGATGGACGGAATGATCCATGCACACATCTGTCCAGGTGGGTATAGGCATATGTTAAATAACCTGCCTGGATGCACACAGACTTCGCGTTAGGGGCCATGGTCAATAAGCATGTGCAGGTGAGGTAATTGAGCGAACGACCCCTCTAGTTGGGACGATGGAGTGAGGAAAGAATGAGTGTGCAGAAGGTTATCCACGCAGAAACTTTCAACGAAGTGTGTGAAGCACTGAACAAGGTATATGGTATGCAGTGAAGTGATTGGGACCTGCTCATACCTACAATACTATGGGCTTATAGGACAACCTACAAGAAACTGACGTGACAGACACCTTTCCAGTTTATCTATGGAGTGGAAGGTGTAATGCCAATGGAGTATATTGTGCCTAGTTTGTGCATAGCAGTGCTCATAGGTATGAAGGACCATGGAGCCCTGGAGAAGAGGCTCGCGCAGTTGGAGGAACTCGAAGAGGAATGATTTTTGGCTGGATTCCATCAATAGGTACAAAATCAGCATGAGAAGGCCTGGCACAATCGACATATTAAGTTGCACACCTTCAAGGTAAACGATCTGGTGTTACTATATGAAAGTAAGTTTGATAAATTCCCAAGAAATTTCAGAATGCATTGGCTGGGACCATATGTTGTTAAAGAGGTCACACAAAGAGGCGTAGTGTAGGTGGTAAAGCTAAATGGAGAACCTTTCCCAGGCAAAGTGAATGGAAGTCGATTGAAGTCATACGCTGGTGGCCCCACTATCTGACTAGCCAATAGAAGCACGGTCTTCGTGCTCCAGGTAGCTGAAAGAAGGCACAAGGCTATAAGTAGATGTAGGGGATCCAAGAACAAATACAAGGGAATAGTTATGACACCGCTATCTTGAAACAACACGTACAAGAGATACAGTAGGCAACTATTCGATGTGCTACCAACTTTGCAGTAGTCCAAGCAAAGTTGGGAGGTCTTTGCACGAAGATCTCCGCACCGATAGAGTGACTCGAGGGTGAGGCACGATGTTTGTGTTGGGGGCCTGTTCGGTGTGGGATCCCCCTAAAGCATGTTTTAGGGCTTAAAGCCCAAATTCTGACTAAGTCCATTGTGAAGACTTTGAAATTCGTGGGTGTGGAGCATGAAGTTGTAAAAGAGTCTACCCTTACTTTTGTAAATGTAGTGTCGGTTTGAGAGATCTACCCATGGTTCGCAGACCATGGGATTGTATAAATAGAGTGAGGCTCTAAGTGTAAAGAGACATCTGGACAAGGATAGAAGGAAATCAATCCATGAAGCATTGAGTCAAAGTGTAGAGTTGTGTCTTTGGGTCGTACAGCAGGAGAAGGCTCTGCAACTTAGTGCGCAGAGGCCTAGTAGACCACAGTTGAGTGCGCGGTCCCCTGCAGCTAAGTGCACAAGGCAGGTTGAGTCTGTAACCATTGAAAACATTAATAAAGAGAAGTTTTACCATATTTATGGGTATCTTTTCCTATTTTATGCATTGAAGTATACTGGGTATCAATTGGAAGTTTACTGTTTATTTACTATGCAAACTTATATGAATATGCTAAGTAAGTGAATGTAATATAAGCTATCTATTTACGCAAAGATAGCTAATTGTTATAAGGAAATAAGTAAGATCCACAGTGTGACTTGGGGAAATAGTGTAGATCGCTGCTCTAGTAGTGCAAAAGCCCCAGAACCCTTGGTTAGGGTTGCACAAAGGTGAATATAATAGGGCGCGAAGGCCCCACCGGTCAGGGAAGTGTGTGAAGGTATTCACAGTTGGGCTAAATCAATCCCTCAGACATCAGAAGGGTGTGGAAACCTGGTTCCAACATACCCCCATACTGCTTCGGGTGAGACCTTAGTCCATGCTCCACGTACTATTGTCGAAAGGGCCAGTAGTACAGGAATTTGTTTGGCTAATTAAACTTTGAACCTGGGTCAAGCCCTAACAAGACAACACTTCACAAGAGATGAACTTAAGGATATGGTAGGCCACCTCATCCAAGGGATAGGGGAGGCTCTCCCTTCTGACTCCGTTTTTATATTCAATTAGTTTCTCATCATCATGAAGAAATTGTTCTTAGAAAGGGCATTTCTGGACTTGTCATTTGTGAAAATTCCTAGATCTAACAATCTTAGGAATCCTACTCTAACCAACTCAATCTACTTCACCTAGATCATAAATTACATTACAAACTTATTTCAGATTTCTTCTTGAAATATTGAAGTAATTAATGAAGCAACCTACACCAAATTAAATATGATTCTGAAACATAGAAACTGAGTAAGGAAATACAAACACATAGGACACTATTATTTTTTGACAAAAGTCCCTAGAAAAACCCAATGCGAGAAAACTGGTGTAGCAGCTCTGAGGGTTTATTATTATTAAAAGGTAGAAAATTCTAAAAACATCTCTGAATACCTCACAAGGTTATTTAGCTACAGAGAGAAATACTAGCAGAAAGAATTGTGAGGTTTCCTCACACTATCACTGAAAGTCTTGGTTGATCTAGCCCTTGAATGATTTCCCCTGGCTTTTTTGGCTGCGTTTGGACTACCTCTACGTAGTGTCTACGTCAAGCTATCTGGGGACTACATCACTCCTCTAGCTGGTTGATTTTCTACTATTACACAAAATTTTGTCATTGTCCCTATACTCCCCATTTCTTGATCCTCAAGAACCTCTACAGTGAATCCCGCATGAATTTCCTTCATGAAGAAACTCCCATTATGTCCCTTTTCATGAGAAAACCAAATCCCCTTTGCATCATTTCCCCTGAAACTTCTATTTTTCCTAGTTTACAAGACTGACACTAATGGCCTTTGTCTCCCACATGCCGATGTGTAGAGATTAGCACTACTCCTCATACTGACCAGAGCAACTGGGATGTGTCTCATTCGTGCTGGTCTTATTATGGAAAGTTTTTCAAATTAGAGTTGAAGCTTCCAGCTCTAGAAGCTCCATAACAAAAGTCTAGTAAATGGTTTGGCCGAATGGGGTCAACGATGACAGTTTGGGCTCCTTTCCCCTATAATGATGGAACTACCTCAAGGGATAAGTCCTTGTCCCATGAGAAGAGGATCCATCTCCCATGCATATTTCCTATATAAACCTCCCTTCTTCCCAATCACAAACTAGTCATAGTTATAGTTGATAGTTTTCTGGTTTAGTGTGAGTGTTATAGTGGCAAAGTGTTGATACTATTTTGGAGTAGACAGGAAAGCTATTACTAGTTGTAGCTATCTAGTTTTGTTGAGGGAGAAGTTTGTTTTCATTTGGAGTGAACCCTAAAGGGAAGAGCTTTAAAACTATTGTTGTTTGAAGCCATCATGGAATGCTAGCAGAAGTGTGTGGGGACCTTGTCTTGTTAGAGGAAGACTGCAACGTCAAGATGAATGGTTGTAATCTCTCTTTGATATTAATATATAAAACTATCGATTGATTTCCTACATGTTTTTTAATATTACATATCCATGTCTTAATGCTTCTTGACTTGTTAGGTAGGTTGAATTGCAATTTGTCTATTATTATGTTTGTGTGTTGTTATTGTTTACTTGTTTCAGGAGCTTGATGAAGGAAGTGAGAGATTTCTGGATCAAGCAAGCGAGGACATCATCAAGCAAGATAAGTGGCCAAGAGGTTGGCCCTCTTGATTGATTCTAACCTAAGGAGATCTTCCATGGAATGTATCTATTGTGGCTAGACCCATTATCGGGCTAGAGGAATTCGTTCGTTTCCACACTTATACTTTTACTTCACTACAAATTGGTGACTCCATTGGGGAGATCCCGTTTTTTTGTTTGTTTTGTATTTCATGATTTCGAGAGAACTTTTCTAGTTTCACATTTTCCCTTTGGTTCTTCTTATTTTCTCCTACTTACTGGCCTGAGTCTAAAATTCATAGTAGCAGATCTTGTCCCTGTTTTGATTTCTTTTTTATTTTTCCTTAGTTACCTTGGCCAGCGCACTTAACCTGCTGACAGTCTTGCCGACCAGAACAAATCACTGAGGAACAGTCACACCGACCAGCCTCTAGCGCTTATTTTCAGTTAGGTAGTTGCACTGACCAGCCTCTGGTGCTTGTTGTTAGTTAGGCAGTCGCGCCGACGCTTGTAAGTGAAGATTAGGGCTTGACCCCAATCTTGGACAATGTGTTCGGCTCTTGTGTTTTAACCTCGTGAGCCTTTCTGACTATCTTCTCCCTAACTAGAAAGCTACATTTAGCTTGTTTGGTTTAGCCCACCCTCTGATGTGTTAATTTTGGCCCTGTGTGAAGTTCATTTTTATTTTTTCTTTGAATCCCTTGATTGGCACTATTTTTGGTCAAAAAGTCGTGCCAATCAGCCATCAAAGCTAGTTGTAGTATTATTCAGACATGCCGATTGGTGCTACCTTTTTCCCAAAAGTCACTTCGACCTCTGAGTTAAGAAAAAATCATAATTTTTCCCATTCCAGTGCTAGTGTGTCTTGACGCTCAGACTCTCTTCTTCCATCCAAAAGTGACTAGAATGCTTTATTTTCAATTGAGTGAGTGAAAGAGTCTCATTTGTTCTCTTATTTAGAGTGTCTCTTTTCTCTTTCCAAGCATAGATTACATTGCTTGGTTTGTTGATTGAAGCATTTATGTGTTTGGTTTGTTTAATCTAGGGAAGAAGTTTCTTTTTAGTTTCATTTATCATGCTTTAGATTTGATAGGTTATTGTTTTTTCAGAATTGTGAAATTTTTCATTTTAAGTGCTTTATGTGAAAGATTCATTTTTCATTTTATGAAAAGGAAAACATCATTCTAGTTTACTTAAGTGAAAATATTGCATTAGTAGCATTATTGAGAAGCTAGAATTGCATCATCATAAGCATTGGAAATGGGATGAAACTCCTTATGTTGTTATAGGAAGATTAAGTGCATTTAGGAGATTTATTAGTGAAAGATTTCATTCTTCGATTGTTGCATTAATGTTGTGTCCTCTATCTCTCAATTAGTGATAACTTTCATCGAAGACAAAGATCTCTTTTCTCATATAGCTGCATATAGTAGTTTTTAGATGACAGCGATAGGGCCTTGTAATTGAAACCTAATTCAAGATCAACCATTAAAATTTATCGAATTAACCTAAGGAGGAATGGAAATGTAACACTCACATTCAGTGGTCTAGGCTAGAGACGTGTTCCGGCGTTTGTAAACCTAGAAGTTATCGTTAGCTTTGGCATTAGACAATGCTAGTATGGATTTGTGCTCCCCATACCATCGAGTATATAAGGGGAGACCCCACTAGGCTACAATCATTTTATCATTAGGAATCGGAGTCAACCGCCTTACAAACATGATACACTGAACACAACATTCGGGGAGATTGTCTACTCGTACTTCTTGGTTCACCCGGAGGTATTCTACAATTCATGGATGCCTAGTAATCTTGTTTACCTAGATCATCCAGAGCAGTCATTTGATCTTTTTGACTCATTAAAATTAAAATATCTTTTGAGCACTTGTCCTTTTGAGCTCATTTCCAATTGAAAGTTATAGAGTCACCTTTCGTCCTTTTCTCGACTCTTAGAATAAGAAAAGGCAAAGTTTTGTTTCAGTGTTCTAAAATTAATCCCACAAAATATTCCTGGTAAAGGTTATCTTCCTTAGTAATTCTTTATGGTCGATTCCAATGGCAACATTTCTAGAGTACACTAGTCAAGGATTCCCCTCGGATGGGAATCCTAGTCCTTTTCCTTCTTTAGGAAATGTTGGTCCTCCTTATATGGCAACGTTGTCCCTCCCTGAGTTAACCATTGGTTTACCTGTCTGGTTATTTTCGACCTCGTTGGTCCCGAGTGTCCCAAATCCTACCCCATTTTCTCCTTCATTCGAATCATGTCACGATGATTCTAAGGTTCACCCCTCACCTTCTTCCCCCATTTCTTCACCCTATTCTTCTACTTCGCTTGGTGAAAGTTTGAAATCCAGTAACTAGGAGGCTAAGAAGAAGAAGAAGAAGAAGAAGTTAAATAAGCGAGAGGCCAACCGTGCAGCTATTACTCCAAATGCAACCCCCATCAACAAACCTTTTGATCCTTTGCGGAAGGTATAATTCCCTTGCAAGCTATGTAAGGGTGACCATCTCCTTCGAGACTGTCTTGGCATTCCCTGAGTCTTAGAGGTATGGTATCAAAACCTAAACTAACTGTCCCCATTGACCTCTAGAGATCATGTTGATGTTACTAGCGATTGTAAGAAGAAGGGAAAGATTAAATTCCCTTGTAGGTCATGTGAAGGAGATAATCTTCTTCACCTTTGTCCTCTTATGGATAAAGCTTCCGAAGTTTTGGAAAACCTTATAGTTCCTCAACCCAAACTTCTTGTTGGTTAGCAGGGGCTTTCTTCCAACCCTCTCCTAGTTGGTAAAGAGATTTACTTGGATTCATCTCTTTCCCATCCTACTCTTCTTGAGCGAGACTCTCTTGTGTCTATTCCCATCCAACCATTGGTAAAAAATAGTGTAGACTTGGTTTCACCACCAGTTTCTCACTCTGTTCTAGAAGAGAGTGGTGATCATACTACTCATGTTCTTCTCATCTCCTCATATTCACATGAATTGAAGGGTGACCCTCCCGTCCCAGTTGTTTAGGAGAGTCCTTCTCCTATTCTTGCAAGGCTTGGGGGAAATCATATGATACCCCCACCAAGTATTTTTGTTGTCTCTTTTGATTGGGGTCCATTGACTGCTTTTTGCCTCCCATCATATGTGCCTTGCTAGTACCTAGAACTATATTAGATGAAGGTGTGTTTTTTAGCATTGTGTCTTCTACTACTTAGAAATATTTGGGTTCCCCACAGCTTGTGCACATCATTCAGAATTTGTTGGCCTTCAACAAAGGAACCAGTCAACCTTTAGGGACCCTTTTGAAGATCCCTATTACTTTGGGATGAAAGACCATCTATATAGATGCGATGGTAGTCCAAGGTCACTTAGATTTCAATATTCTCCTTGGACACGACTATGTTTATGTCATGGTAGCTCTTGTTTCTTTACTTTTCCATGTGGTTTGTTTTCCGCGCAAAGGGAGAATTGTGACTATTGATCAATTGTCATTCATTGGTCACCAAGCACCTCCTTTGAAACCATCATCCCCTATTGGCTCTTGTTTGCAAGAAGTACCTTCCCCGCCACAGGTCAATTATGTGGCTACTCGTTTTGTCTCCAGATTTTCTAATGATCACACAGATGGTATAGTACATTATGTACTGGGGGCATTGGAACCTGATTTGTCTTTGGTACCAAATGACATACATGTATTCCTCCTAGAGCATGGATCTTCCATCTAGTGAAGACCTCTTGGGAGCCATGTTATCGTATGGTCCATGAACAGATGAATGAGGATAGTTCTTTTTATTATGTCAACCTCGTTAAAAAATGAAACAAGGGTCATCAAGATAGCTCCTAGTATTATGTTAACCTCGTTAAAAAATGAAACAAAGGGTGTGAGCAGAGTTCCTTGTCTTGTGTCAAGCTCGTTAAAAAATGAAACAAGGGTCCGAGGATAGTTTCTTCCTGTATCTACCTCATTAAAAAATTAAACAAATGTCTGAGGATAGTTCTTTTACTGTGTCAACCTTGTTAAAAAAATGAAACAACTCTCTTTTCCAAATCGAGTCTTTGACTAAGATCTTGTAAAATTCTAGTTGAGTCTTTCCTAGACCTCGAATGTGAACCTTCATTCCATCCACCTAGTTGACTGAAATGAAGCTTGGGGGGCATGTACCTCGATTGAGTCATTATGCTGGGGGCATGTACACTTATAGCAAGCATAGTTTTTTGTTTCAATATTGTGTAAACATGAAACCAAATTCAAGTAGAGTTCCCCATGGTTCAAGCTTGTGTAAAAATGAACCCATGCCCAATTTACGTCTCATGATTGCCATTTTTATCAGCTAATTTCTGCTAGATGAGCCTTGGTTGTTTCATTCCATCACCACCATCTCTTTGGCAGATCACATGCTTTCACTTGGTTTTTTTAGTCTCCTGAGGGACCACAACGATGATTGGTTTTATTAGCCATCCTCTTTACCATTACGTGTTTGAGAAGTTCCACCATTATTAGAACCAGTTGCTACCCTTTATACCACTCATTTCTCTAGGACGAGTCACCTTTAAGCTCTCTCCTGACTCATAAAATATGAAAAGATTGTCGATTATTTTTCCCTTTTGAGTAGTAAAAGAAAATAAAATGGGGGGTCCACTTTTAGATATTTTCTAACCCTTTAAAACCGAAAATATGGTCAAGCCCTTGTCTTTATGAACTCGTTAATGGATGCAAAACGTCGTGTGCCTTGTATAAGTTGACCCCTTTTTCAGGCTGGGAGGCACTATTTACAAAAAAGTACTCCTTGACTAAAATGTTCAAGCACTTCTCTCAAGTATTGTTTTCTACCTTTTTGGGCTCGAGAGACACAAATGTATGAAAAGGGACTATGTGGAGTTATCTTCTAAATGTCTTTTCCAAACTCTCTAAACATGAAAAATATACTGAGTTACACATTTGTCGGACTCGTTAAAATATTAAACAACATCGGATATGTCACCATGATGAACACGATATTCTCCTTCCTAGGACTCATTAAACTTACTAGATTGGATTTGTCCGAAGGATCAACTTACAGTGCAAGCATATGATATCCCCTTCAAGCTTGTGATTAAAAAATAATTGGGTTACTTGCCAGAAATGGTGGGGGGGAATTTGGAAATCTATCAGTCGTGTTAGCAGCTCACTCTTCAACATGACACTCTTTGCTTTGTGTTGGGTTTGGAAATCCTCCTTTGCATCATTGACCTTCCTGGGTTTAGGCCATTCATTTTTTCCTTCCATTTGATCTCTGCCACATCATTATGACCATCGATTCCATGGATCCAAAAGCTGCCAAGCTTCCAGTTGTGTCATCGATAAGATTTATCCTTCTACAGTTACACTTACCTCTGAGACTCTGTATCATCCAAAATAATTTTGCATCCTCTCGTCTTGCGTCGATGATGTGGGATTCATTATGGTCCTCCTTCGACACGTCGCTTTTTGTTGACTTCAACTCATTATCCAAGAAGTTGACGAGAGACTCCCTTCCATTACCTTAGAGCTTGCATGCCCTAATGGAAAGTTCTTCGCACTCGACAATAAGTTCACATCATTGACTTTTCATCAAGTGATTTCATGGGTGTTCGACTTCAATACCTATATTCACATTTCGTGAATTGTGGTGGTAGTACCTTGAGGACCATTATCATTATTGGTGGTTTATCTCATGCTTATTAACAGTTTACACCATTGACTGGTAATAAAGTGACTTTCTAGCATGTTTGACATCAACGCACCCATTTTCATGCTAGGATATGTACTTTGATCGGGTCGTGTTAGAGCGCAAGACCCTGGACTTATATCACAAAAATTCCAGGTTACGAAGTGGTGTGACATGGTTATGATGATATGCATGTCTCTATCAGATAGATGGTTGTGACCAGACCATGAGTTATAATATGTGGTCCTTCTCATTATTGGATGGATGTGACCATACCTTAGTTTTATTATGACCCTCCTTGACGAATGGTTGTGCCCATACCTGGATCCATTTACATGATCAGTCTCTGGATGGTTGAGCCCATGCCATGATTCATGTATCATTTGACAAAGATCTCATTTTATGTATAGGTATATGTACTTGTTTTTTTGCAGGTTTTCCGATGGTAGACCAGTTCCTGTCACTGATTTATAAAGCATTTCATCCCTCACTATAGCTCGGCCTTCACGCTTTAGGGGGCATCTATTACCAATTTTTTTTCATTGTCCCTGCACTCCCCATTCCTTGATCCTGGAGTACCTCTATGGTGAATCCCACATGCTTTTCCTTCATGAAGAAACTCCCATTGTGTCCCTCTTCATGAGCAGATCAATTCCCTTTTGCACCATTTCCCTTGAAACTTTTGTTTTGCCTAGTTTACAAGACCGATGCTAATGGCCTTTGTCTCCCCTGCGCTGATGTGCAAAGATTAGCACTACTCCCCACACCGACTGGAGTGACTAGGCTGTGTCTTAGTCATGCTAGTCCTGTTATAGAAAGTTTTTTAAATTAGAGCTGTAGCTTCCATCTCTAGAAGCTTCGTAACGGAAGTCTGGTAAATGGTTTGGCTAGATGGGGTCGAGGATGGCAGTTTGGGCTCCTTTACCCTATAATGATGGAACTAACTCAAGGGACAAGTCCTTCTCCCATGAGAAGAGGATCCATCTCCCATCCATATTTCCTATATAAACCTCCCTTCTTCCCAAGCACAAACTAGTCACAGTTACAATTGATAGTTGTTTGGCTGAGTGTGAGTGTTATAGTTGCAAAGTGTTGATACTATTTTTTAGTAGACAAGAAAGCTATTACTAGTTCTAGCTATCTATTTGTGTTGAGGGAGAAGTGTGTTTTGGTTTGGAGTGAAGCCTAAAGGGAAGATCTTTAAAACTATTGTTGTTTGAAGCCATCATGTAATGCTAGCAGAAGAGTGTGGGAACCTGGTCTTGTTAGAGGAAGACTGCAACATCAAGACAAATGATTGCAATCTATATTTGATATAATATATGTCACTATCAATTGATTTCCTACATGTTTTATAATATTAAATATCCATTTCTTAATGCTTCTTGCCTCATTAAGTAGGTTGAATTGCATTTTGTGTATTATTATGTTTGTGTGTTGTTGTTGTTTACTTGTTTCAGGAGCTTGACGAAGGAAGCGAGAGATTGCTGGAGCGAGCAAGCGAGGACATCATCAAGTAGGATAAGCGACCAGATAGGCTCTCTTGATTAATTGTAACCTAAGGAAATATTCCATAGAATGTATCTGTTGTGGCTAGACCCATGATTGGGATAGAGGAATTCGTTCGTGTATGCACTTATAATTTGACTTCCCCACATCTACCCAAGAGATTCGATTTCTGCCTCCTACTATCACACCCTGGTTCCTGGCTTCTAAAACTTGAATTCCATTTTTAAAATTTGGACTCCTCACTGGTTTTTGCGCTGCCTCTACATCGCTCTGCATCACTCCCTCTCACTCAGCACTACCACTATTGGATTAATCTTTTCTTGTATCTGCTGAATATTCTCCAATAGAGAAAATAACTGTCTCTTCAGAAGCTATCCCTACCCCTCTGCTACAAGATATCTCCTCAAAATAATTTTCCTCCTTAGAACTTCTCACTTCAGAAAATTGATTTCTTGATCTCTCTCGGTGTATTTTCGAAATGACCCTTAAGCCCATTCTTATATCTTCCTGTTGGGAAACCAACAACCTAGATTAACTCCTAATCAAAGGCTGAAATAATTTTGACTTGATATTCTTTTTTTCTAGAAGTTTCACCCATAATTAGATTAATACCCATTAATATTTTAATTTTCCTAAGTTTAGACTTAAGAACTGCATTAAAAATATTAATTATTTTAATAAAATCATCTCTGGGTGGAATTTCCCAAAATGGTTTCTGGGTCCTTTGGAATGCATGTGCCCAAGCCTCCCTACAAAATTTGAGGCCTAGATCACATATGATGGTACTCCAAATCAATACTCCCTCTTAGCAAGGAATATGCTCGAGCAATATACTACTGCTGCATACTCCTCTGACTCTGAAGCATCGTCCTCTGCACTGCTGATGTTTGACATGTTTTCCAACAACTACTGTAATGCTGCCGCAACTATACTATTGCCTTCATGAGTACCACTACCAATGCTACATCTGTAATACAACTCCCTCTAAAATGTTGCATATGTTATGCTGCTAGTGCTGCCATTGCTAACGCTGCATCCATAATGCAACGTAGTTTTTGAGAGAAGCAATTAAAAACACCCAAAACTGGGAAAATATCTTATGGATACACCTCGGTGCTAAAAGCTTGACTGCTACTAGTCCCATGCTATCTTCTAAAGCTACTGCGTCATTGAAGCTCTACAGTATGCCTCGATGCACTGCTGCCTCTCTACTCGGCGTTGCTCAAATTCTGGTGCTCCTACCTACTGCATCTATCACTCCAACACTCCATGCCACCAACTAAAAACTCCTCCATCCCTTTACTATTGACCATGGGCTCACATAGCAAGGTGATGATCTAAGAGGTGGGCTCCTCAAGGATCATGCCCATATTTAGCTCTATCGAACTAAAACTCCAAATCGTCCCAGCTCCCCCCTGGAGGTACCTTGGCTGTCATGGCAAACTCCTCATCTTTTTTTATCTTTGCAGGTGCAACCTTAGGATTGTGCTTTTCATCCTTATCCTTTTTCTTCAAAGGACACTGGGATGCATAGTGGCCCATCTTGCCACATATAAAACACTTCACGTTGGAGATGTCCTTATTTCATCTATGTTGCCATTGTTGTCCCTTTGATGCAAGGGATGCATTCTCCTCCTCCTCCTTGGGCTTCGACCCACTGCTGATGCTACTTCCGTCAAGCTTGACCTTGACCAGGTCTCTCCTCAGCTCCTCCTATTTTAGAGCTACCCACATCTCATCCCAATTAGGCAATGCTTCTCTACCTAAGATACTCTAGACAAAGACTGGCTATTCATTCGAGACAATTTAGGGCTAGTCTCAATAACTCTGAATCTTGAGGTGTATGCCCTACAACTGACAACTCATCACGAGACTTTTTCAACCTTTTGAGGAAGGGTTTCACACGCTCTCCCTTTTTCCTATAGGAAAATCTAAGCTTCTGCTCTAAGTACATATTTTGCTTCTTAGAAGATCGCTGATACAACATGGCCAGAGCATCTCACATCTCCTTAGCAATTGCTCTGCCAACAACGTAACATACCACATGATCCTTGACTCCATCCAAGATCATCCTCTTCACATTCACCATCTCAGCCTTGTACTTCTTTAGTGGATTTGCATCTGTAGTTTCAAATACCAAACTATCGACACATGTCCTGAGGGTATGCTCATCTAGAAGGAAGGACATTATAGCATTCCAAATGACATAGTTGGAAGCTCCATCCATCCTATCATAATCCCTCAAGCCACTGGTTTCGATCTCCTCCAAAAGCTGTCAAAAAACTCCCTCTTTCTACCTACTGCATAGCTTTTGGGTTGGCTTACGTACTCCCTGATGGATCTGGTAAGTCTGTTGCTCCTCTACTGCCCAAAAAATGAGAAATATTCATTTCCTCAACAAGAAACCACCGAGGAAGTATTCCCTCACTATGCAACCTGCTTCCTTCTTTCGACGACTTTTCTTCCCAACACTCAGCTTGCAGAAAACTTCATCCCTGAGGCTCTGGGTGGCTCTCTCTACCTTGGAAAATTCTTGATCTGGCATACTTACTTCTCTATCGACTCACTCAAAGAGAGACAAACTCAAAAATATAGCCCTTATGGCTAGAACTGCACAATCCTTTAGGGGATTCAAACTATTTCTTGTTGCAACAAGTTGGCCCCTTATTCAGTGCTAGATATACTCTTCCTATTTCACAAAAAAAACTTTCATACCATGTTAAAATTCCTAGATCTAACAATCTTAGGAATCCTACTATAACTAGCTGAATCTACTTCACCTAGATTGTAGATTACATTTCAAACTTATTTCAGATTTCTTCTTGAAATATTGAACTAAATTACTGAAGCAACCTACACCAAATTAAATATGATTTTGAAACATAGAAACTGAGCAAGTAAATACAAACACATATGACACCATTATTTTTGGACAAAAGTCCCTAGAAAAAACCAATGCGGGAACACTCGTGCAACAACTTTGATGGTCTATTATTATTAAGTAGTAGAAAATTATGAATACATCTTTGAATACCTCACAGGGTTATTCAATTATAGATAGAAATACTGGCAGAAAGAGTTGTGAGGTTACCTCACACTATTATTGGAAATCTTGGCTCATCCAACCCCAGACTAATTTCCCCTAGCTTTTCTAGCTACCTCTGCACAATGCCTCTGTCAAGCCAACATCAAGCTCTTTGGGGAATGCGTCACTCCTTTGGCTAGTCAATTCGGTTCCCAGGAGATTCGATTTAGGCCTCCCAATCTCACACCCATTAGGGGAATTTTGAGGTCTAAAATGGGCCTCCTAAGAAAAATGTTCAACCAAAATAAACTTTATAAGAACAATAGGATTAAAGATGATTGTATCAAACATGGGGGATGATTCACCATTTTTAGATTAAAAAAGTAAAAATATTAAAAAGTAATAAAATAATAAAACTACTTTTTCAACTTGTATTTTCAACTTATCTCCCTAAGGTTTTACTCAAATTTCAAGTGGGAGTACTCGTTGGATGCAAAATTTAATTCATCATCCAAGAAGTACCCATGTTCCATACTTTTGATGGACCCCACTACACGAAAAATGAGAAATACATGAAAAAAATGATTGCAATCATGTTTTTCATGTATTTCTCATTTTTCATGTAGCAGGGTCCATCGAAAGTATGCAACATGGGCACTCCTTGGATGAGGAATCAAATTTTTCATCTAATGAGTGTTTCTGCTCAAAATTCAAGTAAACCTATAGGGAGATAAGTTGAAAATAGCTTTTTCTTTTTTCCCTCTAAAATTTGATGATGTAATCTAATATTATTTTATTATTTCCACTATTGTTTTATAATTTCCTTAGGAGGCCCATTTTAGACCTCAAAATTCCCCTAATCCCAATTCTCATCTTCTAAAACTTTATTTCCCTTTACAAATTTTGGACTCCTCACTAGTTTCTACGTTGTCTCTGCATCAACCCCTCTGGCTCAGCATTGCCACTACTAGATTACTCTATGCCTCTCTCTCTTCATCATTCTCTAGCTGAGAAAATCACTCTCTCTCGAGATGCTATCCTTGCCCATCCTCAATCGATTTTTCCTCCTGAGAACTTCTCACTTCAGAAAATTGATTTATTGATCTTTCTTGGTGTATTTTCCAAAAGACCCTCATGCCCCTTCTTATATCTTCATATTGCAAAACCAACGAAATATATTAACTCCTAATCAAAGGCTTAGATTGTTTTTACTTGATCTCCATCTTTCTCTAGAATTTTCACTCACAAATAGATTAATACCCATTAATATTTTAATCTTCCTAAGTTTAGACTTAGGAACTCCATTAAAAATATTAATTATTTTAATAAAATCGTCTCTGGGTGGAATTTCCAAAAATAATTTTTGTGTTCTTTGGAATGCATGTGTACAAGCCTCCCTACAAAATTTGAGGCCTAGATCACATCCAATGATATTGAAAATGAACATCTTCCTTTCTCCATTGGACCCCTGGGGGAAGTGTTGACACCTTGCTAATCAACTCAGGATTGATGGTAATGGATAATCCCCTCACCACTGTGGTAGCACTAGATCTTTCCTGAGGTTTTAGGGCCATGGAAAACTCATAAGTGATATCATCATCATATCCTTTTAGCAACTCAAAGAAACCTAACCATTGATTCCTCCTGAAAATGTCTACTACATGGGGATGAAGTTGAGTTCTCTTAGACCCTATAGGCTCTCTCGTATTTAATCCCCTTCCCATCTTCTTCTCTATTTTTAACTAGGTGTAGGATGATTTCTTCTTTTGATAGCTCCAATTATGAATTCCATTCTATTTTATAGCCAAAAGACTCTTTTAATCTAAAAGATGACTGTAATTACCAAGAGAGTTCAAGGTGCACCAGCATGTAAATCATGGACAAAACAATGAGAGGGGACACTTAATTTTCACCATAAGGCCTGGTATAATGATAATTTGAAGTCAAAATTGACCATAGGCACCATTATTGCACCCTTGGAGGCTTCTTGTAGCAATTTTTGTGCTTCCTATAACTCCCTGTAGCTTCCTTTAGCTTCTTATAGCTACTTCCCGTAGTTTCCTCCTGTAGGAATGACAGAGTATGGTTTGAATCTCTCGATAGATTCCCAAGCTTGTTCCTACCTTAACTAACTTCAAAATGAGTGAATATGAAAGAAAGTTTGAGCTTTGGTACATTATATGTTATTTGTGGCTAGGGCTCGGAGCACTGTGATGACTGGAAGTAGTACGTGTTTTCCTCATTTGGACCATTGGCCCACCTGGAGTGATCATTCCCTCATCCCTTGTAATCAAAACCCACTCGTCTTAACTAATTTTGATTGATGTGACACTCCTATATTGCATGATGACCTATAGATCACTTTTCATTCACTAGATGAGGGTGGCCAAGTTAACTGGCCACCTCTTGCTTATAAAAAGACCTTACCTCAACATTCATACATTTTTCATTATTTTACGCATAGGGAGGATCTTAGAGGTTACCATACCTGTGCCTACCATGTGCTCGATGGATGCATGATGTAGTGCTGGACCTCTGTGTTGCTGCTCAAGGAGTTACCTCATTGTCCTTTTTTTTCCCGTGTATACTTTCTTTGCTCCTGTGTATTTGACTGTTTGTGTTGTTCATGTGTGCAGGTGCTTTGTTGATATCCTAGGTGCTTCTACTGATACTATGGAGTCTTTCTTGGAATGGAAAGGGTCTTCTAGATGATGGTACCATCCCCTTAACTTAATGGGAAGACAAAACTAGGTTTTAGGCTTATTGCAATAGTGGCACAGGCTGCTATAGGAGATCCTATAGCAACCCATTTTTTCTTCTTTCTCAAGGGCTTTCATTTCAGAGGAGTTATGGGAAAGAGTGTAGGGGCTAGAAGATGATGTTAGAGCCCTAATAGAGTGGTGAAGGGTTGTGGAAATGGAGGAAATGTCCTCTATTTTTTTTATTGAGATAGAGCTTAGAGCGGGTTTTAAGAGATGGTGTTTTTTTGTGAATCAGAGATGCATGGAGGATGGGTGAGTGGTTGGATTAAGGTCTGAGGACTCTAATTAGCCTTGGATAGGTCATGCATGATGATTTTACCAATAAAATCCTTTTCTTGTAGTGCTATAGGATCTTCCTGTAACAATTATAAGACATCTTGTAGCAATCTAGAGAGGGCTGAAAATGGGTTTTGGAGGCCCGAGGATGGGTGCGAGTGGTGAGGACATGGCTTTCATCTATGGTATAGAGTGGAAGGAGGGAAAAATTTAATGGAAATTGAGCATGTTTTCCCTAGAGCTCTGCAATTTTCGATTGTCCTCAAAACCTGTAAAATGACAAAAATTATTAATGGACTGGTTGTAGATCCCTATCATGGAATTCTTATTTGTTTGGTTTTGTTTTGTTTTGTTTTTTTTTTTTTTTTTTTTTTTTGAGGGCCACATAGGCTACCTCAAGAGAGGTTTTCAACCTGCCTGTCTGTCCTGGCACCTCAAGGGAGGTTTTCACCCAAGGGTCTTTTGTTTTATTTTCCTTTTTCACTCTTGGGCTAGCTCAAGGAGGTTTTCAGCACAGGAGTTGGCCTCAAATGCCTCATGGAGGTTTTCATCTAGGGCCCTTATTGTTTCTTTTTCACAAAACAAATAGTATCTAGGAATGTTGTGACGTGGAATATAGGACACTTCTAATCACATTCACCTCTTTGTTGATGGTTCTGGTGAACTCTTCCCTGGACAAAGGCTTTCCGTAAACCTTCAATATGTATCCATTGACAAGTAAGTGAATCCCTTCCTCATCAATGGTCTTGATTTGAACAACTCCATTTTCATGGAATTTCTCTATCAGGTATGGGCCTAACCACCTTGTCATCAATTTTCCTTTGATATCCTTGAACCTAGAGTCACATAATAGAGTTCAATCCACTTCTTGACAAACCTTGTCCTTGATGTTCCTATCATGCCAAACCTTCCTCTACAATTACATAACTTGAATGTGTAGGAGGGCCTACATTCTGAAATCATCCAAGCCATTCAAATAGAGAAGCATCTCCTATTGTGCCTTTGTAACATCTAAATCCAATTGTGCTGCCATTCTCAAAGTATTATAATCAAACTCAATGTAGAACAGAGCCTTTTTTTCATACACCAAGTCATAAGGGGTGAAACCATTAATTGTCTTACAAGTTGTATTATAGGCCCAAGTGGCCTCCACTAATTTGTCTTCCCAATCCTTTATGCTACTCATCACAACCTTGGTGAGGATGCCTTATAGTGCCCTATTGGTGACCTCTACTTGTCCATTGGCCTAAGGATGATAGGTAGTAGATGTTGTGTACTTGATGTGATGCTTCCTTAACAAGTTCTCAATAAGATGTGATGTGAATTGAGCTCCCTGATCGCTCTCTAGCTCTCTGGGGTACCCAAATTTGTAGAACACACTCTTCCTTAAGAACTTATCCATTTTCTCCTATGTTTCTAACTTGTCTCAGCCCACTTTGTCAAATAACCAATGCATACAATTATGTACCTTTTATGCTCTGATGGTGGACCAATTGGCCCAATGAAATCCATGCCTCACTTGTCAAATGGCTCTGAAGCCACCTGTGGTTGTAAGGGAATTTCATCCTTGAGAGTAGGTTTCCCCATCCTCTGTCACTAATCACATTGACTGGTGTATATTCTTGCATCTTGGTGGAGAGTGGGCTAGCAGTAGATAACTTGTAGAACCTTGAAAGCTGTCCCCTTGGCAGCAAAGTGACATCCACAAGGCCCAACATGAGAGGGGTAAGAGGATGTCAAAGACTTCCTCTTCCCTGACACATCTCCTCAATATTTGATCTTGTCCTAGCTTGAAGATATTTCCCCCAATCCAAGTGAAAGGGGTACTCTTCCTTACAATTTTGCTCTTCTCCCTTGATGACAGATATGGAGGAAAATCTATAGCAACTAAGTAGTTGGATATGTTAACAAACCATGGAGAAAGGCCTAAAATAGAAAATAAGTGCTCATCTGGCAGCTGATCATCAACCATCCCTTCTACACCTACATACAAAGAAAGTCTAGACAAAAAAATTGAAACTACATTTTCTTTACATGGCTTATCAATGATAGTTAAATCAAATTGTTGTAATAGAAGCAACCATCTAATAAATCTAGCATTCACATCAAGATTGTTCATTAATTACTTGCTAACTACATGTTTAGTATGTACAAAGGTTTTATATCCAATGTGTTGAAAATGGCAACAAGAAATGCTAAAAATAGAAATGCTATAAATAGCATTGTTATAAATAACTTCTAAGGTACCAGTGTTGGACATAGCAAAAAGGAATGAAAAAAGGAAGTGCTAAAAACAGCTTTGCTATAAATAGTATTTTGGGATAGATTCCAATTTAATTAGTCCATAAATTAAAATTGAGAATTAAAATTCAAATTTAGTCTCACTAGCTGTTTGAAAAATAATTAATTAATTCACCTTGAGTTAATTAGTTGTAGAAAATCAAACATGAAGTCTATGTGAAGACCTGCAACAATTTCTCCATTGATTGAGGAAGTTATCCCTTGATTAAAGGAGATTAGGATGAGTTGTACTTTGAATTGTAATTAGTTAGCTCAGTTAACGGAGTTAAGTCCAGTTAGATTAGTTCAAATAGTTTGTTGAACTAATTGTGAGTTCAGTTAGTTAATGCATGCATGCCTGTACCTGCTGCACTTTAGATAACTGAATATTCTCTCATAAATAACTCATGCATGTTAGTTCAATCAAAGATCCAGTTGCGATCAAAGGAAGGGACAATGTACTATCAGTTGGAGAAATTTTCCTATATAGGAAACTTATCCATGCAGAAGGAATTATCTCCTTCAGGTTTCTGTAGTTATTTCAGAGGTGAGAGCAGTGTGTGAGGGATTATTATACATAGGTGGCAGCTTGAGGACCCAGGAGAAAATGCGCAAGGAAATAGGAGGCATGGAGGGCAGAGGAGAGGGTTTGTGAGAAGACTTTAAATGTCTATGAGCAGCAGTGAGGGATTGTACTGAGAGCTGGATAGCTTGAGAGCTAAAGCTTTGTGTAATCGTGAGATATTTCCACTTGTATGATAATACAAAGATTGGGGTTTCTAGATGTTGCTTTCCCAGAGTATTCTTCTGTGTTGATGTATGATTGCTTTCTCATTCTCAGTTATATGTGTTATATTTGATCTTGCTCATATTCAATTAAGCTTCTGCAAAATTTCTCGTAGAAGTAGATCTTGTATTTTGCTTTAGTATATTGCATTATCAGGTGATCTACAGTAGGAATTTCTACATGGTATCAGAGCAAAGGTGATCAAAGCAAAGAATAGTATATACGAAGTAGAGAATTCGAAGTAAAAAAAAAAATGAAAAATTGGGCCGCGAGTTTTCAGAGAAGATCTGAAAATTTTTGTGCAAAATTTCCAAAAACAAATAGCAGATCGAGATTCCTTGGGGAAAGAGAGACAAATTCAAATTTTTTTTTAGCTAAATCGAAGTTCAAATGAGGGAGATATCGCTGATTTAAAATCAACTCTTTTTCTAGAACATTTCGTGACGGTAGGAAAGATGAAATGGATTGGTGTGCTAGCCAAGAACCTGTATGCTCTTGAGGTTCAAGATGCATGAAAAGCCTTGAGGAGCAAAGCAAATGATGGAGACTTGGTGGTTGAGAGGGAGAGTACATTACCTGTCAACATGCAGTGCCAGAAGAAGTCTCAGACAATTGTGGAGGAGCCACAATTTGTGAAGCAACTTTAGGAGGTTGTGGAGCAGCCACAACTGGAGAAGCCAAGAGGAGACCAGTGGAGGCATCCACTCATGCATAGACCTATAGTAGGGGGGAATTTCAAGTCAAGTGGGAAGAAGGATCACATGCATCCATACCTCCAGGTAGGAGGTGGGGCGATGTGGAGTTACAGTCCCAAGAAGGCTGGAATAGGGGCAGGATCCTTGAGGTACCCAACCTCTTTGATTAGAACTTTCTACGGGAGCCCCGACAAGGAGTAGCAGGACTGGCTGAGTGGGTAGAGGTAGATGTAGATGGAGTGGCAAACATAGCTATAGTGCAGGAATCCCAAGACAATGAACATCTAGTAGGCTACAACAATGTGAGAGGCACATGAGTGTTGCACCAGTGCAGGATGGCATAGAGAGGTTTGCAATGATGTGAGATGCATGGAGTGTTGCAACAAATCAGAGGTAATAGAGGGAGCACTTTTTAGTGGCAGAGGAAGCTTCAGCATCAGAGGATGTTTCTAGCCCAACAGGGAGGTCAGTTGGGAGTCTTTTTGTTTCTAGAGTTATTGGGGCAACAACACTTGGGAGAAGTGTTGCATGCAGAACATTCCAAAGGTTCATGATTGGGTTCGAGTTGAATTCGTTTCTTGTTGAGAGGGAGTATTGAAAATGGAAACAAGAAATTCTAAAAATAGAAATGATATAAATAACATCTCAAGTACCAGCATTGGACATAGCAACAAGGAATGAAAAATTGGAAGTGTTAAAAATAGCTTTGCTATAAATATTATTTTGGGATATATTCCAATTTAATTAGTCCCTAAATTAAATTTGAGAATTCAAATTCAAATTTATTCTCACTAGTTGTTTGAAAAATAATTAATTAATTCACCTTGAGTTAATTAGTTGTAGAAAATCAAACATGAAGTCTATGTGAAGACATGCAACAGTTTCTCCATTGATTAAGGAAGTTATCCCTTGATTAAAGGAGATCAGGATGATTTGTACTTTGAGTTGTAATTAGTTAGCTCAGTTAACTGAGTTAAGTCCAGTTAGATTAGTTCATATAGTTTGTTGAACTAATTGTTAGTTCAGTTAGTGAATGCATGCATGCATGTAACTACTACACTTCAGATATCTGAATATTCTCTCATAAATAACTCATGCATGTTAGTTCAGTCAGAGACCCAGTTGAGATCAAAGGAAGGGACAATGTACTATCAGTTGGAGGAATTTTCCTATATAGGAAACTCATCCATGTAGAAGGAATTATCTCCTTCATGTTTGTGCAGTTATTTCAGAGGTTAGAGTAGTGTGTGAGGGATTACTACACACAGGTGGTAGCTTGAGGACCTAGGAGAAACTGTGCAAGGAAATAGGAGACTTGGAGGGAAGAGGAGACGTTTTGTGAGAAGCCTTTGACTATCTATGAGCAACAGTGAGGGATTGTACTGAGAGCTGGATAGCTTGAGAGCTAAAGCTTTGTGTAATCCTGAGATATTTCCACTTGTATGATAATACAAATATTAGGGTTTTTAGTTGTGGCTTTCCCCAGAGTATTCTTCTATGTTCATGTATGATTGCTTTCTCATTCTTAGTTATAAGTGTTCTATTTGATCTTGCTCATATTTGATTAAGCTTCCTCAAAGTTTGTTGTAGAAGTAGATCTTGTATTTTTCTTTAGTATATTGCATTATCAGGTGATCTACAGTGGTAATTTCTACACAATGATGTAGTGTCTGAACTTGTTCAAAGAGTGGACAACAACTAGGAGCTCCTTCTTAGTTACAGTTTAATTCAATTCAACCTTAGATATTTTTTTGCTAATGAAATAAATGGAATAAGGAAACTTGTCATCTATCTAACTTAGAGCTACTCCTACAAATTGGTCAGATGCATAAACATGGATGTGGAAAGGAAGAGACCAAATTGGGCCTCTAAGTATGGGTGCAGTAGTTAATTTTTCTTTCAAGATCTCTAGGGCCTCTTGGCAACTATCTTACCAGCAAAACTCAGAGTCCCTGGCCAGCAATCCAAACAATGGTGAGGCTATTTTTCTAAAGTCTTTTATAAGCCTCCTATAATATCCATCCATCCCAACAAGATCCTAACATTCCTCTACTTTTGAGGAGAGGGACCCCTCTTTATGATGGAAATTTTGTTTGGGTCCACTTGTATTCCTTATCGATATATTGAGTGGCCAAGGAAAATCCCTGAATTCATCAAATATTCACACTTCTCAGGACTAAGTGAGAGGTTCATTTCAATGCACTTCTTTAGGAATTACTCTAGGTTAGAGAGAGCCTCAAGGAAGTCACACCTATAGGGAGTGAAAATCATCCATGTAGATATCTATAGAGTCATGTACTAGCTCAGCAAAGATGCTCAAAATGATCCTTTGAAAAGTGGAAAGGGCATTACATAATCCGAAAGGAAGGACCCTATAAGCAAACTTACCCTAAGGAAAAGTGAATGTAATTTTATCTTGGTCCTCTGGGCTGATCTAGATTTGATTATAACAATTGAATCCATTCGAGAAATAGAAGGAACTATTTCCTGGAAGACCATCCAAGACTTGATAAATGAAAGGTAAAGGGAAATGGTAGTTTTTAGTGGCTTTGTTCAACTCTTTATAATCCACACAAATCCTCCACATTCCATTATTCTTTGGGACCAAAACTAGAGAGGACACCCACTCACTATCTGAGATGGGGTAAATGAATCCTGCATCCAACAACTTCTGCAACTCTTCCTTTACTATGTTTTTGAGGGTTAGGTTCATTCTACTTTGAGGTTTGTGCACTGGTTTTCATCCTCCTTGATGTAGATTGGATGAGTACACACCAAAGGATGCACTCCCTTCATTTCTTTATAGCTCTAGGAAAAAGCATCTAAGTTCTCTCTCAACATGTTGGACAAATTCTATTCTTGGTTGGTTGATAGAGAGGGGTTGATCTTCAAGGTTTTAGATGGACCAAATTATACCAATTTGACATGAGAAGGAATTGGGTCCACTCGGCATAACTGGGTCCAAGGATTACCCTTATATTTCTTCACAATCTCATCAAGAGTTATGGTGTTGGGGGGTTGGTTCTGGAGTATTTGGTCAATGACATCATCTTCATCAAGTTACCTCCCTCCTATAATAGCATATAGGGTACATATTGGATGGTATGTTGTATGATAAACTTCATCTTCCTCCTCCTCTTCCAACCATAGGCGTAAGTCATTCTCTAGGGATGGTTGAGCAGGAGTGTATAATGCCAATAGTTTGGAAAAATGCCCATTCTTAATGGTCATGTTTATAGCTCTGTAACTTATGTAAGCATCAGCAGTGGCTAGCCATGGTCTTATAAGGATGAGAGGATAGCCATTGAATTTATTCCTAGGATGGAGAACTAGGAAGCCAACAAGATACTCCCAGGAATTAATAGAGATCATTTCATCCTCAACAACTCCCTTAGCAGCCACGGTGGACCTATCTACAAGTTGCAGCACTGTTGTGGTATTTCCCAAAGATCATTAGATGTTTCATTTAATCTTGGATTCCTTAGTCATCACATTGATGGAAACCCTAAAGTCAATCAAGGTGCGAGGGACAATGATGCCATCAATGTGCACATCTACCATAGGACTTCCAGGGTCTAGATACTTTGGGAAAATCAGTCTCCCCAACATTAATCAGGCAATTGAGCAATGGCATTGATGGTAGGGGTGTATTTCTTTCTCCTCCCATGATATTTGAATCATTCATATTTTACAATATTATTGTAGATGGGAACATCATTGATAGATTGGAGGAGTGGGATTTTAACACATAATTTTTTCAATTATCCTAGAAGTTCAAACTTTTCTGGGGTGTGCTGGTTAGGATGGATCAATATTTTAGGAAAAGGACATGGATTTGATTTAGTAACACTCTCTTCCTTTTCCTCGTCAAGCTCCTTAGGTGGAGATGGAGGTTGGTTATCTAGGAGCACTCTTTCAGACCTGAGGTTGATTTCTTGAATCTCCACAGCATAGGAAGGGTAGGATGTCTCTCCACTATATATCTATTGTGCCTACTTGTTGTCGAGTTTGGATTTGCTTGAGTAGGCATCTAAGGTTTCTTAGGCGGAAAAGGATGAATGAGCTGTGGTTGAGATGGAGGTGGAGGCAGTCAAGCAGGATGTTTGTTGAATTGATGCCACCAACCTTGTGATGGGGTATTCTACTAAGGATGTGTAGAAGCATATGGATGAAATGGTTCATTGGCAAGTTGGGGAGGATAGTGAGGTGTAGAAGACCAAGGAGATTGTGTGGACTAGGAAGGCTAAGTAGAAGAATACCAAGGGGGTAGAGGTGCATTCTGATTGAGATGGTAATAGGAATAGGATGCACCTTGCATGCCCTGCTGGTATGGTCGAGGTCCTTGAGGCCTCCTTTGGTTGGTGTAATAGAGTGGTTCAACCCCACCTTCTACCCCTTGGTATACAGATTTCAATCCAGGAAAAGAAGGACACTTATATATGAAATGGATTTCCTCATAGACTGTGCATACCTCTATAAAATTTAATGGAAATTCATTTCTCGGGTGCCTTCTAGTGCATTTAGGGAAAAATATAGCTAAGGATATCTCAGATTCCTATTTTTTCCTCTTGATCTGCATGGTGTCCATTTGCAGAGAAAATGTGTGCAACATTTCACTTTGAAAGGCCTGCAACATGTTTCGAATTTCATTCTTGATAGATGTGGTGGAGGAAGAGGAACTTGCCAAAGCTTGACTAGACCAACCCTTCTTCCTACCAAATTTAGAATGGTTTTTGAATACTGTCTTGATGCTGTCATAGGGTAGCTGATAAATGTCTCCTCTAGAAAACATGTTTAGGTTTCCAGTATGTCCTCCTTGATTCCTCTAAGAAGGACTAACTTGAGTGATTCAAGATCAAGGGTGAATTTATTCCTTTTACAACTAAGTTGGAACCTTTCCTCATAGCCTTCTAGGATTCATCTGATCCAACAGTCATTATAAAGATTTCCTCTTTGGTGTCTTTGGACCTACAATAGTCCCTGTACTTTTTGTTAAAGTATTGTTGCATTTGAGCCAAAGTAGTGATGTTATCCCCAGGTAGACCCATGAACCAGCGCAAGGTTGCATCCTTAAGGGTGGATGGGAACAACTTCAACTTCTGGTCATGAGAGGTATAATCATAAGTTATACATACAACAAAAAACTCAAACAAAAAAGTATCAAGGTCCTCTAAGGTTAAGCCATGGAAGTGAGGAAGGGCAGAAGGGATTATATTTTTCATCCTCGCATCTCCATTAATCTCTCTGATGGGAAAAGAACCCTCATTTATGTTTTTAGCGATGGTGTAGGTATGTGGAATGGTTTCTTCTTTTTCTACTTCTACAATAGGACCTTAAAATATCTCAGGTTGATCACCTAAGGGGTCCTCTAACTCCCCTGCAAAGTGCCTCTACTCCTACGAGACATGAAATATATTTTTTCTTTTTATGTGTTTTTTTTTTAAATCAACTGCAAAATAGAAAGGAAAGAAATAATTACATCTATATACTTAATCTAAAATAGAAATAAAACCACAAATTACATTTACCTAGACACTTCCCTAGAAATTGCACCTAAAAGGTGGTGAGCCCTCGTATTTCACCAAGAATGCTGCGAATTCTGGAGGCTCTTCAACTTTACTTTATCAACTCGGGGTTTTGTACAAACTTAGAGGTTAAAATGCCATATGCACAGTAGATGCATCATTCTAATCATGCCACCCTCAACTGGGTCACTTGATCATTAGGGTTCTAGACCATTCCTCTACTAAACTGAAATGATTCTAACTATTGAAAGCATAATGTAAAGGCTAGTCCTATTGTAGTGAAAGTAAATTCTTTTCAACTCAAAAAATGATAGTTGCCAACTTTTAAATGCTATGAAAGGACACAAATCTTATGCTAAGTTGCAGAAAGGGGACTATAATAACTTGCACTCAATCATCTAGCTATCAGGGTTGCTTGAAAGCATAATATTATTCTACCATTTCATGATTCGTGAATGCATGCATTGACTATCTATTTCACACTTGCAGATTAATAAAGTTCTAATTGCTAAATTTGGAAATGAAAGAACTAATGCTATATGATCTTGGAGGAAGTAAAAGGAGTGAAGGTACTAGTCTACGTGGCTCTTCTATTGATGGAGTCCAAGATGATGGATTAAAATACTCCTAAGCTAAGCTAGGATATCATTTTAGGTCAAAACAGGGTCAAAACAGGCTACTACAAATGAGCTATAGGATGTTGCTACAAGATTCCTGTAATGCCACAGGATGTCCTAAAATGCTACATGAAGTTGGGTTAGAGTGTTTGGAGAGTAAGAATGGTGAGATGAAGTTTTTTAAGGGTGTATGAAATTTTTGAAAAGTGTGGGGAAGGTGATCATCACTTTTATCCAAGCCCAGTACTTTAAGAAGGTTGGATTTGGGATAAGATGGCTTGCTTACAGTGACCGAAAAATAGAGGTTTAGAACATGGGTTGTCATTCATCAACAGAAGGTGGAGAAGACCTAAATGGAGTTTGTGAAAGGGGTCCTTGTCCGCAGATCAAAAACCCTGCAATAACATCTGCCCCTGTTTCTCTTTTCATTTACAAATTATTACAAGTCTAGTTGGAAAATATGAATTGAATTTGGAAAATATTATCTAACTAATGCTAAGTACTTGATCTATGAGATGAACTACCTTCTAAGCTACAAAAATCATGAGAACAAAAATAAAAATTTCAAATCTTTCCAAGAAATCCTAAAAAACTATCTAACTACTACTAAAACTTGATCTATGAAATGAACTGGAAATCAAACTCTATTTTTGGGTTGTGAGAGTGGGGTACTCTAATCATGATCCCATGGGGGAGATGAGGGGGGGGGTCACTATCACAAGTTTTTTGATGGATTTTAGTCTACTGAAATATAGAAACTAATCTAACCTCTAATCTAATGGAAACATAAACAAGAAATAACCTAACCAATCTTCTAAGCTGAAAGAAACATGAATAAACTTCAATAATTAATTAACATTCTAGATGAATAATATAGATACAAGAGAGGCACTTATGTTGCTAGGGTTGGACCCTAACCTAAGATCTTCATCCCTCTTAGTCAACCTAGTGTTGGATAAAAAAAACTTATTATCATTTAAAAGGTGTCAAATACATGATCAAAATAATAGTAGAATGTGCTTCAGCTTAATGGCTTCTTGTCTACAATAAAAATTTGAATCCTAATGAGTCCCTTAGATTGTTTATTTATACAAAAGTATAGATACCAAAAAATCCCTATAAAATAGGTATATTTGACTCCCTAACTCAAGAATAGGTAAATCTAACTCTTCCTTGACTTGCACTGGCTCGACTGAAAATGAACTCAGCCTACTTGGCTGCCAATGACAATGAGTTGATGAGATAGAATGAGGGATATTTGACTGATTGGAGGAGTTAATGAGGTGGACCACCTCCTAGAATCTCTCTTACTTGTCTACTTTGATTTCTTGCACTCAAATCAACTCAAAATTGCTCCAATCCCTGCATTTAGCACACATTAAGCCACATGACATAGTAACACATCTTTACTCCTCACACTAAGCATAATATAGCAAACTTTGTAGACAAATATGAGAAAAATATAATTTAATAAGATAGAGGATGGTATTGTGGCCGATATCATATACCTATTGATGAGCCTCATCAATTTCAACCAACTTTATCAACAACCAGGCCAAATAGAGAGTATCCCATCTAGGACTTCATTAAATCTGGCACAAGTTCTTGAACATCTTAACATTAGTCATGCTAGGGTTTCTAAATTTCATATCTCAAATATTTTCCATAAACAAGGTTTTCTTCCAAACCATAACCTCATAATATCGATCAAACCCTAATAACCAAATTTCCTAAGGTTTCCCTCAAACCCTAGTATTATTTTAGGTCTCCTCCATCTTCTCTTGCTTTTATCAATGGTGTCATCATAGGGGTGTTATCCATGAATTTTCTTCAGCCCAACTCTCATATCATGTTAATCTTTCTTAGAGATATGTTTTTCTTTGCTTTGATAATTT
The DNA here is from genome assembly GCA_031772625.1 of Pinus tabuliformis. NCBI lineage: Eukaryota > Viridiplantae > Streptophyta > Pinopsida > Pinales > Pinaceae > Pinus > Pinus tabuliformis. Next base: position 1,087,270,620 of record CM062819.1, read on the forward strand.
CATTTCATTGTTTCCATATTAAATTCACCCCATAACATCATTAAAATATTCATATGTACACCATTATTCAGAAACATATGCAACTATGTAGACATAACAATATCTTCATCTATGCAGTGGAACAAAAAGGAACAATATAAGAAAATAATTCACAAATAGAGACTCTAGGACTGTTTGGAGACTAGGAAGAAAACAATTATGGGGAAAGCTCTTTCAAATTCTTCTTCTTATTAGATTGTCATTTAATTATTCAACAAAATGGAGTATAATATCTATATCTTCAATAATAAACCTATCCAGAAATTTTAGCCAAAAAAAATCCATCGAATGAGCCCAACAATGCTCATACTCCAAATCCTTATTCAAAAATCTGTGATGACCTGTCACTATTTGTGGTCAACTACTGAACACTGCAGTCAATGAGTGAAAATGTTAGTCAACTAAAAAAAGCAAGTTTAGGTTCCAGTCACAAGGAGGAAGAGGTATGCGAGTGATTGAGAGCTTTGAGTCACTACCTTGACCCTACAAGCTAGTGAATACAATCAAAATTTTCCTTTAGTAAGCCTACGAGTGTGACCCAAAACCCTAGAAATAGACATGAGCTTCGGAACCTGTAATATCACACCTATACCAATCGATCTTCATGAATTTGCCTTAGATAGGTGCAAGCCAAACCAAATAAGATAATAAAAGAATGCTCCATGATGATGTCCAAATGAGATTGAGGTCACTTGTATTTAGAACCTTCCAAGGATGTCCAATTCTCTTTAGGGTTGACATGATTAAATATGCACATGTGGGCTTATAATTCAAAAATGCGCTTTCCCTTGTCCAAATCAAGTGCTTCAATAGTCAAATTGGTCCTCTCAAAAAGAGAAATCTCATCCCATGGTTGGAATTTTGTCACTGAGCTACCAAATTAACATAGTGATGTTAGCACATCTTAGGTTTCATTACTTTTCCTCATTGTTTGTCTTCTTTTGTACTAATAAACAACTTATTTCGCTATGTAGGAAACAAAAACTCACATAGAATGGGATCATGGAACAGCTTTGCTCTAAAAAAGCAACAACATATTGGTGACTCCATAAGCTTCTTTTTGTAATTTCTGTTGCGTGCAAGATTTTCTCCCTCTCAAATCTCTCTCTTAACCATCACTTAATTTCTATTTATCCTTTGTTGGACTCATTTAGGACTTGAATTGATCGAATTTGTCTCATTTTTAATTTGGATATGATCCATCTGGTTCTTAAAAAGTAGATTCGTGGTTTTTTGTAGAACTAGTTCTACAGTTCTATCAAACACTACAATTGTTAGTTTGTTCTGTGTGATTCTACAAGGATCATTTTTTTGTAATTTTCTCCTCTTTTCTTGAGTAGTATGGAATTAATTAATAATATTACCCTAATCCTACATATTTTATCTAGTTAGGATATTTTTCACTTCAATTAACCACTATAATAAAAGAATTGTTTTTCTTTTCCCATGTGCATGTATTTTCCTTTTTGCTAATAAATTGTAGAAATGGGACTTACGGTGGTAAACTTCACCTAGGAGCATGCTATTCCCCTTGCATTCATAGTGATCTAGGGGAAGAAAAAACATTTTGAAGTCCATTTTCATCTCCCTTCAAGAATATAGGATAAAATAATATAGTGTAAGTAGGAGAAAAGTAAGCATCACATTATACGCACATATTTTATTTTCAACAAGGTACAATTGACATAGTTTAATTATATTGGAATAGTAAAGGATCATTGATATACACATATATACAATGTAACATATATTGTGATGGTCACTTGCCACCTTTCACCCATTATGATTCACACACAGGTTTCTCTTAGATCTTGCTTGATTATTATCCTCTTCCCCTTTTACTCAAAGTGATCTAGGCGAATTAGAACATTGAGTATAGACTACTTGAAATTAACCATTTTCACACCCTATTTAAAATGATTCTCGGGTCAACATACCAATCTCATAGCCTCTTAAAATAATCCTAATTAAAACTCGCATAATGTTTCCCCATCATGGGGTCACAAAATAAACCTTTGGGATAGGCATCCAAATAAACCCCCTTGGTCATTAAAATTTGAAACATAAAATGTTGTATTTTAGGTAATGTTAAATTTATGAAGGGGGAAATACTATCGAGGTCCTCCTTGTGTATCCTTACTCTTTCTAGGGGCTCCAGATCTACAATCGATACCTAGAAGTTGCAATTCTCCCATCCAAATTGGAAAGATGTAGCTTAATGGAAATATTAAGGAATATTACCAAATATGGCTGGTGTGAGAGCACTAACACATGGAGGAAATTTTGAATGACTGTGGGAAACTTTGCTAGGTTTTTAGGTGCATGCCTCAATACCCCCATTATAACCCTCTTTTGATACCTTCGCTAGTTTTTCTTCTGGTAGGATCCTCCCCCATTACTGAAATGTTTTGGAAGGTCTAATTACTATTGAGTGGAAGGAAGTTAGGTATTTTAAGATTTAAAATGAAAACTCCTCACTAAAATTTAGTATGTTTCACACATTAAGAATAATCAAAGTAATTAACCCTTTGTTTTTTTCTTTCTTTTATGCGTTGATACATTGCTTTTCATACTTTATATCACCCTCCTCATCTAACCATTTAAATGAGAACCATAGGGTAACACTTTGTACCTCAAGACTCTCATTGCACTCAAGGCCTCCCACCATTTGTAAGAGGAGTGCTAAGATTCACAATTTCACTTGATCATCCTTACCCTCATCAATTACCTACTTTTCTAGCTTTGTTAGGCTTATTTATCCTTGGCAGTACTTTGTTAGGTGCAACTTTACCTCAAAGTATAAATCCAACCCACACATATCAACCATCTATGGAAAACCCAACACTTAGTCTGTCATTTGTCGCTTCATTTAACCTATCTGATCCCTCAAAGGTAACAAATGAGATGATAGCTCATGATACTTGATGGCCCACTATGGCCACCAGATTACCTTTAAACATCCCTAAGTTTGAAGGCAAGCTTGGGGAAGGCCCTGCCAACCATGGTATGACCTTTCATATACGGTGTTCTTCAAACAATATCAATGACAATTCAATTCCATTGAGGCTCTTTTAGATAAGGCTTAATGGCCCCTCATCTAAGTTGTACATCAATGAGAAGGTCGAGTCCCACAACACATTTTAATCTCAAGCTAAGTCATTTCTCAAAATTTTCCTTCCTATTCTTCATGGTATGGGATTGAAGTTATTATACATTTTTTGATATTCATCCTCCACCCAAATATTAGATCACATCCATGAGTGGTGCGATGACATAACATTTGTAAGATTTAAGTCCCTAAACAACTTGTATTAAAATTATTCCTCTCTGTGATTTATAGAAAAGGACATTACAACCACCATGCTTGAAGATAAAAAAAGCGACCATTTCCAAGGCTCAATAACTTTAGTTTATTTATGCACAATTAGGGTACCATTATACGATCATCCTAGATGCCCCTTAATCCCACCCTTTCAATAAAGAAAATGGGTGGAACATCACCCACTCCCCTACAATGGGAGGATATTATCATAATCCTCTTGCTATAGTTAGTGACTCTCCCATATAAAGGGAAACTTATTACACTTAGCACAACTCTAATGGTCATTCAACATCTCAACACATATGGGAATACCTTCTAAGGAAACCCCCTATTTCCCTTTTCCAAGACCACCATAACCTACCCCTGTAAATCAACAAAAAAATGTTAGGGTTAATTTCATCCAACATTCTTCCCCCTAAAATTAAAAATCCTTTGCACAAATGAAGACAAAAACTCCTCGTCCTAATAGAACAATAGGAGGAAAAGAAACACATCAAAGGGAACCAAGAACAGGGGGGAACCCTTAGTAACCAAATGCATAGGGTGGGGGAAATAAGCCCAACATGAGCCAAAATCCTAAAAAAACCCCAAAAAACTCATATAAGCAAGTAAATTATAATGTTTTATGTGGGGAGTATGGAAACTATACCCATCACTACCCCTAAATTTTCAAGTTTAAATTGATGAAGGAGGATATAGGTAACTATGGTAACAACCCCTGTTTGATTTCCTATGTAACTAAAAATAAGACCAAGGTCATGGGATACATATTATAAGCTGAATGTTGGGTAAAATATAGTGATGGGTATCACTAGTGTGATCCAGGAAAGTGTGCCCTCTGTAGAGAGAGGCAACCCCTCTAGCCCTAGAGTGGGTCTAGTCACAAACAAGGATAGATCAACAATAGCTTTCCTTAAATAGTCATAGTTGGAGGCCTACCTCAATCGGTGGTCGATGGAGTTCTATTGTGCTGCTCCAACTTCCTCTTCCTTCTCCTAATGAGTAATCAACCTGAAACAATGCAAAGGAAATACAACAAAGAACGTAACCAGAACAACAATGATCTATTTACTCACAAAGTCAAGAAGACATGAGCTATCAAGTACGTTACATACGAGACATAGGAAAAAATCATTGATTGCATTAATAATGAAATAAGTTTAAGATTACAACCAAAATCTTGATGTCACAAGCCTTCTCAGAAGGGATCTAGCCAGCATGTTCCTCAAGCATTCACTCTTTGAAGATGGATCTCCCGATACACAAGTCTCTCTCACTCACAAGTTTTACAAAAGAATAAGGGCACTTCAAAACCTTCCATAAGCTATCAACAATCCCACACTTGTCACACTCACACCAACTATCTAGCAAACTCATAAACACTAACAGCACTATTAGCAACCATTCCAAAAAACTAGCAGCACATAGCAATGGTGAGAGTTTAAATAGGAGAAGGAGTCTCCATGAAAGGTGGGAGAGTGAGCTTATCTCCAAGGAAGGTAGCAAAAATGACGGAACAACCACGCTAGAGAAAGGAGGGCGACATAAGCTATGCCAACAACTAGGTATGGAGTCATCTGGAAAGCCGACTATTGGAACAAATTCGCCCAATCTGGATCATCGCGGGTCCATAACTGATCTTCTGCACTGACATCGCTATTGAATAACGTAGTTAGTCAGGTCATCACTGAAGAGTACAAGCAACCTCGTGCTGGCACATAAAATTGAACCATCACGGGAATCAGGTGTACTTCCGCGATGGCAATGCTTCTGGGCTATTTTGGAGCGCCCTTCAGTGCGTTTATTTAGCCAACAGACGCGATGAGGCAGAAACCTTTGGAAAAGTAGGTCATTTGGCAACATTAGAGAGCATTTGTCTAATATGAGCATGAATGATTTTGGACACATGACACAGTAGGAAGACTGGGATGAAGACAGTGACAAATTACTATGTAACAACTAGTGCTTAATTTATGGCTATGCAAATTCACAAAGGAAAATTGTCAATAATTGACATTTTATTTATGAAATAAAGGAAAATAAGAGAAAAGGAAGGTGAAGAGAGATAGATTTTCATGAGGAGGGAAATTGAAGGAAAAATGAAGTAAAATGAAGAAAATATAGGCCTGAATGATAAGAATGCTTCTAAGGATTAGTTCACAACTTTTGTCAGTTGAGCTTTTGGTTGGTTTACCTTTTGTGAGTTTAGTTTTGGAGATCTCTTCTAGTCACACTCTCTCATACTCATGCACACTTATAGGTATCTTGGAGCAGCCTTGGATCTAGATTGGATCATTCTGGTTTCACTTAGATTGGATAAAGAAGGCAAACGGAAGAAGGAAAGTGTAATGGAACAGGTGAATCAATACATACAACTAGATTTCTTTGTAGGTAATAGGTTACATGTGTGATTTCCTTGTTTATTTATGGAGGGATGGTATATTCATGTGATTTTTTAGTTACTTGTTGTCATTAGCATGGATATTTTCCTACATTGACAATGATTTTGTCCTTGCCTTTCCATTTCCTAGGTAGCCATGGTCTTGTGGATTTTTCCACTTGATTGTTTTTTATTAGTCCTCATAATTGCTTATGGTTGTGGGTTGGAACAAATGCTCTGGAAGCCTTGCAACAACTTTGGTTTAGTTACTAGTCCTTGAGCCTAAGTTGGTAAAAATGCTCTAGAGTCCTTGGTGGTTTGAGCTGCTAGTTCTTGGGCCTAGGCTGGATAAACGCTCTGGGGCCCTAGAAGGCTATGGGTTGAGATACTAGTTAGAGGAGCCTTTGATAGTTTACGAAGAGACTGATTTGGTTGGCATTAGTGATTTCGACTATGGAGGTGGAATCATTGTGGTTAAGGGTTGAGGTGGCTTGGAATTTGGATGCTCTGGCTTGGTTTTGTTTCGTTTATTCCATGAGATCCCACATTCAAGCTTGGAATATGGAACGGGGATTATTGGGTGAAAGGGATATTTTGTTCATCCCAATCTATGGTTAGGTGGTATGTGGAAGTCCCTGACTTGGTTGGTACTTTCATATGTTAATAAGAGTTATTCCTTTATTGTGATTCATGTATATTTGTAGTGAATATGTTGGTGATATTATGGCTAAGTTTACATGGTTTCTATGTTGTTTATTTTCTAGTTATATGCTAGTTATGTAATGTATATTACTTATGGCTCTTGGCATGTTTTTATAAATGTATGAATATTTGATGAATGCATGGACTAACAAATGTTACTACAACTATTATGAGAGGGAATTAGACCTTCTTGGTTATTCTCATATAAGTTTCAGACTCCTATGATTAGATATGAATTCATGAACTGTAGCTTACATTTTCACCACACATTTCACGGAATGACTATCATGTTTATGCCTAGTTAGGTCAATTTTATGACTCAAGTTTGAATGCTTAGATTTGTTTTCATGTCTATTATGATTCTAAGAAATCTTAGGAAGTTCTAAGAAGGGGTTTGGAGGCTAGCTTGGAATAGTGGCTCAGATCTTGGGACCGCAGTCTTTGAACTTGAAAATTTGGGCTACAACCACACTTAGGTAGTGTTGTGCATGCGATTGGAGGTTTTCAATTGCACCCTGGAATTCTCATGCATGTGGTTGGGAGCCTAGGTAAGTGAAAATGAGCCCCAACTAAGGGTTTGGTCACATGGGCTTGTTATTTGTCCCTTGAGTTTTCTTGTAGCCCCGAATGATGTTGTGAGTTGTCATTTTGTGGTCAGTTGTAGGTCCCACTTCCTCAATTGGAGCTAGGAGGTTAGATAATGTCATATAAACTATTTGATTAATGTTTACCCTAGGAAGACAATGAAATTGGCTAAATGTAGGAGGGGTGGTTATAGGGTGGTATCAGAGCTCCCAAGTTCAAACACTTGGACTGGATGAGTGGAATGTGTTTATCATGCATGCATGTTAGTTATCTATATGTTTTTTATGCATGCATTGTGATGGTCATTGTAATATTTTGAGTCATCATGATGACATTGGTATGATTTTGATGTTGAGATGATTGATATGTTGATTTAATTATATATACATATGTTGTGCTAATTCAGATTGAATGTGTAGACATGATAACCTCCCTTGAACTTCACTAAGGTATGTTTGATCTTGTTTACATTTGGTTTACCTAACATGGTATATTTGTAAGAAGAAGGTAAATATGACTATCAAAATGGTGGAGTACAGTTCACGTGATTCTCCCTATAGATTAGATGAACAACATGGAGATGTGTATTCCCTGACATAAAAATACATTGAGGAGTTTGAAAGTATAGATCAAAAGTTGTGAGGTGGATAGTGATAGGATCATTCAATCACAGGAAAGACTTTATAGGGCATAGGAAAAGAAAACATAAGTTAATGCAATCATCCTTCAAATTCTATCAGATTTGCAGAGACGGGGGACTACTTATGATTAGTAATGGACAGGAGGAAAGGACCAATGGGGAATATGGAAATAGGTTTTACAAGGATGACATAGTCAGAGATGGTAGGTTCTTAGATACGCCTGATAGGAGGGGTAATGACCATGGGTTATATTCTAGTTCTCATTTAGAAAGACATCATTGTCATCACTTCCACCATTTGTATGAGGAGTGAGAAGAATTTTTTTCCAAAGGAGTTCAAGAAAGCAAAGAATCCTAGATTTGATGGAGAAATAAAGAAGTCACAAGATGCAGAAGGTTGGTTCCTTGGGATGATTTATTTAATTTTCCCAGATTGCATGATTATTCACAAAATATGAAAGCCATGATAACTATTTTCAATTCTACAGGAAAAGAAGACATTTGGTGGGAAGATGTAAATAATATCAGAGGCATTTGAGAAGAGGAGTTGACTTAGAGTGAGTTCGCGATACTTTTTAGGAAGAAGTATATATATATATATATATATATATATATATATATATATATATATATATATATATATATATATATAGAGAGAGAGAGAGAGAGAGAGAGATATATGAAAGAAACTATGATGATAGGGAAAAGGAGTTCTATGAGTTGAAGATGAGATCTACGACCAATGACGAGTATACTAGTAGATTCTTGTATTTGTTGAGATATGTGCCTTATCTTAAGGAGGAGAAAGGAAAAATTCATAGATTCGTCATTGGTTTGCCAATATTATTCAAAGACATAATCGATTTTGATTACCATAAAATTTTGGAGGAATCCATTAGAAAGTTGAAGCATTGTTATGAGAAATCAAAGTGTAAGACTAAGTCTAAGCAAGGTCAAAATGGTAATGATAATAATAAAGGAAAGTGGGCACAAAAGTAAGTAATACCACAAGATACAAGGAACAAAGAAAATGTATCTCTGTAACAAGAAATTCAATGCAGTTTACAAAGGATAGGGATTTCAATTTGAAGGATCATCATAGGAAATATTTTCCACAACATTAGGGTGGTAGAATACAGATTTATAGTGTTTAAGAGGCATAGATAGTTGAGCAGGTTGTGAAAAGTATCCCTTGGATTTATGCAGCATTGGATAATAGGAAGGTTGATCATCAAGCATCTATTATCGAGATGGAAGGTATGCTTTGCGATAAAGTTGTTTCTATTTTGATTGACCTTGGATCTAACTGCTATCACCAAAAATTGATCATCTAGCCATAGCCTACTAGATGGATTGAAGTACACCATGTAGGGCCAATTTTACCATAGTAAAATTGCTTTCACTATAAGAAATTACTTAATAAACCACATTTGTTAAGTTATTTCTGGTTAAACCCATGAAGAATAATTAAATAAATCATTATTTATTTAATTATCTTCTAGGAATAATTAATTAAACCATTGTTTAACTAATATTCCTTGTCATATTTGACCCAATCATGAGAAATAATTAGATAAATCATTATTTTTCTTATTTTTCTCTAGGAATAATTAATTAATCATTATTTAGTTATTATTCCTTGTCAAGTTTGACTAAATCCTCTAGGAATACTTTAAAAAATCAGTATTTGTTTATTATTCCTTAACGAGATTCGTTGAGATGATAAATAAATCATTTATTTATTTATTATTTCTAAATAAAAGTATTTAACCAATTTAAATAATTTTTCGCTCCAACCAAATATAATAAAATATTCCAAACGGTTAATTCTAGAATTTGGTTAATAATATTTTCTTTTATTCCATTATTCGAGTATAGCCTAATATTTTGTTATTGGAGGTTTTTGCATCCATTATTCACTTTCGATTATTTTCATTGTTGCACTCACTGTTGAAGCTCTGATTATTATCATTGTCGCCTTCCATTTGATTTTTTCATTTGAGTTCCCATTGAGCTCAAACATCTAGGTTTACACAGTGTAGAGAGTAGATACTTTACAGAGCTGGAGACATTGAGGATAGCCAAGAACCCATCCCATAGAGGGGGATTGGTAACATCATTTGTTCCCTTCACAGGTGTCACATAATAAAATCTATTCTTTTTATCTGGTTTTCATTGGGTTATTTGAGTTATTTTCACTTAATTCCTTATTTCATTTTGTTGTTTAACTATTTTTGCTACATAGATCAGGACTTTAGTAGGTTTTGTTTCTATCATTAGCTGCAAATCCACACTGTTTTACAACCATTTTTACTATTGAGGCTATTTGTCATCCACAATATAAAGTGGTTTCTTTTCGTACACCTTCAAGAAGAAAACACTCCACAATAACTATATTTATATCAATCCTAACTTGGTGGATAAGTGTTGCTTGAATAAAGAAGTGGATGTAGAATCTTGGTTGGTGCAGTTGGCTACAGGTACTAAGAAAATAGTTCAACATTGAGTGAGATATTCTGCATTTGAGCTGAACTGTATGTCTACATTAGCACATCTAAATGTAATTCCGTTGGGATCATACAATACATTTTTTGGTATGGAATGGGTTTACATTCACAGAACTAAGGTAGATTTCTATGATAAGACTATTCAGTGTTTAGATGATGACGATGATAGGAGAATCTTGCAGGGTAAGAAGAAGCCTACATCAGTGAGAATGGTTACAAATATGTAGGAAAAGCGAGACAGTAGGAAAGGATGTGTATTATTTGCAGTTCATATTTTTAGTGACAAAGGGAAGGATGTTGAGGATGCTAAATTATTGAAGAGGTACCTTGTTTTGTAGTAGTTTCAGGATGTATTTCTAGCATAGATATCAGAGTTAGTGCCTCATAGGGAAGTGGAATTTTCTATTGAGTTGATGTGAGGAGAAACACCAACATTGGAGGTACCTTACAGGACGAGCAACCTGGAGTTGGTGGAGTTGAAGTTGCAGCTTAAGGAAATGATTAATAAGGGATACATTAGGCCAATTCTGTCGCCTTAGGGTGCACCAATATTGTTTGCGAAGAAGAAGGATGGTACTCTTAGGTTGTGTATTGATTACAGGCAGTTGAACAAGGTGGCGATTAAGAACAGGTACCCTTTTCCATAGATTAATGACTTCTTTGTTCAGTTGAATGGAGAAACAATGTTCTCGAATATTTATTTGAGATCAAGACATCATTAGGTTCACATTAAAGAAAAGGACATCTAAAAGACTACTTTCTAGACTAGGTATGTGCATTATGAATTTGTTGTGGTTCCTTTTAGTTTGACTAATGCTCCAACTACTTTCATGTGTTTCATGAATAATGTGTTCCATCCTTATTTGGAAAAATTGTGATAGTATTCATTGATCACATATTGATATATTATAATAATGAGGAAGAACATGCAGAAAATCTAGCAACAATGTTGAGATTTCTAAGAGAGCATCAGTTGTATGACAAACTTAGTAAGAGCAATTTTTTTAAGAAATAAGTTCATTACTTGGGACATGTGGTTCCCAAGGAAGACATAACACTGGACCAAGAAAATATCAAAGCTATCATGGAGTCAGAAACTCTTAGAAATGTGGACGAGCTCAGATCATTCATGGGACTAACAAGTTACTACAGGAGATTCAATAGGAACTTCTCATGGATTTCCTATCCTATTACATCCTTAAAACGAAAAGGGAAGACGTTTGAATGGACAAAGAAATGTGAAACTACTTTTGAGTAGTTGAAACAGTTTCTTATAAACATTCATATTCTAAAGATTGCAGATCTAGACAATGACATTGTTGTATGTATAGATGCTTTCAAGTCCTAATGCAGGAAGGACAGGTGGTATGCTATGAGTCAAGGAAATTTAATGACCATGAGAAAAACTATGTGACACATGATCTTGAGTTGGAAGCTATCATCCATGCCTTGAAGATGTGGAGACACTATATTCTTGAAAGGTGGTTCATTTTGATGAGTGATCACAGTGGGATGAGGTACTTGTTTTACCAACCCAATCTGAATGTCAAACAAGATAGGTGGTTAGATTTGCTAAGTGAGTTTGACTTCAAGATCAGGTACATTAAGGGTAAAGAGAACAGGGTTATATATTCTCTTAGCATACGGGTGTAGGTAAATTACATTGCAGTTATGAGTTCATATGGGGTAAACTTGTAGGAGTGGATCTTACAGGCAGGACAATAGGATGACATGTACCAACAACTTAAGAACATGTTACAACATGAAGGTACATGTGATCAAAATGTGGATTATCATCTCACAAACAATGGTTTTTTTATATTTAGGAACATGATCTATGTTCCATAAAACAACGAGCTCAAGACAATTAGATTGAGGTAATTTCATGTCAAGCCATATTCAGGTCACCTCCGACATAAAAATACATTAATAGTGATTAAGAAGTTCTTTCACTGGCCAAAATTGAAGAAAGAGGTGGTTGAGTATGTTGCGAAAAGTTTGGATTATTAGCGGCTAAAATTAGAGTATAAGAATCCAAGTGGTTTATTACAACCATTTCAAATTCCAAAGTGGAAATGAGCGGTCATTTCCATGGACTTGATTACAATTTTTCTGAGGACATCGAAGCAACATGATTCTATTATGGTTATGGTTGACAAGTTGAACATGGTAGCTCATTTCATTGTAGCTAAGTCTATAATATTAGCTAGTGACATGCTAGTGACATAGATGAGATTTTCATCAAGGAGATAGTGATTTTATATGGTACTCCTAAGAAGATTGTGTCAAACGGAGGGGCCAAGTTCACGTCTATGTTTTGTAAACATTTTTTTACAGGTTTGGGGATAGAGTTAACTTTCAATAAAACTTATCATCTTCAGAGATATGGACAAATAAAGAGGGCCAACAAGATTATTGAAGACATGTTGAGGATGTATGCCATGAATTAGCATCATAAGTGGAAAGAGTATTTTCCAGTGGTAGATTTTGAATACAATAATGGGTATCAAGATTGCCTGAGGATGAGTTCATTTGAGGCACTTTATGGGTAGAGTTGTAATATTTCCATCATTTGGAGTGATCTTGTGAATAGGGTACTGATTGGACCAGACATGTTGGCAGAGATGGAAGAGGAAATGGAAGTTATCAAGAAGAATCTAAAGGTAGCACAAGACATGCAGAAGATTTATGCAGATCAACATAGGGTATTTAAGGATTTTCAGGTTGGGGAACATGTGTACTTGCACATCAAGCCCAAGAGGAGATCCTTGGGGATTGGATCATGTGCCAAGATGGCACTTAGGTATTGCAGGATTTTTGGGATCCTTGAGAGGATTAGACTAGTGATGTATAGACTTGCACTACCTCCAGAAGTCAAATTCTATGATGTTTTCCATGTTTCATTTCTTAAAAGATACGTGAAGGATGTTGATCATCTAATTGACTGGTATGTATTTCGGGTAGAACTAGAAGGATAATTCCAACTGAAACCTCGGTGAATGTTGTAGTGAAAGATGCACATGCTCTAGAATCAAGTAATTGAGCAATTTCAAGTGTAATGGAAGAACTTTGGGCTTGATGAAGCTACATGGGAGATGGATGATCAGATCCGGACTATGTATCCTTCTCTATTAGCTAGTTGAGCAGACGTATTTTGATATATGTGTTTTGGTCATCTCTCTCTCTCTCTCTCTCTCTCTCTCTCTCTCTTTATATATATATATATATATATATATATATATATATATATATATATATATATATATATATATATATATATATATATATATATATAGATAGATAGATATATATATAGGTATCTGTGTATGTAAATATAAAATTGATATGTGTTATAAAGCTCCATGGGTAGCATCTCTTTTTTTAATTTATAAGTGTCATTGAAAACAAAGGACGATGTTCCCTCGAGGGGGAGGGGTCTGTAGCAACTGTCATTTGATTTCCTATGTAAATAAAGATAAGACCAATGTCATGGGATACGTATTCCAAGTTGAATATTGGGTAAAACATAGTGATGGGTATCACTGGTGCTTAATTTATGGCTATGGAAATTGGCAAAGGAAAATTGGCAATACTTGGCATTTTATTTATAAAATAAAGGAAAATAGGAGAAAAGGAAGGTGAAGAGACATAAATTTTCACGAGGAGGGAAATTGAAGGAAAATGAATGAAAATGAAGAAAATAGAGGCCACAATGATAAAAAGTCTTCTGAGGATCAGTTCACAAATTTTTTCAGTTGAACTTTTGGCTAGTTTACCTTTTGTTAGTTTAGTTTTGGAGCTTTCTTCTATTCACTCACTCTCATACTATTGCACATAGAGGAATATTGGACCATTCTTGGAGCATTCCTAGAGCATTCTTGGAGCATGCTTGGAGCATTCTAGTTTCTCTTGTATTGGAGAATGAAGGAAAAGGAAAGAAGGAAAGTGCAAGGGAAAATGTGGATCAACAAATACAGTTCGATTGCATTGCAGGTAACATGTTGCATATGTGATTTCCTTGTTGATTTATGGATTCATGGTATATGCATGTGGTTTTCTAGTAATGTGTTCTAATTTTCAGGGATATTTTCCTAGATTGACAGTGGTTTTAGCCTTTCCTTTCCAGTTCCTAGATAACCATGGTGTTGTGGATTTTTCCACTTGATTGTTTATGATTGGTACTCATATTTCCTTATTGCCATGGTTTATAACGAATGCTCTGGAAGCCCTGGAACAACTTGGGTTGAGTTACTAGTCCTAGAGCCTAGGTTTGGACAAACACTACGAGCCCTTGGTAGGTTGAGTTACTAATCCTTGTAGTCATGTTGGATAAATGCTCTAGAGTGCTAGAAGGTTGTGGGTTGATTTACAAGTTTCTAGAGCCCAGGAAAATTTGGGTAGAGACCAATCGCATTGGTGTTAGTTATTTCTGACCGTGGAGGTCAAATCACTACAATTAAGGGTTGAGGTGGTTTGGCCTATGGAATCCCTTGGTTGGTTTTGTTTGCTTTATTCCATGGAATCCCACATTCATTTTGGGAATATGGTGCGGGGGTGATTGGCTCAAAGAGGGATTTGGTTAAGACCAATCTATCGTTATGTGTTACATGGAAGTCCCTAACCTTATTGGTATTTTCATATGTTAATAAGATTTATTATTTTATTGTGATTCATGTATATTTGTAGTGATTATGTTGGCGATATTATGGCCAAGCTTCTATGGTTTATAAGTTGGTTATTTGCTGGTTTTTTGATCTATATTACTTATGTCTCTTGACATGTTTGGATGAATGGTTGATAAATGTGTGGACTAACAAATATTATTTCAACTATTATGAGAGGGAATTAGACCTTCTTGGTGATTCTCAGATAAGTTTCATACTCCCATGGTCAGATATGCATTCATGACCTGTAGCTTACTTGTTCGCCATATGTTTGATGAAATGGGTATCATGGTTAGGATTGGTTAGGTCAAGTTTCTTACTCAAGTTTGAATGTTTAGCTTTGTTTTCATGCCTATTATGATTTTGAGAAGTCTCAGGGAGTTTTGGGAAGGGTCTCAAGGATGGCCTGGAATTATGGCTTAGATCTCAAGACAAAACCCTTCGAACTATAAATTTTGGCCTACAACCACACTCAGACAGTGTTGTGAATGTGGCTGGAGGCCTTAAACCATACCCATTTATTTTCATGCATGTGGTTGGGAGCCTAGGTCAGTGAAAAAGAGCCCCAACTCAGGGTTTAGTCACTTGGGGTGGTTCTTTTTCCCTGAGTATTCATGTAGCCTTGAGGGATGTTGTGAGTTGTCAGTTGTATGCCCCACTTACTTAAGTAGAGCTGGGAGGTTGGGTCATGTCATAGTAACTCTTTATTTGACATTTATCTTAGCAGGCTGGTGAAATTAGGTTAATGTGAGAGGGGTGGTTACAACCATAATGGCCTATGTGAAGCCATTGCATACCCTGCAATATTATAGAAATTCCTCCCTCCCTAAAGGGTCTTTCATACCAAATAGGAGGGAGGAGCTCCTCACTTCAACTACCTTATAGTAGGAAACACATGCAACCCTACCAATGAGGACCCTTACATGACTGTAGTAGATGTCCTATAACATACCCATTGTTTAGACTATGGTCCTCCTTCAAAATAAAATCCCTCATCAATAAAGGTGATACATCTACCTTTTCCTCCCTCTTAATTATCCTGATCCCACTTGTTGATCCAATTTTGAAATTGATCAAATGCCACTGATGCATGCATCCTGTAATGATAAGGTAAAGCACTGATACAACATCATTAATGACCTTGTCCAATCACCTACTACTATGTTAACATTAGGATTTTTTCAAACTTTCTCAACACAATGGAAGTTATTTCTCTCTCTGATGGGTGTCAATAACCCTTCTGATTTCCATTTGATCACATTCAACATAGATAATTTAGGATTGTGACTACCATCATTAGTGTATTTCTATCCTTCGATCACCATATGCAAGTTATGATTAAAAAATTCATTAGTGACGAGGGTGCATCCACATGAATCATGTTAAATACTATGTGGTAGAAACTAGGATCCCTTGAATTCATATCCTCATCCATTACCTTGATCGCATGTGATGAAAACCCTTCATAGCTTGTAGAAATCTTTAAAAATGTGCTTAAAGAGCTTATTGGAAAACTCATTCTCTATTGATGTTGAAGTCATGGATGCCCACTTGGATATAATATTTTATTTGGATGAAGATACATGTATTCCATGAAGGTCATAACATCATCAGTCCTTCGGGCAATGAGCTTTCCTCATAATGGAAAGATCACAACCATCAACTAGATTACACACTAACAGGCAAGAGCCTTTCCCTCACTTGATAGTATGCTACCATATTCTAGATTCCAAGAACTAGTTTCTTCTTTCACTAAAGTTGGACCCAAAACTTTCAAGGATTCCACTCTCTTAGGTACATACCCTAGAGACCCCCCTTCTCTACATATATTGATTACAGGCAATTGAACAAGGTGGCCATTAAGAACGGTACCCTTTTCCATGGATTAATGACTTCTTTGTTCATTTGAAGGGAGAAACAATTTTCTCGAAGATTTATTTGAGATCAAGACATCATTACGTTCACATTAAAGAAGAGGACATCTACAAGACTACTTTCTGGACTAGGTATGTGCATTATGTATTTGTTGTGGTTCCTTTTAGTTTGACTAATGCTCCAGCTACTTTCATGTGTTTCATGAATAATGTGTTCCATCCTTATCTGGAAAAATTGTGATATTATTCATTGATCACATATTGATATATTATAATAATGAGGAAGAACATGCATAAAATCTAGCAACAATGTTGAGATTTCTAAGAGAGCATAAGTTGTATGACAAACTTAGTAAGTGGAATTTTTTTAAGAAATGAGTTCATTACTTGGGACATGTGGTTCCAAAGGAAGATATAACATTGGACCTAGAAAATATCAAAGCTATCATGGAGTCAGAAACTCTTAGAAATGTGGATGAGGTCAGATCATTCATGGGACTAACAAGTTATTACAGGAGATTCATTAGGAACTTCTCATGGATTTCCTATCCTATTACATCCTTACAGTGAAAAGGGAAGACATTTGAATGGACAGAGAAATGTGAAACTACTTTTGAGTAGTTGAACAGTTTCTTACAAACATTCATATTCTAAAGATTGCAGATCTAGACAAAGACTTTGTTGTATGTATAGATGCTTGCAAGTCCTAATGGAGGAAGGACAGGTGGTATGCTATGAGTCAAGGAAATTTAATGACCATGAGAAAAACTATGTGACAGATGATCTTGAGTTGGAAGCTATCATCCATGCCTTGAAGATGTGGAGACATTATATTCTTGGAAGGTGGTTCATTTTGATGAGTGATCACAGTGGGATGAGGTATTTGTTTTACCAACCCAATCTGAATGTCAGACAAGCTAGGTGGTTATATTTGCTAAGTGAGTTTGACTTCAAGATTAGGTACATTAAGGGTAAAGAGAACAGGGTTATATATTCTCTTAGCATATAGGTGCAGGTAAATCACATTGCAGTTATGAGTTCATATGCGGTAAACTTGTAGGAGTGGATCTTACAGGCAGGACAATAGGATGACATGTACCAACAACTTAAGAACATGTTACAACATCAAGGTACATGTGATCAAAATGTGGATTATGATCTCACAAACAATGGTTTTGTTAGATTTAGGAACATGATCTATGCTCCATAAAACAACGAGCTCAAGACGATTAGATTGAGGTAATTTCATGTCAAGCCATATTCAGGTCACCTCTTATATAAAAATACATTAACAGTGATTAAGGAGTTCTTTCAATGGCCAAAATTGAAGAAAGAGGTGGCTGAGTATGTTGCGAAATGTTTGGATTTTTAGCGGCTAAAATTAGAGTGTAAGCATCCAAGTGGTTTATTACAACCATTTCAAATTCCAAAGTGGAAATGGGAGGTCATTTCCATGGACTTGATTACAATTTTTCTGAGGACATTGAAGCAACATGATTCTATTATGGTTATGGTTGACAAGTTGACCATGGTAACTCATTTCATTATTGTTAAGTCTACAATATTGGCTAGTGACATGCTAGTGACATAGATGAGATTTTCATCAGGGAGATAGTGAGTTTACATGGTACTCCTAAGAAGATTGTGTCAAACACAGGGGCCAAGTTTACTTCTAGGTTTTGTAAACATTTTTTTGCAGGTTTGGGGATAGAGTTAACTTTCAATAAAACTTATCATCTGCAGAGATATGGATAGATAGAGAGGGCCAACAAGATTATTGAAGACATGCTGAGGACGTATGCCATGAATTAGCATCATAAGTGGAAAGAGAAATTTCCAGTGGTAGATTTTGCATACAATAATGGGTATCAAGATTCCCCCTGATGATGAGTTCATTTGAGGGACTTTATGGGCAGAGTTGTAATATTTCCATCATTTGGAGTGATCTAGTGAATAGGAACTGATTGGACTAGGCATGTTAGCAGAGATGGAAGAGGAAATGGAAGTTATCAAGAAGAATCTAAAGGTAGCACAAGACATGCAGAAGATTTATGCAGATCAACATAGGGTATTTAAGGAGTTTCAGGTTGGGGAACATGTGTACTTGCACATCAAGCCCAAGAGGAGATCCTTGGGGATTGGATCATGTGCCAAGATTGCACTTAGGTATTGCACAATTTTTTAGATCCTTGAGAGGATTAGACCAGTGATGTACAGACTTGCACTACCTCTGAAAGTGAAAGTCCATGATTTTTTCCATGTTTCATTTCTTAAAAGATACGTGAAGGATGTTGATCATCTAATTGATTGGTATGTATTGCGGGTAGAACCAGAAAGAGAATTCCAACTAAAACGTCAGTGAATGTTGCAGTGAAAGATGCACATGCTCTAGAATCAAGTAATTGAGCAATTTAAAGTGTAATGGAATCACTTTGGGCTTGATGAAGCTACATGGGAGATGGATGATCAGATCCAGACTATGTATCCTTCTCTATCAGCTAGTTGAGTAGACGTATTCTGATATATGTGTTTGATGCTGTGTTTTGGTCATCTCTCTCTCTCTCTCTCTTTATATATATATATATATTCATGTGTTTTTTTTATTTATAAGTGTCATTGAAAACAAAGGACAATGTTCCCCCGAGGGGGAGGGGTTTGTAACAACTGTCGGTTGATTTCCTATGTAAATAAAAATAAGACCAATGTCATGGGATACGTACTCCAAGATGAATGTTGGGTAAAACATAGTGATGGGTATCACTGGTGCTTAATTTATGGCTATGGAAATTGGCAAAGGCAAAATGACAATACTTGGCATTTTATTTATAAAATAAAGGAAAATAGGAAAAAAGGAAGGTGAAGAGACAGAAATTTGCATGAGGAGGGAAATTGAAGGAAAATGAATGAAAATGAAGAAAATAGAGGCCTCAATGATAAAAAGTCCTCTGAGGATCAGTTCACAAATTTTTTCAGTTGAACTTTTGGCTAGTCTACCTTTTGTTAGTTTAGTTTTGGAGCTCTCTTCTATTCACTCACTCTCATACTATTGCACATAGAGGAATCTTGGAGCATTCTTGGAGCAGGCTTGGAGAATTCTAGTTTCTCTTGTATTGGAGAATGAAGGAAAAGGAAAGAAGGAAAGTGCAAGGGAACATGTGGATCAACAAATACAGTTCGATTGCATTGCAGGTAACATGTTGCATATGTGATTTCCTTGATGATTTATGGATGCATGGTATATGCATGTGGTTTTCTAATAATGTGTTCTAATTTTCATGGATATTTTCCTGGATTAACAGTGGTTTTAGCCTTTCCATTCCAGTTCATGGATAACCATGGTGTTGTGGGTTTTTCCACTTGATTGTTTATGATTGGTACTCATATTTCCTTATTGCCATGGTTTAGAACGAATGCTCTGGAAGCCCTGGAACAACTTGGGTTGAGTTACTAGTCCTAGAGCCAAACACTACGAGCCCTTGGTGGGTTGAGTTACTAATCCTTGTAGTCATGTTGGATGAATGCTCTCGAGTGATAGAAGGTTGTGGGTTGATTTACTAGTTTCTAGAGCCCAGGAAAATTTGGGTAGAGACCAATCGCATTGGTGTTAGTTATGTCTCACCGTGGAGGTCAAATCACTACAATCAAGGGTTGAGGTGGTTTGGCCTATGGAAGCCCTTGGTTGGTTTTGTTTGGTTTATTCCATGGAGTGCCACATTCATTCTTGGAATATGGTGCGGGGGTGATTGGCTCAAAGAGGGATTTGGTTAAGACCAATCTATGATGATGTGTTACATGGAAGTCCCAGGACTTATTGGTATTTTCATATGTTAATAAGATTTATTATTTTATTGTGATTCATGTATATTTGTAGTGATTATGTTGGTGGTATTATGGCCAAGTTTCTATGGTTTCTATGTTGGTTATTTGATGGTTTTTTGATCTATATTACTTATGTCTCTTGACATGTTTGGATGAATGTATGAATGGTTGATAAGTGCGTGGACTAACAAATATTATTTCAACTTTTATGAGAGGGAATTAGACCTTCTCGGTGATTCTCATATAATTTTCATACTCCCATGATCAGATATGCATTCATGACTTGTAGCTTACTTGTTCGCCATATGTTTGATGAAATGGGTATCATGGTTAGGATTGGTTAGGTCAAGTTTCTTACTCAAGTTTGAATGTTTAGCTTTGTTTTCATGTCTATTATGATTTTGAGATGTCTCAGGGAGTTTTGGGTAGGGATGGCCAGGAATTATGGCTTAGATCTCAAGACAAAACCCTTCGAACTATAAATTTTGGCCTACAACCACACTCAGACAGTGTTGTGCATGTGGTTGGAGGCCTTAAACCATGCCCATTTATTTTGATGCATGTGGTTGGCAGCCTAGGTCAGTGAAAAAGAGCCCCAACTTAGGGTTTAGTCACTTGGGGTGGTTCTTTTACCCCTGAGTATTCATGTAGCCTTGAGAGATGTTGTGAGTTGTGAGCTGTAGGCCCCACTTACTTAACTAGAGCTGGGAGGTTGGGTCATGTCATAGTAACTCTTCGTTTGACGTTTATCTAAGTAGGCTGGTGAAATTAGGTAAATGTGAGAGGGGTGGTTACAACCATAATGGCCTATGTGAAGCCATTGCATAGCTTGCAATATTTTAGAAATCCTTCCCTCCCTAAGGGGTCTTTAATACCCAATAGGAGGGAGGAGCTCCTCACTTCAACTACCTTATAGTAGGAAACACATGCAACCCTACCAATGAGGACCCTTACATGAATGTAGTAGTATCCTATAACATACCTGTTGTTTAGACTATGGTCGTCCTTCAAATCCAAATCCCTCATCAATAGAGGTGATACATATACCTTTTCCTCCCTCTTAATTATCCTGATTCCACTTCTTGATCCAATTTTGAAATTGAAAAAATGCCACTGATGCGTGCATCTTGTAATGATAAGGCAAAGCACTACTACAACGTCATTAATGACCTTGTCTAATCACCTACTACCATGTCAACATTAGGATTTTCTCAAACTTTCTCAACACAATGGAAGGTATTTCTCTCTCTAATGGGTGTCATTAACCCTTCTAATTTCCATTTGATCACATTCAACATAGATAATTTAGGATTGTGACTGCCATCATTAGTGTATTTCTATATTTCGACCACCATATGCAAGTTACGATGAAAAACTTCATTAGTGACGAGGGTGCATCCACATGAATCATGTCAGATACTATGTGGCAGAAAATAGGATCCCTTGAATTCATATCCTCATCCATTACCTTGATCACATGTGATGGAAACCCTTCATAGCTTGTAGGTATATTTAAAAATGTGATAATAGAGCTTATTGGAAAACTCGTTCTCTATTGATGTTGAAGTCCTAGATGCCCACTTGGATATAATATTTTATTTGGATGAAGATACATGTATTCCATGAAGGTCATGACATCATCAGTCCTTTAGACAATGAGCTTTCCTCATAATGGAAAGATCACAACCATCAACTAGATTACACACTGTTAGCGCTTGAAATTTCACCTCAAGTTGAGAAAGGTAAACCTCAAGGCAACATCAAACCATTTAGCCTCGTAGCTAGCCCTACGGGGCAGGAGAAGGCTCTCTCCGGTCTATCTCGGTAAAATCTTCAATAGATGAGATGACCAATAAGGCAACACTGATATTAGGCTAGTAAACTGATCAAAAGGGTTGATTTGGGGTTTTTTGGGTTTTTGGTGGCAAATTGAGGAGAGGGCAATTTTGGGTGCGGGGATTGGACACAGTTTCTGCAGGGAGTTCTTTGGGGCGAGGTAGGAGACAGTATTGATGCCTTTAATTGAGGTGAATGGTCAGGAATGAAAGGTGAAGAGCTAAAGAGAGCAAACAATAACTTTGAATTCTCTTTAGACAGTAGAAAACATTGAGATTAAACAAACTTAAAAGCAGAGCATGGCAAGCATGAATTCTTACTTTAACACTTCATTTGTTTAATGTGCAGAAGTAAAAGAAAGGAAACGAGTCACATAACAAGCTTACAAGTACATTGAGAAACACACCATCAACACATGAGTCCACAAGAATCCCAAAGAGGACTGCAAAACCCTGGTCTTCCTTAGCCAAAAATTGCAGAGATACAGAGAATAATACAATGATAGCTTCTCCCTCAAGAGTCCAACCATGAAAATGAGCAAGAGAGTACATAATATAGATGATCTAACCTCTTTCCCTGCCTCCATGGGTCGAGCTCACTATCCTAGGAGCTGTTTCAACCACTTCTAAACTAAGCACTACAAACTAGGCAGTCAAAACAACTTGCCTCTATAAACTAGGAAACCAATTCATTCATTTAATTTTCACCTATTTCATGAATGAATCTTCTAGAAGAGGTACATAAGAGTAAAAGTGTCAATAAATTACATTAATTACATCAAATAGGGTAATAATCCACCCCAAAAAGTCAAACAGGGTCAAACTGCGTTTTTCTGAGCTGTACACTGAAATCTGGAGAAGTTTGCCTGACGGGTTGCGCGCCTTTGGGACCACATTTGGGGCACGTACAGGTGGCCAAATTGAGCAAGAGTAGGCTTTTTGGAACGGTCTATGAGTCTACTATCCAACCCAACTGGAATTTCTGAATTTTGTGGTCATTTGCCCCTCCAAAATTGCAATCTCCCAATACTGCTTTCTGCAACTCAAAAATGTGGCAAAAAGTCAATTTTTGCTTGTTTTTTGACTTTCTGGAGGCCCAAAACTTCATAAAATCTCAAGTCCATTGATGATCATATGTAGCTTCTCATGAAAAATCTGGAAATTCTGAGTTTTTGCAAAATGGAGTTGCCATGATGAAGGGTCACGCGGGGGGTGAGACCCGTTAATGGAGAAAACCTGTGTTTGGCATAAAAAATTCACAAATGAAAAAATTTTCTCCAAATTTCTTGAAATTTGGGCTGGGAGTACCCAATCAAGTACCATGCTCAGTCAAAGAGGATTTGGCCAAAATTTGGAGTGGATCGGGCGTTTTCCTTCATTTTTGTGCTTTGGCCAACCGTCCTTGGAGCACCTTCGTTCTCGCCGGTATTTTTGACATTTCTTTAAAACCATGACACCTGTGAAAAAAGTGAAGGAGGTTTTTCTTCCTTGGCATGTTTTGGACAGAAACCTCTCTCAGTTTTCCTAAATTCATCTTTTATGGCTCTGGAACATCATTTGAGTGCGACTTGTCCCGATGTGTGAAACAAGGAATTTTGTCGAAATGGAGCGTAATGAAGGGAATAGGGGGCTTCTGAATTCTTGGGGAAATTTTTGGAACTAGGGAGGGATGTTAGGAAGCAGGGGAAAGTGGAATATCAGAGATTGAGTGAGGGGAAGGGGTCCAAAAGGGAAAAACACAGGCCCAACCTAGAAAATTGCCAGGTTGTAGCTAGAAACTAGGGTTTGTGCAAAAATGAGGAATTTGGCGGATCTAAGGGATGGGAAGTGTTTTATAAGGTACTTTAAGGATAGGGGAAGGTGTATGAACATCAGGAAACAAGTTTTTCCGGTGATTTGACCATCCAAGAGAAATTGCCTTCAAAACCCTAGGAGAGGGAAATGACCTTGCCTAGGCACAACTGAAGCATGAATAAGGTGTAACATGACCCAATGGAACCTAATATGATGATAGCAACCCTCTGAATCATGATAGGCTCAGCTGAATGATGACATGGACTGACATTTGGACAACTTTGAAAAGTGTGAAAGCAAACCCTAGACCTAATGCCTAGTGACCAAATTTTGCTTGAAGACTCACTGAAATGACAAAATTTGACCTTGACACTCTGAGACCACTTTGTAAGAGCATATTTGATCACTGGAGGATCGCTGGAAAGACTGAAACTAACACACACTACAAGGCAAGAGCCTTTCCCTCACTTGATAGTATGCTACCATATTCGAGATTCCAAGAACTAGTTTCTTCTTTCACTAAAGTTGGACCCAAAATTTTCAAGGATTCCACTCTCTTAGGTACATACCCTAGAGACCCCCCTTCTCTACATATATTTGGATTTGTGCATGTATGTGTAGCAATAATATCTTCTAACAAACATCTCATGTCAATAAACCAACCACAACCACCTAAAGTATGGTTGTCATGAGTGATATGATTATTTTATCATACACAATCACACAACCTCCCTTACTATATCCACCACCTGGTTTCATCTCACATTAAGTGATGGTGACACTCACATTTCCAAATAGTGATTTGGTGATTCATATACAGTATTTGGCGCCAATTTCCAAATGATCTATGCTAGTTTTCATTATCAATAGAGAAATTACATCTGCCTCATCTTAAGAGGACTCTACTTCTGCACAAACACCAACTATCACAAGGACACCATAGGGAACCAAAAAAAATGTAGGGGTAAAAAAAAGGCAACTGCTTCATCACCTTTCCCTTGTGTGAATCCCCATATGTCATTTGCAACACACATGGGCATCCTACTAGTCTATGTCCCACTATTCAAGAGTCAAAGGATCTCCTTCATGTACCTTAGGAACCTATGTTACATCCCACTACCATGGTTGGTGGAAGCATTCTTCCATGTAATAAGGCTTCATTCACTAACCAATTTTTTCACAACACAATAATTATACTCATAATTGTCTTTATCTCTCTTAATATTGGGATCTGTTAGTCACTATTATTCATGTCACCATATTCATACCATCACTTCCACCAACCTTGAATGTCGATGATGCACCATATACTATCTATTATGTCACTACCTTGGTTAATAAATACATGGCATGCCCTTATGCACAATGTAGGGAAGAAACTCATCTCACATATATTTGTCCCCTAATAATCACAAAACACCTTGGATACAGTACAAATAAGATAACATCTCCCTCATTTAGAACTCATTCACTCGAGATTGAGGTCTCTCCTGATTCTCCAAGTACCTTGATTACCTTGAGGAAAGATAACACTCCCAATGTGGTTCCTACCACATTGACGTAACCATCAGAGATTCTAACTTCATCCCCACTTGTACAACAATAAGAGATTCCTCCACCTACTAGTACTAATCACACATGTAATCATGAGCATATATGTTATATTCCTATGTCTATTGAGGAAATGATACCCATATTTTTCTCATCATTCAATGATGTTTTATTTATTTATCCAAAATGAAGATAGCACCAAATAGGAAAGTGTGGATCCTCCTCATCTATGTTATGACCTCCTCCATCGGTCCTTCAAGAACCTAGCATGATATTGCATCCACGTACATCCACTAGTACTTCCATGTCCCTACCACTGCTGCATGACTCATCGATGACGCCACCACATCTTTTGGGTATCTTTAACTCTAGTGGAGGAATTCTCGAAGATATTATAGCACTTGATTTTCCTTGGGACACCATGCATCCTTGTTACTTCTTTTCACTAGAAAATTGGTTACATATCCACCACCAAGCACCTTGTTTTGTCCTCATCAAATGTACATGGCCAACAAAACATCAATACCATTTTAGGTCGATGCCTCACTTTTAAAGAAGCTAAGTGAGTCTTAAATTTTTTCCATATGGGGCCTATGGAATAAATATCTCTGAAATGTCCAGTACTCATAAAATCCTTTGCACCAATTATTTATAGCCTTGAATTGTTTGAGATTGTATTTAGGAAATCAAATGATGCACTCATTGTTAGATTTATGCCCATAAGATATGAACCCTTCCATATCCATTACATATTTCTATTTCAGCATGCCCCTTCTACAAATGGGGCATTTATTCATGAATTACAATATGTTATCCCAAAATGTTCACAAATACATAGTATTCACAATTGACTACTTGACCAAGTGGGTGGAGGCCATGCCCACATTCAATAACACAATCGACATCATGGATTAGTATTTCTTTGAAAATAATATTACATAGTTTGTTGTCCCAAAGGAGCTAGTGTTTGACCATCAAAAGCACATTGAGAATGAGGTGTTCTAGGAACTCTCTTCTCCCCTCAGATTCACCCATGAATTTCCTTCACCATATTATCCACAATCTAATGGGAAGGTTAAAGTTGTCAAAAAAGTTCTAAAAATGATGTTTGAGTGCATGTTGAGCAAAACTAAAACCAACTAGAATCACATGATTTTTTCAACCCGTTGTAGTGACTACAACCACCCTCTAAAATTTTTCCTATGCTTCATTTTGGAGCCTCCCTCCTAAATCACAATAGCTCATCTTGCACTGACCCAGGTACTTATGCTTTTATTGAGCTTCATCTTTTGCATTTTGGCTTGTGTTTTATCACTTGGTTTATTACCTAACCCACAATATGGACACTTGACTTGGTTTCAACCCAGTTCCAGGCTTGCCTTAGTGAACTGCACAATCCTTGAGGGCAACCAACCTTGCTCTTGGGAATTGTAGAATCCATGTTAATGTTGGGGCAGGGTTCCCTGGGGTGAATTTTGTAAACAATTTTGTTATTATTGTAAAGTCTTCAAATTTTAAGGAGCGGAGTGTGCAGATCGATAGGAGTCAAAGGGTCTTTAGGAAGGTCAAATCCCCTTGGTTTGTTAAAAGTTCAGTTGCTTTATGACCCGCTCATGGTTCGCGGACCATGGTATTGTAATAGAAGATGATATAAAAAGGAGCCATAGAGAGTCATAAGGATATCAAGTAAGTGAATGAGTGAATGATCTAAGTAAGTGAAGTCTATTTTTTGTTCTTAGGTAAAAGGGAAGGCTCCTGTAGCTGTATGCGTGGATACCTTGGCAAGTTCATAGCTGAGTGTGCAGGCCCTTTGTGTGCAGGGTAGAAAGAGTCCATAATAAAAGATCTGAGCATAATAAAGATTGTTTTGAAGAATTATCTGTGTATTTGTGTGTTATTCTATACTTCTGAAACTACTATATGTTCGCTCCGTTTACTGCAATTATCCTAAAAAGTACTTAATATTTGCACGAAAGTGTTAGATCTAGTAGTTTCTTGATGTTATGAATGTTTAGAACATTTAGTGAAGAATTTGGATCTGTTATCTGTTAGTTATTGTAATTTCTGCGTTTCAAAGGTTAGGGTTTGTGAAGGTTGGAATAAAGCCCTAAAAGTAATAGAAACACATCACATAGTCCTTTGGATGTAGAAAACTGGTTCTAACATCCCCCAATACTACCTCGGGTGAGATTGCAACCTGCGTTACGCGGGTTGTTGCTGAAAGGGCTAGTAGCATAGGGTTGTGTTGGTTAGCGCATCTAACTCTGAACCTAGGTCCAAGCCCCCTCAAGCCAACAAATGGTTCTATTGCTAGGACCGGGATCTATTTGAGGAATATGTCATGAGCGATAAGTGGATACCAATGAACAAAGAGATCGAGAAGTGGATAGATCAAAAGCTACACAAGTTTACAACCCAGGAAAATAGGAATTTGCACCTATCAAAGGAAGAGAGGTTGAATAGATACTTGTATATAGAAGAATATAAAATTTTGTTCAGCTCTTTTCCATGCGAGTTATATGGATGGTTGGCTAAATTAGCAGATGGTCAAGGTATGTGGAAGTTGGATAACCCCATTGTGTGGACTCTAGAGCTAGTAAGGTGCCTGGAAGGTTTTGAAAGCAAGACCGCGAGGACTGTTGATTATTGGATCGATAACATTTTAGGTTGATTCGTTACTGAGTTTGTGATTGACACATATGTCACTTATAGAGAAGCTGAATGTCAGTTTTTCGAATGACCAAGAGGTAAGTATCTGAAGCCCATGAAAAATTGGATTAAAATGCTATTGTGTGAGAAACACATTATTCCATTGAATTGATGTTTAAATTCGACTTGACAGGAACTACGTGAAGTGTAAAGCCATTCAGAAGAGATATATATTATAATTTTTAATACAATCCTTTATTGGGAGCATATGATAGTGACGAAGAAAGTAGTAGTCTGAAGACACCTCAAGATGCACCACAAATGGTAAATCATGGTATTGTGGGAATAACACATCCATTCACTCCACCTCCGCTATTTAATATGGTGAATGCTATGAATATGCCCATATTCAAGAGTTTGGATACAGAAGACCCTGAACAATTTTGGTTTGTAATAGATGTTGTGTGGAAGTCACAGTTGATAATGGATGATGATATGAAGAAAGCGCAGCTGGTCACAACCTTACAAGATAGGACACTAAGCTAGTATATTAAGTATTGTACTTCTCATCGAGCTGCGACACAAAAAGGTATGAAGGACGCAGTGAATAATGAATTCAAGAAGCCTAAGTCACATGCCCACTTGGTAATAGAACTCAAGAAAATCAAGAAATAGGTGACTGAGTCTACATGGGATTTAGATCAATGGTTGAAATGTCTACTACAATAGGGTAACATGCAGATCACGAATGAAAAAAACAAACACTGGTATATTACTTCGCTATTACCACATTTAAGGTTACCGCTGCCAGTACAGAAGATTAGAACACAAGATTAGGTACTAAAGATTGCTATGAAGTTGGAGGCCTCACCAATTCAAGATACGAATTTGGGAATACAATAGATTTAGTCAAAATTGGCTAGCCTACATACAGAGTTGCAGAGTCTCAAAAAGGGAAAATAAGTCCAGAGTGAGACCCACGTGGAAGTATGATATTTAAAATGAAAAGGCCACGGTCATGACAAGGATCATTTCTTCATGTATCAAAATTATCTAGTTGGGGGAGGTCTTGTCCCCCTAAATCAAGAAAGTACCCCTCAAATGACCACTAGTGTAGTGTCATGGTGTGCTATCTATCATATCACAGTAAAACATATAGTGGAAAACTGTCATTTGCTGCAGAAGTTTGTGCAGACTGCAGACTCCCCAGGAGTTGTTTTGCAACTTTTTTAAGTCTATAGGTCATGATGAGCGCCATTTCTGAATTTATGTATTAATGATGGAAAAAACACCAACATATAGAGTGAAGACAGAGGCACATCCTCAACAGGATCAAGGAGCAACTGCAGTGCATCAAGGATTCTAGCGATGAGGAGGAGGAGTTGGAAGTGGTCACAACTATATCATTTGTTAGAATTGTAGAGAACCATGTCTCTTCATGCGAGATTGTTAGAATCCAATACACCCCTCTTGTCAATATTGTTGACAGTTTGATCATGTCATAAAATATTTTCCTTTTCTCTTTACGAAGATGTAAGAGAAGAAGACCTAGACCCAACAGCCCATGTAGAACATCTAGATGATGAGATCAGAACTGCATGAAGATGGCCTAGAGTTAATATTGTTACATAGAGTGGTATAGCTATCAATGAGGATAAGCGGAAACAACCAGAGGAAAATGTATGGGTACACAAGGCTGTTAACAAGGAGCCTGGATTTGAGGTGAATAAAGTGAAGGAAAATTTTACGGAGACAAAAAGGAGCTTCGAGGATGTAGGAGCTTCTACATCAAGGTCTCAGAGTACACACATGGAGAAGCCTACAGAAATCAGTATTGCGCAAGAAACAAACTCGTAATTGTTGGAATCTTTCTTACAAACATGCATGAAGCTCCTAAGGGACTGAAAAGTAGTAGAGGGACAACAAGAGTTGATAGATAATTGTTCTATCAAGGGTAAGCCATTGTCTGAACAAAGCACAGTGCATAAGGTGGACAAAGGTAAGAAAAGAACTGGTCACAAGATGAGATTGACTACCCAAATTGGTGAATTTGAAATGGACCAGGTGATCCTTGATTTGGGATCTGACGCCAATTTTTTGCCAAAACAAACCTAGGAATGAATGGGAAAACCAATGCTACAATTCTCTCCAATCCAACTGGGAATGGCGAATTAGAAAAATATTATTCCTATGGGGTGCCTACATGGAGTAACTATGGATATTGAAGGGCCACACACCATATTCGATTTTATATTAATTGAAATAGTAGATGATAGTAATCCATACCTGATGCTACTTGTAATTGACTGGGCATTCGATATGAATGCAATCATCAAATTAAAGAAGTGAAACATGACATTTGAGAAGGAGGAACTAAGGGTTATTGTTCCCTTGGATCTTGTTAGTCCCTCACAATTTCCAAAGGCTGGAAGGAGATCTCTCAAAGTCTCTTATGAGTGAAATTATTTGAAAGCAAATAAGTTTTAGGCTAGATATATATAATTGTTTGTGTGTTGGTGAAAATTTAGATTTTAGGGTTTGCTTGACTAGGGTTTGGAGCCACAAATAGGTTTAGGCTGTAGGAGTGCAGAAGAAAATATGAGAAGGAGCTATACATCCGAAGCCATGGTGTATTTAGAATATTGTCAGTGTAGTATAGAAGAGAAAGTGTAGAAGAAACTAATGAGCATAAGTAAACATGATTTCATTAGCTTAGGAAGACATAAACATAAATATGAAAATCAGATAAACGAAGCTTGAGAAACAAGAATTATGTATATTTCACTGTAACACATCCATAGAAAGAAGATATATCATGTAGATAAATATGTTTTAACCTTTAGGAAAAAAATAGAATGAAGAACAAATACCATGAACTCAATGGGCTAGAGTTCCTCGAAAATAGTTGCAATTGTCTCTTTATTAGCTAAAAAAGATGATTACATGCAAGCCTCTTCCAGAAAAATTCCAACCCCTCTCTCTCAAAGAGAAATGATACATATAGACTCTCTTAGACCACTTTCCCACCTTCAAGAGTTGAATTCCTTGGTCGAGGAATTGAATCCAAGATTATCTCAACCAATAGGTGAGAGTGAGAAGGTGAAACTCAAACAGATCCGACCGAGGGTATGCGATATACAAAACAAGTCTAAAATTATTTTGAGGAGGACCATATTGAGAAAATATATAAGATTATTGCGAAACGGGGATTGGATCAACCGTATAGTGGAAGGGTGCATTACATGGGAGAAGTACAGATCCTGCAATTCAGATTTAGATGAGGAGCTCGAGCACTGGAAGAATAGATTGCATGATGTATCAACGCTGCGATATAACATGGTCACTAAGTCACTCCGATGTATATCTAGTGAGGTAAACAACTTACTCTATTATGATGGTTTAGAAGGTATAAATTTATTTTTGGATAAATTTGAAAGGGATGTACTAGAGGAACATTGGTTCCAGGCATTAGACATCGTGCTAAAGGCTACGTCTGCCAGATCGTCAGGTGCCCATAAGAACAAATTTGTAGACTGGAAGGAATATTGATGCATGATGAAGTTGCGGTTTGGGCCAACACCCGCATTATAGAGAAGTATATAAGGAAGGATGATCCGTGTGAACATCTAGCTTGATGGACGAAGGCATGGGGAGAGGATCCACAACCAGAATGGGTTCATATATTCTACCACATTTTGGATACTATTCTGTTGAACTTGTTATGCTCCTATACCAATAGGTGTCATATATCATTATTGGCTTGATGAGCTATGTAATGTGTTCATACCTTTCCTTGTTGCAAAGGCTTTCCATATTTTCAAAAAATCAAAAAATTTAAAAAATGTAAAGAGGGTATACCCTAAAAAAAAAATCAAAGGGTGAAAAGAATAAAAAAGATGGTCAAGAAAGTGAAAGAAAATGAATCCCATCAAAAGAAAGACCAAGGAAAGTGTGCAAGTCTAAATGCCACTACTTTTTACTCTTATGCAATAAACAATTGTGTGTAGCTTGTTAACATATGCCACAATTGATGAACAGTCAAACAGCTTAAGCTTGGCTAGTTCATATTTGAATTTCATGTTTTAGAAATAGAGAATAAAATCTGACCAAACAGTTTAATCTTGGCAAATAAGTAGATAGGTAGAGTGAATAAAAGGAGCTAAACAGTTTAATCTGAGCCCTTGGATGTAATAAGGCAAGATTTAGATAGATTTCTCCATGTAAAAGAAAAGAAAAAGTTTGATAAGGGTTTTCCAGTTTAAGTGCACCCAAATAAATAACAAAAAATGTTAGGTTAAAGTAGGTAGGATAGGTAGATGACATTTTAGAATTACATGTGATGGATAATGACCCTAAAAAAGTCTTAATCTTTACTTTCATCATAAGTACAAGTCAAACATTACACTGAAAGCATTTCAAGCAAGGAAAGGTCAAATACTTAACTTCCCCCTTCATTGTTCCCTAGATTCTCACTAATTTCCCCTAAGTACCAAGGCATTTTCTAAATTAGAGGGGCTCAGAGCATTTCTCTAACTTCTAGAGGGATCGGACCCTTAGCCCACTAGTTTATAAACCCTAAAGTACTTAAAATTATTCATAAGAACACTCACTCACCTTCAGAAAATTACATAATACCCCATAAAAACCCTTTTTTCGTTCAAGCCTAAGTTAAATACACAATTTTAATGGTTTTTACTTGGTGCTTTTTCATTACATTACCATATTAACTATTAACTTATATTATATAACTCCCGCACAAAATTCACCCTATCCCATATTATTTAAATTATTAAAAATCCCAAATTTCTATATATCCCGCCCCTTTGGTTAAGTTATAACCTTAAATACATTTTAAACCGGGATTAACTAGTTAACCCGTAACTAGTTAATAGCCTGAATCCCTCGCTGCATTAATAAGGGATTAATTAACCCTCACGGTTAATTAAGAACCTCCTCGACCTATCATACCGCCCCTGATATAATTAATTAAAACCTAATTGTGTTGGGCTTGTCGTTGTTAAAACCCATCACATCGTGCCTCCCGTTAGCCATCTAATCATGCCTCCCACATCCAACGGCTTACTAAGTGGTTTTCTCCCCATACCTCCACCATGCATCACACATCCTATGGAATCACTTGCTCCCAGCTAATTACTGCCCATCTCCAAAAGCGGTGCGATATGAAACTGCTTACCACCTTCTCACATACGACAAAAAATGTCACTTCACTCCCTGCTAACATCATCCGCCTGAAAACCAAAAACCCCCGCCAACCCTTGACTTTGTAAATAACACAAACAAATGTCATTTTCATTATTTTGTACCGAAAACCTGTGCTCCCATGCAAAGGACATCGAGGTCAACTGTCTGAGGTTTTCAACTGCCAACTTGCTCAAAAAACTTGCAGTCGATGCAGCCCAAAGCCTGTTAGCCACTACCAGCACCTGTTATTTCACTGTTCATCCCCCGAACATAGGTATTTATCCAAATTCCCAATAATACCCTACAAGTTCTTGTTTTCCACTGTAATTTGATAGAAAAGGCCCAAATTCATTGCAATTTAGTCTTTGTCTTCATCATATAAGTTCCTAGACCCTCTGCTAAACCCATTTTTATAGAAAGTCCACATTTTCGATTGAAACCACAAGAACCAGACATGGAAACCCTGATGGCCCTGAGTGTTGCACCCCTAAATGCTCCTCATAAATATTTAGACTATCTGTCTTTCGCTGATAAGGAATTCCAGATAAAAGACCTCATCACTGACAAAAATCACCTGAAAGTATTTTGCCAAAGCAGAGATAACTACCTAAATGGCTATGATATCCTCGGACTGTGGGAATCCAACCTTCCTATGTTTTTTTTACCCTCAGTTCGTGTTTTCCCAGAAATAATTCAGCATTGCCATGCCAATTATGACCCTAATCACCGAGCAGTCTCCCCGAGCCAAAACATTCTTTTTCCAATAACTGTTGAGTCAATTAATGAAATGTTACAATTTCATCCCAGCCAAGCCCTGACTCCCCTTTCCATTGGAGATTTACTTGAGAAATCAGTTAAATTATCCCAAGAGGAACTCACTTGCCTCTGTCAAATTTTCATGTCACCAAAACATCAGCCTGATGGCCCACCACCTTACCTGCATACTTTCTTTACAGAGATGGGACAACTCATAATCGACATGATATCATCAATAATGGGTTTCAATACTAGTGAATTTGTTAATGAGTTAACCCTAGTAATGTTGTCAATTTTTACTCCTGGACAGCTCCCTGCTGTGAAATATGACTTTGCCTCCTACATTGCTGACGAGATTCATGACCAGTTCATGAGACTGGAAAATGAGAGAGTTTTCAAGTATAACACCTTTATCTACCATCGTATGCTCTTTTATCAATCAAACAATTTACCATTCCCTATCCTGAAACTTGACACCAAAGGAAATCCAAGTTCTGTAATCTTCTGGTCTGCAGTCTTCCATGATTTCCTTGAAACCCCTTATTCCTATAATGAATTCATTGACCTATTCATTCATCCAGCAACTACCTTGTTGACAGGGGTTTCCCCTCCCAGGATCAGTGGTGATATTAGAAAGACCCTACAATTTTCTAAACAATACAAAGTGGGAGATTGGTACCTTTATCAGAACTTCATAGAATTCAGGATATATGGTTGTGAGCTTGCCCTCTTTAAATTACCAAAGTATGTCCCAATAGGACTGTTTGCATTGGAATACTATAGGCAGATGTGTAATTCAGATTTGATCCACTTTACCAAGGCCAAAAAGAAAGCACATCTAAGGATCAAACATCAAATAGGCCCTTTTGTTTCCTACAGTAGAGAAGCAGGGAAGTAGCAAAAAGAATTCTAGAAGACTACCTTAGATTAAAAAAGAGCTTCGGTTGGGCCCCATATGACCCTCAGGGCTTTATTTGTGATAGAAGAATGAAGAATAGATTGTCTCCCTACATGCATCATAGGATCCTAGAAATTGAATAGTTTTCCAATATGGATGAATGGAGAGAGGGGACCTTAGTAGCTGCTGAGAGTGAGCAAGTGAATATTGAAAATGTAATGAAAGATCTTGAAAAGACTCTTGACTTAGATTCTTTTGGGCAGGTACATCATGATAGTTCCCAGAAATCATCATCAGGAATAAGTGCCTTAGCAGTTGGGACCTCTGAAAGACACTCACAGCAGACCAATACACCAACTATAGAAACCTCTAAGGGAAAGGGGCTAGAGACTAGCACTCAAGCCACACAACAATCTACAATGTCAAACAACCTGAAACTTCCAAGGATCAGGCCCAAATGCAAACTCCCCCAACTCAGAGAAATGTGGGAGAACCTCCAATTTTGCAAACTCCTATGAATGAGGAAAGGAATAAGAAGAGAGACAGGGAAGTAGCTACCCCTGCCAGTGGACCCTTAGAGAAGCCTGGTGCAAAAAGCAAAAGGTTAAATCCTCTTTTAGAGGAGGAATTTTTTGAAGAGACTACTGATAGTCAAAGGAAAGAAGGAAAAGACCATCATAAAACATTCCCAGTAGATGGAACATCTACTAGCTCACAGAGACAGGAGCTAGAGAGGCAACAAAGTGCAGAGGTATCATCTTTCAAACCACTAGGAAAGGACACTTCAGATATCAAGAAGACATTTATGGAAATAAAAGCTAGAAATGATCCATTGAGGATTCAGGTTTACAATCAATATTTGAAAATGGCTCCCACTAACCAAAACAAATTGATGTCGGCCCATGACATCAAGGAAGGTAAAATGACAATGAGATATTTCAAACCTAAATTGCAACAGCCTTAATCAGCAGCAGACTGTCTCAGAACCAATTTCGAGGTTATGGAAAAGGATATTCATCATTTGGATCCAATTTAATTGCACAAAAAAACTGGAGAGATGATTTATTCCACCTTGACTGGTAAAGCTATGATGGTCCAAAGGCTGGAAAATTGTTTGAATAACACAACTGCCCAACTACAGTTGGAGAAAGCCTCCTCATAGGGTAAAGATAACAGAATAAAAACATTAGAAGAATTGATCTTTGGGTTGGGTCATGATCCCAAAGATGTGAAGGTTGCAGAAGCCTTAATTAAAAATAAGGATGAAGACATTACTGCTTTGAGAAACCAACTGAAATTTCCACCTTCACAGCACCCACAAACAGCTGAGGTGATACAAAAAAGAATTGAAGAAGAGATGATGGACTTGGTTTTGAAACTTAATGAGCAGCTAAAGGAAACTAAATGAGATTTGGAGAAATCATTGAAGGAAAATCAGGGAGGGTCGACCTCTCAGCCTCCCAATGTGATTCTAGTAGTTTCTACTGCAGCCGCTTCCACCCTTGGAACATCTCTAGCACCTAATGTTCCAGTAGTCACAATAGAGGCAGTAATAACAACAACAATAGCGGGTACAACACAAGCAGGAATTATAGGTCTTAGCCCAAATGAATTAGTAAAACCAATGGAGAAATTGAAGCTCCAAGTTACATAGCTGCAAAAGGTAAAAGAACAATATGCTACCTTGGAGCAAAGGTATGATCTCTTAAAGATAAATGTTGCAGAAAGGACAAAGGAAATTAAAGGATTAGAACAGAGAGTGAAATCATTAGAAAAGGATCTCACATTTGATAAAACTTTGACAGAAATTAGGAAAATTCTTTGGGCCAACATCACTCAGTCAATAAATGATGTTTGGCCATCAATCCAAATAATTTTTTAGAAAATTGATCTAGTAAAGGCAGCTCGAGAAGAGGTTCAAAAGACAAGAGCAGAGTTAGGAAATATGCCCGAGGAAGCCACCAGGCTGATACAGGTTTTGAATACCAAAAATAAGTACGAGCTTGAAGAACTGGGCATTAAAGACATAATAGGAACAATTTTCAAAGTCAAAAGGGTTTTAACTAAAAGGACTCTGATGCAAAATTTAGAAAGAAGATGCCATGACATGTAAGAAGAAATTAATGCTTTCATGAAGAAATTTGATATTTTGCAGAGTAAAGGGTTTCCTAGTCCTTTAGTTCTTAATGATAAATTAATGAGGCATATAGACGATGTGGAGAAATTGAATAAATATGTAGACAACCAGGAAAGTTCATCAACAAGTGCATCAACATCAAAAGCATTGCCTACAGGTAGAGTTTTCTATGACAGTCTAGAGAACTTATTCTCTGTCTAGCATGAAATAAAGCACTTGTTTCCAATTCAGCCTACATTTTTCAGGTACACCGAAACAGATGATACCCTAAGGAAACTTCAAAAAACAAGAATACCACCACCAAATTGGTGGGAAGAAATGTTAGATATTTTGTAAATTATCCTTGGTAAAAGGTAAATTTTGGTTATTTACTACAGTCAATAATGGTAAAAGAGATAAACAGAGATCAAACAGGTCAAACAGAGTATCAGAGAAGGTAAATAGTATCAGTGAAAACAAGGTAGCCAACACATATTTACAAAGAGAACAGCAGCAAGCCAAATCATAGGGCCTGCCTCCAGCACATTCACAAGAATAGGAACAACACAACATCATTTTTCCTTTTCTTCTATCTACGGGACCATCTATCTCTATTTTTCTTATAACTTATTGATAGTCATCCTAGAATATATCTCATTTTGTTATGAGATATTTTTTGTAAAGTTTTTGTATAAATAATCCCTCAATTGGAGTATTGAATGTGGATTCTTAGACATTGCTGTAAAACTTATTATTTTGGAATAAAGTGTTGTTGGACAAAATTTTGTATGGCTAGCTGGATGAAGAATTGATGCAAATGACTTTTCACAAGATTCATGAGTCAGACACCGAATCAATAAGTATTTTATATCTCATGTTTTAAAGTTTTCTTGTTTATTATATCAACTGTGTCTCATATCTGAATGATAAACGAAAAAAATAATTCAGGAAGTTCTTGAGTGCAATCTGTTTTCAATCGTTTTTGTTCTTAATGTTTTCCTCTAAACTAGCATAAACAGTGAATTCTTAATTGCTTCTATTTCCTAGTTTATTCACATTGATTATTTAGTAAATAATTCTTAACTGCTCTTTATTGGTAATCATCCATGTTCCCTCTTTTAAAATATGTTGAAGGATTCTTAATTTCCCTGCATCCCTTTTGAGTCCATTCCATATTTTTTATGTCTCTAGTTGTTCCCTGTTTAACTACCTTGCCCTGTGAAACCATCCCTTGTTAAGAAACCAAATCCAGTTAAGCCATCTTCTTTGACTCCATTAGCCTAATGGCCTAAACTATTCAGTTCTGCCCCTCTGCTATTGAATTTCACCACAAAACACAATCAAAACCCCTGAACTTTCATAACTAGCCTAATATCTTTCAAAACAAAGCTAAAACTTAAAGAGAGAGCCCTCTGTGGATACAGATTGGCTAGATTCTATATCTAAAAGTTGGTTTGTAGTTACCTCAGACACATTTCCTCTTCCCAACAACTTCAAGGAAAATTTGAGTGATAACAGAACTGGTATCTATAAATAGATCTACGACATGGAACCACATAGTGGGATGTTTTGAAGAAATTTTTTTCTTAACTCTTAGCTTTAAGGATGGATTTGAGTTTATTAATGAAGCATTACAGGAGATCAATGCTGCAATATTCAGAATGCCTGAAAATCCTATCACATAGGTACAACCAGACTCGAGCATGCAACTATGCCATGCTCTGTAATGCTATAATGTAACCACAGAGGAAGGAGAGGAATATCTTAGGAATGTCAATATTCTTGAGTCAGAAGGACAACACGAAGTCACAGGGCCTAAGGCGGAAGTCCATGACATCTTAAAGCCCTTGAAAACTAAGCAGGTAAATATTGGGTCAGACACACAACTGAAGTTTTCCAATATAGGTAATTAATGGGACATGGGCATAGTGGAAAAAGTCACGAAGTTATTGCAAGAATATCAAGACTTTTTCCCCACAAAGTTCTTTAATCTAAAGGGGATAGTAGGTGATCTAGGTGTCATGAAAATCACTCTAAATATCAATGTTAAGCGAGTGAAGTAGGGCCCTTATCGGTTGAATCCTAAGTACAAGGAAAAAGTGCGTGAAGAATTAGATAAGATTCTTGCAGCTAGGATTATTTAGCCTATCAAGTAATCAGACTGGGTTAGCCCTATGGTGGTTCAAGAAAAGAAGATGAAGGGTGAAATTCAGATCTATTCAGACTTAAGAAAGTTGAATGATGCCTATGTTCATGATCCATTCCCTACGCCATTTATGGATGAAGTATTAGAGAATGTTGGAGGTCACAAAGCCTATTTGTTCACCAATGGGTTCTTAGGGTATCATCAGATCAAAATCATGCTGGAGGATTGGAATAAGACTACCTTCACTACAAAGTGGGGTTGTTTTCAGTATATAGTCATGCCCTTTGGACTAAATTATTCCCCTAAAATCTTTTCTAGGGTGGTAGTCACATCTTTCAAAGAGTTTATTCATACATTTTTCAAGATGTACTTTGATGATTGGACTGTGTTTGGATTAGTAAAGAAGCATGTTGCAAGTCTACTCCTCATGCTGGATACTTTTTGAAAGTATCAGATATCCCTTAATTTGAAGAAGTGAATATTCTGCGTACCTTATTGGATACACTTTGACCATGTTGTCTGTAAGTAGGGGTTGATGGTGGACCCTGCCAAAATTGTAGTGATTATTAATTTGGAGCCTCCAAAGAATATTAAACATTTGAGAACAATTTCTTCCATACATAATATTATAGGAAGTTTATTATATCATATGCGTAGATCATTGCGCTCGTGGAGATATTATTGAAGAAGGATGCAACGTTTTGCTGGGACAATGATTTCTAGAAGAGTTTGGATGTATTAAAGGAAGAAATGGTTATGACGCCTATTCTAGTGTTCCCGAACTGGAAGAAGGAATTCCACATACATGTAGATGCATCCTGCATAATATTAGGAGTTGTGCTAACCAAACCAAGCGCGGGTGATATTGACCACTCGATAGCATTTACGAGTAGGAAGTTGTCAAAAGCATAGAATAATTATTCAACTATGGAGTGGGAAGGATTTGGTGTGTGTGCTCCAATAGTTCAGACACTATTTGTTGGGTGTGCCCTTTAAAATCTACATAGAGCATTATGATTTGAAGTACTTGGTCAACAAGCCTTTGTTGGGGGAGGGGGGGGGGAATTTGTGGATGGTTGCTTCTCTTTTAGGAATATGAAGTTGAAGTAGTTGTGAAGCCAGAGAGATTAAATGCTAGACTAGATCACCTCTCGTGGATTGAGAGTGGTGACAAGCCTACGAATTTGGATGAAGGATAACTTGATGCATAACTCTTTGTTGTGCATGTCAGAGAAGAACATTTTGTAGACATAATCCAGTTCTTGTCTACGAGTATAGCCCCTGAAGGGTGTACAACATAGCAGAAGAAAGAATTGGTGGTCAAGGAAACTTATTTTTCTGTTATTGTAGGCTAGTTATATAAAATGGGATCAATTGAAGTACTACGTAGGTGTGTCCCAGATTATGAAAGACAAAGTATCATCGTTGAAGCGCATGGAGGAGTTACGGGAGGACATTATGTAGGAAGAGAAACATTGTCGAAGATCCTATGAGCAGGACAATGGTGGCCAACTA
The DNA here is from genome assembly GCA_031772625.1 of Pinus tabuliformis. Taxonomy (NCBI): domain Eukaryota; kingdom Viridiplantae; phylum Streptophyta; class Pinopsida; order Pinales; family Pinaceae; genus Pinus; species Pinus tabuliformis. Next base: position 1,087,311,614 of record CM062819.1, read on the forward strand.
TGCATAAGGATTCCAAGGATCACTACAGGGCATGTGATGTCTGTTAGAAAATGGGGAGGCTGTCATGAAGCGATGAATTTCCTCTGAACCCGCAAGTGTCATTGTAGACATTCAATAAATAGGCAATAGACTTCGTGGGAACAATTCAACACCTAGGAAATAAGACAGGAGAAAGATACATCATCACATCACCAAATACATGACCAAATGGGATGAGGCGCAACCTGTAAAGGATTATAGCATAGCCACATCTACGAAGCAAATTTTTGAATATATTCTATCACAATTTGGCTGCCATAAAATTTTGATGAGCGATAGGGGTTCACACTTCTTGTACGAAACAATTGCTGCTTTGCTTGAATTGTATCATCAGAAGAGTACACCGTATCATCCTCAAGTGAACGAGATAGTAGAAGCCTTTAATAAAATATTGGAGAATGCTTTAACAAAGATTTGTAATGAAAAGATGAATGATTTGGATGTGTGCATACCAGTTGTTCTATGGGCATATACAACCACCTTTAAAAGGTTGACTGGACAAACATTGTTTAGATTGGTCTATGGACAAGAAGCCGTGATGCCAATGGATTGCATCATACCAAGGTTGTGTATTGTTGTAGTTACATATATGGATGATAGGGATACCATGGAATAACAAATCATGTAGATAGTTGAGTTGGAGGAAGACCACTTCTTGGCTGGTTTTCATCAGCAGGTGTAGAAGGATTGCAAAAAGGCATGGCAAGATCTCCATATTAAGAAACACACCTTTAAGAGTGGATATTTCATATTTTTCTATGACAGTAAGTTCATGAAGTTTCTGGTAAAGTTCCAAATGAATTGGTTGGGGTCCTATATCATCAAGGAGATTACGAATGGAGGCGCAGTTCAGCTCATGAAGCTTAATGAGGAGTTGTTTCCAGGAAAGTCCCATGAGAGATGATTAAAATTGTATAGGGGTGATCCTACCCCTGCACAATTACTATATGAACATAGACTAGTCTTAGTACTCCAGGAATTTTCAGGGGAGTGCGAGACTATAAACTATGCTGCTGGAAGGATAGTTTGGAGAAGTGAATGGGATATACGATGAATTGAGGGAAGGTGCAGAGGAGAGTTGCGATGAAGGAACTACGCTAGAATGGTGGGTCCCACACATCCTGGTGAAAAAGTGACTATTGGAAGCACTGTAGATGATTGGATGGTGATTTTTCCATTAAAGGGAGCACGGGGTAGCATTTAAGATGCATGTCTGTGAAAATATGTTGGAAAATGCAAATAAATGATAGGGATTTGGAGGGAATGGATGGATTTGAATTCAAATTGGGCTATAAATACAACATTCCACTCCACATTCGAACACTTTTCCTCCTGAGAATTTTTTTTGAGCTTTTTCACTTTATTTTGCAGCAAGAGAATTGTTGTATGTCTGCAGAGGATTGTGAAATACTTCGAGAAAATATTTCACAACCATGATTTGAGAATTTAACTGATTGGAAGCACGAAAGATTCCCTGAGAGAATGACTATAGCTCACCCTGAGCCGACCCAACATGTGCTTACAACTTTTCCTACTACAACACATAGGTCATGGAGACCTAAACCATTTGCCACCACAGTAGGAGAAAAGAAGCAGAAGAAACCCCAGCAAGCGCTGGTGCGAAAATCACTGTGAAAAAACCGAATGGAGGTCAGATAAAAGGGGACGATGGGTAAAACCAAGTAGCCAACAGAACCAATGGACTTAGATGAAGAAGAGCTCACCATGGGGATTGAAGAAATTGATGCAAATGAAGCCGTGTTGATTACTTAGCTACTACCTTATATACCACCAAGGAAATCCACTGCCAAAGTTACTAAGGACCTAGATTTGGTGAAGTTCATGTTCTCCACACCATTACTGTGAGAGAACATGCATTTTGAAGGAAGTTTTTAGGCTTGAATATTATATTTGAAGATGAAGGACTAGTACTTGGGGGATCACGCAAAGTTCACATAGTTGGAACCAAGAAAATACATAAAGAAGGTATACTATGAGGAGTCAGATGTTACACGGCTCGAACCAATGAAGTTAGTGGCCAAAGTTGAGCACGTGGGGTTCCTCAATATTTTTTAGGTGCCACATTTCAGCCACATCACCATTAACACAACTTTTCTGCATCAATTATTGATGTTGGTTCATGATGGGTGCCTTTGGTTGGGAGGTCCCATCCCAATAACTGATATGTTAATCCACATAATTACATTGTTGCCATATCAAGGAGTAGACCCTACAAATCATTTCGTAGGAAATTCATAAGAGAAGAAGTTCACAGACCAGATGAAGAGGGACTTCAAGATGGTGAAGAAGTCACGCGGCTATGCAATTAGCTACATAGCAGATGGCACGGTGCAATTCTTTGCATAGATATTGGTCAAGGTAGTGTCGCATGGAGAAGTGTGGGTGCCAATAGTATATCTGTCTGTGAAGTGTACCAAAGGAGTGCAATATAATTGGGTTAACTATCTATGTCATGAATTCATGGAGAGGCCTAGGACGAGGGAACAAAATTCCACTATCCGTTGCTTCTTATGTTGATCACGTTGCTGGCATGGCGGACACCGAAGGGAAGTCAGTTCCCGCAGCATGATTCAGACCTTTGTGAGGCTATGAGGTTTACCTCGATATGGGTGATGAAGGACCCTGAGCGTCTTATGGAGACAAAAATGTCTTGGTTCCTATTTGAATTAGAGTTGAGTATGGTGATTAACTAGCAGCCACGGTTATCACCAATATTGCATGCTCAATATGTAAATGTTGTTGATTTCGTGGAAAATTTCCATAATATTTCTATCCTCATGAAGAAAGATTCCATGGGAACATGGCACAAGCTCCCATACTTGGTTGCTGAAGACGATATTATGGGGGTCGTCAGTAAATGGTCGAGTGCCTGGCTCACCCCATTTGTTGCAGGTGTAGGAACTAGTAAGGCTACCGAAGGAGAGGTAGAAAAAACATCATCTACAATAGTAGCAATGAAGGAAAAGAAGAAGGAAGCATAGAAGGCATCAAGAAAGGAAAAGGTCGTGGCGAAAGAAAAGGCCGCGCATCAGAAAGAGACTTCTGCAAAGGAGAGGGAAGCACTAAAAGAGAAGGTCTCTACCAAAGAGATAGAAGCACCAAAGGAGAAACCTACCACCACGTCGTATTGACCTCAATGAATCCGAAACAGAGTGAACCAATGAAGAGGTCGAGACAAAAGGTGAAGAGGAAGGGTGTGCAGGCTTAGACTCCCCCTTCATTGTCAAAAAGAGGCAGAAGAAGAGCTCCACGGGACCACGAAAGAAGTAGAAGTTTGACAAATCTGTGAGCGTGACACATTTGGTCCTCATGGAGGCGGACCTAGACGAGATTGGTGATATCATCTGTGACACAAAAGAGTCTATTTGGAGCCGATTTGAGGACCAATAACATCAGAAACTAGAGAAGGTGTAGTAGGGCCTGAGGTAGTTGTAGGTCTAGATAGGGATTATTCAAGTGAGCATGGGACAAGTGAGCTTGAAGCAAGCGAGTGTGTCATCCTTAGCAACAAATCTCACCACAAACCTTCATGCAATGCATTTACCAGAGGGATCAGTACATGTTGAGACTTCATAAGACAGGGCACTATGGTGAAGTAAAATTATAAGTGCGGACATGAATGAATTCCTCTAGCCCAATAATGGGTCTAGCCATAATAGATACATTCTATGGAACATTTCCTTAGGTTAGAACCAATTAATAGGGCCTACCTCTTAGTTCACTTATCCTATTTGATGATGTCCTTGCTTGCTCACTCTAGCTATCTCTCGCTTCCTTCTTCAAGCACCAGAAACAAGTAAACAACAACACAAAAAACGTGATAACAGACAAATTGTAATTCAACCTACTTAACAAGTCAAGAAACAATAATACATGAATATGTAAGATGACAAATCATGTAGGAAATCAATCGATAGTTGCATATATTAATATCAAAGATAGATTTCAACCATTTGCCTTGTCGTTGCAATCTTCCTCTAACAAGACCAGGTTCCCACACACTTCTGCTAGCATTCCACAACGGCCTCAATCAACAATAGTTTTAAGGATCTTCCCTTTAGGATTGACTCCAAACCAAATCACACTTCTCCCTCACACAAATAGATAGCTACAACTAGTAATATCTTGCCGTCTACTCCAAACCAAAACATCATTAGCACGCCAATATCCACACTAGCTTGTGCTTCGGAAGAAGGGAGGTTTATATAGGATGAATGGATTGGAAATGGATCCTCTTCTCATGGGAGAAGGGATTATCCCTTGAGGTAATTCCATCATTATAGGGGAAAGGAGCTCAAACTAACATCCTCGACCCCATCTAGCCAAACCATTTACCAAACTTACATTACGAAGCTTCTAGAGCTAGAAGCTTCGACTCCTCATTTAAAAAAAAAATCCATAACAGGGCTGACACAACTAGAACACAAATCAATCACTCCGTTCGATGTGAGGGATAGTAGTAATCTCTGCACATCGGTGCGGTGGAGGCAAAATTCATTAGTGCCAGTCTTGTAAACTAAGAAAAACAAGAGATTCAGGGGAAATGGTGCAAAAGGGAATTGATCTTCTCATGAAGAGGGACACAATGGGAGTTTCTTCATGAAGACAAAGCATGCGGGGTTCACTATAGAGGTCCTCTAGGATCAAGGAATGGGGAGTACAGGGACAATGACAAAATGTTGTGTAATAGATTCCCCCTAAAGTATGAAGGTTGAACTGGAGTGAGGGATGAAATGCTTTATAAATATGTGTGGGGAACCAGTCTGCCGTCAGAAAACTTGCAAGAAAGTACATATACATATTCATAAACTGAGATCTCTATCAAATGATACATGAATCATGGCATGGATGTAGCCATCCAGAGAATGATCATGTAAATGGATCTAGGTACAAGCGCAACCATCCGTCGAAGAGGATCATAACGAAACGAAGGTATGGTTATAGCCATCCAATAATGAGAAGGATCACATATGATAACTCATGGTTTGGTCACAACCAGCCATCTGAAAGAGACATGCATATCAAAATAACCATGTCACATCACTTCAAAACCTGGAATTCTGTGATCTGAGTCCAGGATCTTGCACTCCAACACGACCCGATCAAATTACAGATTCTAACATGTGAATAGATGTGTTGATGTCAAACATGCTAGAAAGTTGCTTGATTACCAGTCGATAATGTAAATTGTTAACAAGCATGAGAGAAACCACCAATAATGAAGATGGTCCTCAAGGTACTATTAGCACAATCCATGGAATGTGAATAGAGGAACTGAAGTTGAACACCCGTTAAATCACTCGATCGAAAGCCAATGATGTGAACTTGTCATCAAGTGCACAGAACTTGCCATTAGGGCATGCAAGCTCTAAGGTAACATAAAGGAGTCTCTCAGTCAACATCCCAGATAATGAGTTGAATTCAATGGAAAGTGATCATGTTGAAGGAGGGCCATAATGAATCCCACATCATCGACGCGAGACGAAAATATGAAAAATGAATTTGGATGATATAGAGAATCAGAGGTAAGTGTAACTGTAGAAGGACAACTCTTGAACATATCAGTGACACAACTAGAAGTTGGGCATCTTTTGGATCCATAAGATCGGTGGTAATGATGGCGTGGCAGAGATCAAATGGAAAGCAAAAATGAACAGACCAAACCCTGGAAGGTCAACGATACAAAGGAGGATGTCCCAACCTAACACGAAGCAAAGAGTGTCATGTTCAAGAGTGAGATGCCGACAGAACTAATAGATTTCCAAATTTTCCCCCACCATTTCTGGTAGGTACCCCAATTCTTTTTTAATCACAAGATTGAAGGGGATAGCATTTCTTGCACTGTAATTTCATCCTTCGGACGAATTCGACCTAGTAAGTTTAACAAGCACTAGGATGAAGAAGCTCATGTTCATCATGGTGACAAATCAGATGTCATTTAACCTTTTAACGACTTCGACAAAGGTGTAACTTGATACTTTTTTCATGTTTAGGGAGTTTGAAAAAGAAACATAAAAGAAAACTCCACATTATCCCTTTTCATACATTTGTGTCTCTTGAGCCCGAAAAGGTAGAAAATAATACTCAAGAGAACTGCTTGACCATTTCAATCAAGGAGTACCTTTTTCATAAATAGTGCATCCCAACCCGAAAAAAGGGGTAAACTTATATTGGGCACATGTGTTATAGACATTTTTGTGCCTTACAGCTATAAGCATGAAATGTCCATAATCTAAGGGATCTAAAGTCCCTAAACATGATGTTCCTACCCCTAGAGGAACAAGGCTAGCAAACCACAACAATTCACAGAAGTTCTCCACCAGAAACTGCTCAAAAACAAGTCAATTCAGGATCAATTCAGACGCTCCACTAGCTGTCTGTGCTGAAATGCAGAGATTACACTGGCTAGGTGCACTGCAACGCAGGTATAAGCACTACCAGGGTGCGCTGAGCGGTAAGTGACAAATGGCAAGTTCATTCAACGAGGTGGAAAGACCCTGGAAGCTTCCAGAATCTTCTCCAATGACACTTGCCTCAAGGAATTCGACTAGTGATGAGTAAGAGGCTCTTAGTCTCCAAGTGGAAGCAAGAACTGACAGAGGGAGAGGGCACTAGTCAGATCTCAAGCTGACTCATCCTCTCTCCAAACATCTATATATGGATCTCTCCTCCATGAGATCTAGAGGCTGGAATTTTGTTATTGCAAAGAATTGTTGTTGGTTTGAGATTGGAATCATTGGGTGCTTAATGCTTTGAAGGAAGGTGAAGATAGGAATTTCATTTGCTGGGAAGGAGATGCTGGATTGGAGCCCTCTGGGTTGTATCTCCTCCTGAACCTTGTTATTCATCAATAAATCTATCTTGGTTTCTCCTATATACTGATGTATATTTGATGTATGATTGTATTAGTATGTTTAGTTTATTTCTAATCCTGAACTAGTTATGAATATGAATCTATGTCTTTGTGTAGTGTTCTCTTCTTGTGATCTTGCAGGGACCTATTGAAGCTGGGTGAGTGAGAAGGCAAGTAGCTGGGAACTCTCAAAGAGAAGAGAAACCGGATCGAGGGACAAATGGAAGACACTGGTTAGTCCATCCATCTCTCTTCATTCTTAATTCATAAAGGAAGAATACTAGAATAGCTGTTTCTGTTTGTTGCTAAGGCACTGTCACACCTTAGGTGGATAGGATCGTCCTGCATAAGCATTTTTCCCCACAACAAATTGGCGACTCCTCTGGGGACATCTGTTTAGTCATTTTATTTGTGTTTCTATCATTTTTTGTTTCATTGACTCAACAGCAACAATCGAACTGCATCTGCTATTCTCAGATGCAAAGTAGATAGCTGCTGCTTTGATCCAGTCACTGGATTTGTCTATGATCTGAACAATGGACTGAAAAATGATTTGATGATCCTTTGTGATAGATCTTAGCCCTCTCTCAAAGCATCCCTTTGATTGTACCTTGATTGTTGCTTTTATTTGGCCTGAAATCGTAGATTAATCAGCAAACTGTGACCCAGAACCGAGTGAGGAACTCTCGTTTCTCCTTCAGCGAAGACTCTGTGAAGAGGTTCTGCATTTCAACACAGGTCCCGTGAAGGCTACCTGCGCTGAATGTCAAAACCTCTGTGTTGATGGTGCATTGATCCAGTTAGGCCTTGTGCAGCTGGGGTTCTCTGCTCTATTTTGCCTTGTTTTGATCTCTGATTTTTGCAGCCTGTAACCAGCATAGGTACCTGTCTGATAACTCCTTTTCTCTGCTTAAATTCTGCCTCCTTTTGTACAAAAAGACTATGAGTGCTTTTATGTGTTTGTGGCATCATTTAGAGTTTTCCATTGCAAGAGTGAAATAGTCATCCTGTAGCCCTTGATTCAGATTTATTGATTGTGATCCTAGGAGAGAGTTCATTGGCTGTTTACAGTTGATTATACATTTACTTTTGCTTTTGGTTTGAGTTTGTCTCTTTTAAGTGTCGAAACAAGTATTCATTTCGAAAATCGTTAAGTGTTGTAATCTCTTCTACCCTTTCTGATTTCGAAAAAGTAAACTTGTTTGTATTTTTCATTTAAAAGCAAATTCAAAGTTATACAAAAAGCTTTCTTTTTAGGCATCAATACTAAGAAAGTGGAAAACAAACACCTGCATTGTGCATTTTCATCTTGATAGTTTGCATGTTTGATTTAGGAAAAATGCATTAGAGTGTGTTGATTGCTCTTTGAGAAAAGGTGGTGTCTTTCTTTTCCCTTTGTAGCTAGGATTTTCATTGTTGAAAAGATATAAAAGCTTGCTTATCATCTTTAGACTGCATTTAGGAATTGTATCATACATCTCGTGGTGAACCTCAAAAGGCAAACTTCTAAAAAGATCAACCTAAAATAAATTGAATGAACTTAACAACACTTTGTAACTTAACGCACAACATAGAGGTCTAGGTTAGAGACGTGTTCCGGCGTCGTAAAGCCTGGTGACTGTCGATCTCGCTGATGGTGGGTGATTCCTCCTGAGCGACGATAGCACCAGTACGAATTGTGCTCCCACGTACCGTCGAGTATATATTGGGAGACCCCTATAGGCATAAAACCTTTATCCTTAGGAAGCCGTGTCGGCCGCCCTACTGATCGCAATGCACTGAACAAAGCATTCAGGAAGATCGACCGCCCGTACCTTAAAAAGTATTCTGCGGTTTTGTGAAAAGTTTGGCACACCCTCTACCTAGAACTCCAGAGCAGTTCCTTTTGGCCTTTTTTAGACTCTATAACATAAAAGTCCATCCGAGCATTTGTCACTTGGGGCTCGTTAAAACATCGAAGGAGACTAGAGTCATCTTTAGCTTTTTCTCGACTCTTTAAACTTGAAAAAGCAAGTTGTGTCTAAAGCGTCGTTAAAATTTATTTTAAACGGAACAATCACCCCTTCTTCCTGTGTTGATCTTTAGGTTGAGAAAATGGAGCATACCAACCAAGGAATTCCCCTTGGTGGAAATCCTAGTCCCTTCTCCTCTTGGGGAGATGTTGGTGCGCCCCATATGGCCACATTGTCGCTTCCAGGACTAAAAATTGGCTTGCCGGTCTGGCTCTTCTTAACCAATGTCGTTCAGAACACCACTATTCCTAAACAGTCGAATCAACAGTTAGACCAGACCAGAGTTACCCACCAGCCTTCTACTTCATCTAATTCTTCCTCACCTCCTTCCTCTTCGCTTGACGGAACTGGTAAAACAAAAAACCAAGTTCCTAAGGAGAAGAAGGAAAAGAAGAAGAAAGAGAAGAAGAAGAAGGAGCCAAAAGCGACTGGGGGAAAACAAGTGTCGTCTGACAAAAATCCACACACAGCACTGACTAGGCCTAAATCACCATGTGTCATATGCAAGGGAGACCACTTCCATAGAGATTGTCCCTGCATCCCTCGGATACTAAGGGACTGGTCTCCCAGTTCGCACAATTCGGTGGCGTCAACCTCTGATAGCCATGTTGACAGCACACCGTCAACTAGTGAAAGTGAAGCCAAAGGACAGAGAGGGAAAGCTAGATTTCCCTGCAAACTGTGTGAAGGCGAAGATCGGCCAGTTTTACCAGTGCAACTTCCTCCTGGATATCAAAAACTCCTGCCAAGTCCTTCACTAGTTGAGAACCCAGCTGGCTCGCTCAGGTGGTCAGCCGAAGCACCTATCATTGAGGATGAACCGTCTGAATCCATACCTGACGAAAGTCAAAAGGTTGAGGCGGCAGTTGACCCGATTTTGCCTTCAGAGGCTCTATCTTCGAATGATACCATCACAGAGGAGAATAAAGACGACACTGTCCAAATTCTCTTCATCAACACAGACTCCGACGAACAAGGGGGCAATTTTCCCATTCCTTTATCGCAGGAAGGAACTTCGTCAGAGTCATACTCGGCCGTATATTCGGTCCCACCACCAAGCAACCTAGTTGTCTCGTTCGACTGGAACCAACTAGGCAGACCCCATTTGCTAGCAAGCATACCATTCAGAATTATCGTTCAAATATACAGAATGGTAATGGCTGGCACCATCATTGATGAGGGGGCATCTGTGAGTATCCTTTCCTCTATTGCTTGGAAAGTGCTTGGTTCGCCAGCGCTTTTGCCTAAAATTAGAAATCTGACGGGCTTTGATAAAGGAACCAGTCGACCTTTAGGTATCCTCCCCAATGTGCCTATCACATTGAAAGGGAAGACCGTTCAAATGAACATGATGGTCGTTCAAGGACCTTTGGATTATAACCTACTCCTTGGACGAGACTATATATATTGCATAGGAGCCATCGTCTCCTCACTCTTTAGAGTAATTTGTTTTCCGCACGAAGGAGGAGTGGTCAAGCTCGTAGACCAGCTTTCATTTCCCGGATCACGCATCGCAAATAGTCATATACCATCCCTAAATGGTCTCTTCACGCAACAAATGTCTCAACCCATGGTCCGTCCTCCTGATGAGCGCGAGTAATCCGGGAGGATATGACTGGAACCCAGGGGGCATGCGTCCTGGTCTGCTTCGGCAGGAAAACTTTGGGTATAGGGTAGGTTTCCGCAGGAGAATATGACTAGTCCGTACCCCGTCCGTGGTTGGAAGTGGGGTTGTTCTAGAATAAGATTCTTTTGTCAAAGTTATGTGAGTTGACAGACATAGTCTCTCACCTTTTTCTATTTCGGTAGATATCGCCGAAGAAGTGTTTTGTTTGAAAGATTAACGAGACAATCTTTGGGTAACCTGAAAGAGGTAGGCCTCTCCCGGTAAAACAAATGTTTTATTGGACTAAGAAGGGGTAACCTTGAAATCGTACTTTATGCCTAGGGGCATGCAAACCTCTTGGAGTGCAAGCAAGGGGCGACTATTTATTTTTTAAATTTTTAGGTCCTCCCTTTAAACCTGTAGGTCTAACCCTTTAAACTCGTAGGATTAGTCGTTTCCGAACTTGCATAACGAAAGGATCTGGAGCAAAGCTTTGTAAGATCTAAGCTCCATAAAAAATAGCATCTTCAATGAGACATTCTTATCATATGACTGGGTTACCGAGTAGTTTTAGCGCATAGTTCATGCTCTTTAAAAAATAAACATAAGATCGAGCAGTGTTTTTCCGCGTTTAAGCTCGTTAAAAAATGAACTATTCCAGTAAATAACCACCGTGAATGTAATATCATCAGCCATTAAAGCCTTGGTCGTGTTTGCACCGTCACCTCCACTTTTCCATTGGCCGATCGTTCACCTCCATATGATTGTTTACCCATTTTGAGGAATAGCTGCGAAGAGTGATTTCACTAGCCATCCTTGTGACACTGCCATGATTGGAAAATTCCAACCCGTACTTGGAATCAACTGCTAACCCGTTTTATCACTCGTTCCTCAAAAGACGAGTCTTCTTTAAGCTATTTTCATCTGACTCGTAAAATATGAAAAGATTGCCGATTTTTGGCCTTCCAGCTCGTTAAAGCGACCGGAAGTGCTATCCCTCCTCTAGATTTTAATCTTTTTGGACCTGAGGGATTATTGCACAAAAAGATCGAGCGCTTTTTTTGTTCGGCTCATTAAAACTATCGAAAACTCATCCCTTCTGTATTGTTTTATACTTTTTCGGACTTAAGGGATTAGATGACGAAAAAGGACTTTCGGAGTTGACTTTACGTACCTTTTCAGACTCTCTAAAAATGAAAAGGACCGAGTTATCTTTGTCGTTAGACTCGTTAAAAGCATTAAATAGCGACAAACTTGTCTTTAGACGAGAATGAGTTTCATTATCGCTAGGCTCGTTAAAACATAGCGATGGGCTTGCCCGAAGGGCAACTTATAGAACAAGCATATGTTATCCTCCTCAAGCTTGACAAAAATAAAGAGGTACTGGTCAGCAATGACTGGGGAAAAATTGGGAGAAACTCAAGAAAACTTTGATGGTAGCAAGTCGCTCTTGAACATGACACTTTTCCTCCGTACCACAATCGGGTTGGGTTGTTTCATTCACCTGTCACATCACCATGGTCTCGCCATACCATCCATATTTGGGGTAATGCTACCAATCCATCGCATAAGTGTCGCCATATGTTCAAGAGAAGTCCTTCAGAGAAGTCAACCGTGTCCCATCCACTGCCATACATTATCCTTCATCCTTTCATGACCGCCACCCTGAATCATATGTCATCAGATTGTTTTCACCTCCATCAAAATCATTTGCTCCGTTCCATGTCACTGATGTGGGATTCATTAAGGCCCTCCTTTGATGGATCGCTTCTTGTCGACATCAGCTCATTATCCAAGAAGTTGATCTAGGAACAACCCCTTCAGTACTTTGAAGCTTGCATGCCTCAATGGCAAGTTTCTCACTTCCGGCGACAGGTATACATCAATGACCTTCGACCGAAAGATTTTGCGTGGTGTTCGACGCCAAGTCCTTTATTCACACCACGTGAATTGTACTGCAGTACCTTGAGGGTCATTATCATTATCGGTGATTCCTCTCGCGCTTGTTAACGGTTTACCTCATTGACCGGTAATCAAGCGATGTCTTTCCATGTTCGACTTCAGAACATTTCTCACATGGATCGACTTGTACTTAGAGTGAAGATCGAACGAGTTTGAAGACCCCGAATCTAGTTTCATCCATCCGGGCTGCGATATATATTCAGGAAAGATAAAGACATTGACATGTACATCATTGCAGCAGATAATCATCCTACACAAAGTATGATAATTTCATCAAAATTATCAGTCTACCATCAGACGATTGTCTGTTCTATGTACAGAAAAATGAATTTATAAAGCTGAGCATGGGAATGCCCGCCTTAGCTAGATCATGAAAGCAGTATGAAAAATAATGTATTGTATTGTATCTTATTACAGGTCTCCTCCCAGCATTGAATGAACTTCGGATCCTCCTAATAAAGCATTTCACCCGATAAACGACCTCATACTTTAGGGGGCAACTGTTATAGACATTTTTGTGCCTTACAGATATAAGCATGAAATGTCCATAATATAAGGGATCCAAAGTCCCTAAACATGTTGTTCCTACCCCTAGAGGAACAAGGCTAGCAAACCACAACAATTCACAGAAGTTCTCCACCAGAAACTGCTCAAAAACAAGTCAATTCAGGATCAATTCAGAGGCTCCACTAGCTGTCTGCGCTGAAATGCAGAGATTACACTGGCTAGGTGCACTGCAACGTAGGTAGAAGCACTACCAGGGTGCGCTGAGCGGGAAGTGACAAATGGCAAGTTCATTCAACGAGGTGGAAAGACCCTGGAAGCTTCCAGAATCTTCTCCAATGACACTTGCCTCAAGGAATTCGACTAGTGATGAGTAAGAGGCTCTTAGTCTCCAAGTGGAAGCAAGAACTGACAGAGGGAGACGACACTAGTCGGATCTCAAGCTGACTCATCCTCTCTCCAAACATCTATATATGGATCTCTCCTCCATGAGATCTAGAGGCTGGAATTTTGTTATTGCAAAGAATTGTTGTTGGTTTGAGATTGGAATCATTGGGTGCTTAATGCTTTGAAGGAAGGTGAAGATAGGAATTTCATTTGCTGGGAAGGAGATGCTAGATTGGAGCCCTCTGGGTTGTATCTCCTCTTGTTGTGGGGAAAAATGCCTATGCAGGACGATCCTATCCACCTAAGGTGTGACAGTGCCTTAGCAACAAACAAAGACAACTATTCTAGTATTCTTCCTTTATGAATTAAGAATGAAGAGAGATGGATGGACTAACCAGTGTCTTCCGTTTGTCCCTCGATCTGGTTTCTCTTCTCTTGGAGAGTTCCCAGCTACTTCCCTTCTCGCTCGCCCAGCTTCAAGAGGTTTCTGCAAGATCACAAGAAGAGAACACTACACAAGACATGGATTCATATTCATAACTAGTTCAGGATTAGAAATAAACTAAACATACTAATGCAATCATACATCAAAAATACATCAGTATATAGGAGAAACCAAGATAGCTTTATTGATGAATAACAAGGTTCAGGAAGAGATACAACCCAGAGGGCTCCAATCCAGCATCTCCTTCCCAGCAAATGGAATTCCTATCTTCACCCCCTTCAAAGCATTAAGCACCCAATGATTCCAATTTCAAACCAACAACAATTCTTTGCAATAACAAAATTCCCGCCTCTAGATCTCATGGAGGAGAGATCCATATATAGATGTTTGGAGAGAGGATGAGTCAGCTTGATATCTGACTAGTGCCTCTCTCTCTGTCAGTTCTTGATTCCACTTGGAGGTTCTTGCTTCCACTTGGAGATTTGGAACCTCTTACTCATCACCAGTCGAATTCACTGAGGCAAGTGTCATTGAGGAAGATTCTGGAAGCTTCCTGGGTCTTGACACCTCTTGGAATGAACTTTCCATTTGCCAATTCTCACTCAACGCAGGTAGCCAGTGTTGGCTTTGACATTCAGCGCAGGTAGCCAGTGTTGGCTTTGACATTCAGCGCAGACAGCTAGTGGAGCCACTGAATTGATCCTGAATTGACTTGTGTTTGAGCAGTTTCTGGTGGAGAACTTCTGTGAATTGCCGTGGTTTGTTAGCCTTGTTCCCCTAGGGGTAGGAAAACATGTTTAGGGACTTTGGATCCCTTAGATTATGGACATTTCATGCTCAATGCTGTAAGGCACAAAAATGTCTATAACAGTTGCCCCCTAAAGTATGAGGTCGTTTATCGGGTGAAATGCTTTATCAGGGGGATCCGAAGTTCATCCAATGCTGGGAGGAGACCTGTAATAAGATACAATACAATACATTATTTTTCATACTGCTTTCATGATCTAGCTGAGGCGGGCATTCCCATGCTCAGCTTTATAAATTCATTTTTCTGTACATAGAACAGACAATCGTCTGATGGTAGACTGATAATTTTGATGAAATTATCATCCTTTGAGTAGGATGATTATCTGCTGCAATGATGTACATGTCAATGTCTTTATCTTTCCCGAATATATATCGCAGCCCGGATGGATGAAACTAGATCCGGGGTCTTCAAACTCGTTCGATATTCACTCTAAGTACAAGTCGATCCATGTGAGAAATGTTCTGAAGTTGAGCATGGAAAGACATCGCTTGATTACCGGTCAATGAGGTAAACCGTTAACAAGCGCGAGAGGAATCACCGATAATGATAATGACCCTCAAGGTACTGCAGTACAATTCACGTGGTGTGAATAAGGGACTTGGCATTGAACACCACGCAAAATCTTTCGGTCGAATGTCATTGATGTATACCTGTCGCTGGAAGTGAGAAACTTGCCATTGAGGCATGCAAGCTTCAAAGTACTGAAGGGGTTGTTCCTAGATCGACTTCTTGGATAATGAGCGGATGTCGACAAGAAGCGATCCGTCAAAGGAGGGCCTTAATGAATCCCACATCAATGACATGGAACAGAGCTAATGATTTTGATGGAGGTGAAAACGATCTGTGACATATGATTCAGGGTGGCGGTCATGAAAGGATGAAAGATAATGTACGGCAGTGGATGGGACACGGTTGACTTTTCTAAACGACTTCTCTTGAACATATGGCGACAGTGATGCGATGGATAGGTAGCATTACCCCAAATATGGATGGTATGGCGAGACCATGGATGTGACCGGTTCTGGTGAATGAAACAACCCAACCCGATTGTGGTACGGAGGAAAAGTGTCATGTTCAAGACCGACTTGCTACCATCAAAGTTTTCTTGAGTTTCTCCCAATTTTTCCCCAGTCATTGCTGACCAGTACCTCTTTATTTTTGTCAAGCTTGAGGAGGATAACATATGCTTGTTCTATAACCTGCCCTTCGGGCAAGCCCATCGCTATGTTTTAACGAGCCTAGCGATAGTGAAACTCGTTCTCGTCTAAAGACAAGTTTGTCACTATTTAATGATTTTAACGAGTCTAACGACAAGGATAACTCGGTCCTTTTCATTTTTAGAGAGTCTGAAAAGGTACATAAAGTTAACTCCAAAAGTCCTTTTTCGTCATCTAATCCCTTAGGTCCGAAAAAGTATAAAACAATACAGAAGGGATGAGTTTTCGATAGTTTTAACGAGCCGAATAAAACAAGCGCTCGATCTTTTTGTGCAATAATCCCTCAGGTCCAAAAAGATTAAAATCTAGCGGAGGGATAGCACTTCCTGTCCCTTTAACGAGCTGGAAGGCCAAGGACTCGGCAATCTTTTCATATTTTACGAGTCAGATGAAAAGAGCTTAAAGAAGACTCGTCTCTTGAGGAACGAGTGATGAAACAGGTTAGCAGTTGATTCCAGGTACAGGTTGGAATTATCCAATCACGGCAGTGTCACAAGGATGGCTAGATGAAATCACTCTTCGCAGCTGTTCCTCAAAATGGGTAAACAATCATATGGAGGTGAACGATCGGCCAAATGAAAAGTGGAGGTGACGGTGCAAACACGACCAAGGCTTTGATGGCTGATGATATTACATTCACAGTGGTTATTTACCGGGATAGTTCATTTTTTAATGAGCTTAAACGCAGGTGGAAACATTTGCTCGATCTTATGTTTATTTTTTAACGAGCATGAACTATGTGCTAAAACTGCTCGGATCTTGCGTTTATTTTTTAACGAGCATGAACTGTGTGCTAAAACTGCTCGATTACCTAGTCATATGATAAGAGTGTCTCATTAAGATTCTATTTTTTATGGAGCTTCATCTTATAAAGCTATGCCCCGCATCCTTTCTTTATGCAAGTTAGGAAACAGCTAACCCAAAAAACAGATAAATAACCACTCTTTGATTGCATTCCAAAAGGTTTGCATGCCCCCAGGTATAAAGTACGATTTCAAGGTTACCTCTACTTATTTTTCGTCAAAACAATTGTTTTAACGAGAGAGGCTTACCTCTTTCAGGTTACCCAAAGATTGTCTCGTTAATCTTTCAAACAAAACACTTCCTCGGCAATGTCTACCGAAATAGACAAAGGTGAGCGACGATGCCCGCCAACTCACATAACTTTGACAAAAGAATCTTATTCTAGAATAACCCTCTTCCAGCATGGGCGGGGTACAGACTAGTCATATTCTCCCGCGGAAACCTACCCTATACCCAAAGTTTTCCTGCCGAAGCAGACCAGGACGCATGCCCCCTGGGTTCCAGTCATATCCTCCCGGATTACTCGTGCTCATCAGGAGGACGGACCGTGGGTTGAGACACTTCTTGCATGAATAGACCATTTAGGGATGGTATATGACTATTTGTGATGCGTGATCCGGGAAATGAAAGTTGGTCCACGAGCTTGACCACTCTTCCTTCATGCGGAAAACACATTACTCTAAAGAGTGAGGAGACAATAGCTCCCATGCAATATATATAGTCTCGTCCAAGGAGTAGTTTATAATCCAAGGGTCCTTGAACGACCATCACGTTCATTTGAACGGTCTTCCCTTTCAATGTTATGGGCACATTGGGGAGGATCCCTAAAGGTCGACTGGTTCCTTTATCAAAGCCTGATAGATTTCTCATTTTAGGAAAAAGCGCTGGTGAACCAAGCGCTTTCCAAGCAATAGAGGAAAGGATACTCACAGATGCCCCCTCATCAATGATAGTGCCAGCCATTACCATTATGTATATTTGGACGATAATTCTGAATGGTATGCTTGCTGGCAATCGGGGTCTGCCTAGTTGGTTCCAGTCAAATGAGACAACTAGGTTGCTTGGTGGTGGGACCGAGTAGACGGCCGGGTATGACTCTGATGAAGTTCGTTCCTGCGATAAAGGAATGGGCAAATTGCCCCCTTGTTCGTCGGAGTCTGTGTTCATGAAGAGAATTTGGACGGTGTTGTCTTTACTCTCCTCTGTGATGGTATCATTCGAAGATAGAGCCTCTAAAGGCAAAACCGGGTCAACTGCCGTCTCAAACTTTAGACTTTCATCATGTATGGATTCAGGCGGTTCATCTTCAATGATAGGTGCTTCGGCTGACCACCTGGGTGGGCCAGCTGGGTTCTCAACTAGTGAAGGACTTGGCAGGAGTTTTTGATATCCAGGAGGAAGTTGCGCTCGTAAGATTGGGCGATCTTCCAAAACTCTTTTAGCCTCATCTAAGAAGGGACAACGGTGGATGGCATGGTTGCCTTCACACAGTTTGTAGGGAAATCTAGCTTTCCCTCTCTATCCTGTGGCTTCACTTTCACTAGTTGACGGTGAGCAGTCAACATGGCTATCATAGGTTGATGCTACCGAATTGTGCAAACGGGGAGACCAGTCCCTTAGTATCCAAGGGATGCAGGGACAATATTTGTGGAAGTGGTCTCCCTTGCATATGACACATGGAGATTTAGGCCTAGTCAGTGCTATGTGTGGATTTTTGTCAGACGACACTTGTTTGCCCCCAGTCGCTTTTGGCTCCTTCTTCTTCTTCTCTTTCTTCTTCTTTTCTTTCTTCTCCTTAGGAACTTGGTTTTTTGTTTTACCAGTTCCGTCAAGCGAAGAAGAAGGAGGAGAGGAAGAGTTAGATGAAGTAGAAGGCTGGTTGGCAACTCTGGTCTGGTCTAACTGTTGACTCGACTGTTCAGGAATAGTGGTGTTCTGAACGACATTGGTTGAAAAGAGCCAGACCAGCAGGCCAATTGTCAGTCCTGGAAGCGACAATGTGGCCATATGGGGCGCACCAACATCTCCCCAAGAGGAGAAGGGACTAGGATTTCCACCAAGGGGAATTCCTTGGTTGGTGTGCTCCATTTTTTCAACCTAAAGATCAACGCAGGAATAGGGGCGATTGTTCCGTTTAAAATAAATTTTTAACGACGCTTAGACACAACTTGCTTTTTCAATTTTAAACAGTCGAGAAAAAGCTAAAGATGACTCTAGTCTCCTTCGATGTTTTAACGAGCCCGAAGTGACAAATGCTTGGATGGACTTTTTCCGTTATAGAGTCTGAAAAAGGCCAAAAGGAACTGCTCTGGAGTTCTAGGTAGAGGGTGTGCCAAACTTTTCGCAAAACCGCAGAATACTTTTTAGGGTACGGGCGGTCGATCTTCCTGAATGCTGTGTTCAGTGCATTGCGATCAGTAGGGCGGCCGACACGGCTTCCTAAGGATAAAGGTTTTATGCCTATAGGGGTCTCCCAATATATACGCGACGGTACGTGGGAGCATAATCCATACTGGCGCTATCGTCCCTCAGGAGGAATCACCCACCATCAAGGAGATCGACAGTCACCAGGCTTTACGACGCCGGAACACGTCTCTGGCCTAGACCTCTATGTTGTGCGTTATGTTGCAAAGCGTTGTTAAGTTCATTCAATTTATTTTAAGTTGATCTTTTTAGAAGTTTGCCTTTCAAGGTTCACCACGAGATGTATGATACAATTCCTAAATGCAGTCTAAAGATGATAAGCAAGCTTTATATCTTTTCAACTTTGAAAATCCTAGCTACCAAGGGAAAAGAAAGACACCATCTTTTCTCAAAGAGCAATCAGCACACTCTAATGCACTTTTCCTAAATCAGACATGCAAACTATAAAAATGCAAATGCACAATGCAGGTGTTTGTTTTCCGCTTTCTTAGTATTGATGCCTACACAGAAAGCTTTTTGTACAACTTTGAATTTGCTTTTAAATGACAAATACAAACAAGTTTATTTTTTCGAAATCAGAGAGGGTAGAAGAGATTACAACACTTAACGATTTTCGAAATGAATACTTGTTTCGACACTTAAAAGAGACAAACTCAAACCAATAAGCAAGAGTAAATGTATAATCAACTGCAAATAGCCAATGAACTCTCTTCTAAGATCACAATCAACAGATCTGAATCAAGGGCTACAGGATGACTATTTCACTCATGCAAAGGAAAACTGTAAATGATGCCACAAACACATAAAAACACTCACAGTCTTTTTGTACAAAAGGAGGCGGAATTTAAGCAGAGGAAAGGAGTTATCAGACTGGTACCTATGCTGGTTACAGGTTGCAAAAATCAGAGATCAAAATAAGGCAAAACAGAGCAGAGAACCCCAGCTGCACAAGGCCTAACTGGTTTAGCGCAACCTCAACACAGGGGTTTTGACATTCAGCGCAGGTAGCCTTCACGGGAGCTGCATTGAAATGAAGAACCTCTTCACGGGGGTCGCGCTGAAGGGGAAACGAGAGTTTCTCACTGGGTTCTGGGTCACAGATTGCTGATTAATCTACAGTTTCAGGCCAAATCAAAGCAACAAGCAAGGTACAATCAAAGGGATGCTTTGAGGGGTACTAAGATCTATCACAAAGGATCATCAAATCATTTGTGAGTCCATTGTTCAGATCGTAGACAAGTCCAGTGATTGGATCAAAGCAGCAATTGTCTACTTTGCATCCGGGAATAGCAGATGCAGTTCGATTGTTGCTGTCGAGTCTATGAAACAAACAATGATAGAAACACAAATAAAATGACTAAACAGATCTCCCCAGCGGAGTCGCCAATTTGTTGTGGGGAAAAATGCCTATGCAGGACGATCCTATCCACCTAAGGTGTGACAGTGCCTTCGCAACAAACAGAGATAGCTATTCTAGTATTCTTCCATTATGAATTAAGAATGAAGAGAGATGGATGGACTAACCAGTGTCTTCCTTTTGTCCCTCGATCCGGTTTCTCTTCTCTTGGAGAGTTCCCAGCTACTTGCCTTCTCGCTCGCCCAGCTTCAAGAGGTTTCTGCAAGATCAGAAGAAGAGAACACTACACAAGACATGGATTCATATTCATAACTAGTTCAGGATTAGAAATAAACTAAACATACTAATGCAATCATACATCAAAAATACATCAGTATATAGGAGAAACCAAGATAGCTTTATTGATGAATAACAAGGTTCAGGAAGAGATACAACCCAGAGGGCTCCAATCCAGCATCTCCTTCCCAGCAAATGGAATTCCTATCTTCACCCCCTTCAAAGCATTAAGCACCCAATGATTCCAATCTCAAACCAACAGCAATTCTTTGCAATAACAAAATTCCCGCCTCTAGATCTCATGGAGGATAGATCCATATATAGATGTTTGGAGAGAGGATGAGTCAGCTTGAGATCTGACTAGTGTCCTCTCTCTCTGTCAGTTCTTGATTCCACTTGGAGGTTCTTTCTTCCACTTGGAGATTTGGAACCTCTTACTCATCACCAGTCGAATTCACTGAGGCAAGTGTCATTGAGGAAGATTCTGGAAGCTTCCTGGGTCTTGACACCTCTTGGAATGAACTTGCCATTTGGCAATTCTCGCTCAATGCAGGTAGCCAGTGTTGGCTTTGACATTCAGCGCAGGTAGCCAGTGTTGGCTTTGACATTCAGCGCAGACAGCTAGTGGAGCCACTGAATTGATCCTGAATTGACTTGTTTTTGAGCAGTTTCTGGTGGATAACTTCTGTGAATTGCTGTGGTTTGTTAGCCTTGTTCCCCTAGGGGTAGGAACAACATGTTTAGGGACTTTGGATCCCTTAGATTATGGACATTTCATGCTCAATGCTGTAAGGCACAAAAATGTCTATAACACCTCCTGAACCTTGTTATTCATCAATAAAGCTATCTTGGTTTCTCCTATATACTGATGTATCTTTGATGTATGATTGCATTAGTATGTTTAGTTTATTTCTAATCCTGGACTAGTTATGAATATGAATCTATGTCTTTGTGTAGTGTTCTCTTCTTGTGATCTTGCAGGGACCTATTGAAGCTGGGTGAGCGAGAAGGCAAGTAGCTGGGAACTCTCAAAGAGAAGAGAAACCGGATCGAGGGACAAACGGAAGACACCGATTAGTCCATCCATCTCTCTTCATTCTTAATTCATAAAGGAAGAATACTAGAATAGCTGTTTCTGTTTGTTGCTAAGGCACTGTCACACCTTAGGTGGATAGGATCGTCTTGCATAGACATTTTTCCCCACAACAACATGATGTTTCGCATCCATTAATGAGTTCAAAATGATAACAGCTTGGCAATATTTTCTTGTTTAAAGGGTTGGAAAAGACCTTGAAAGTAGACCCCCCTATTTGTATTTTCTTTTAACGAGTCAAAAAAGAAAAAATACTCGATGATGTTTTCATTTGAGTTTTACGAGCTGAGAAAAGAGCTTAAAGGTGACTCATCCTGGAGGAACGAGTGGTATAAAAGGTAGCAACTAGTACCAATAATGGAGGAACTGATCAAGACATGTAATGGTCAGGAGGCTAGCTAACAAAACCACTCATCACTGCAGTTCCTCAGGAAAGGAAAAAAAACCAAGTGAAAGCATATGATTAGCCAAAGAGATGGCAACGATGGAATGAAACAACGAAGGTTCATCATAAATTAGCTGATAAAAAGGGCAATCACAAGATGCAAATTAGGTATGGGTTCATTTTTACATAAGCTTGAACCATGGAGAACTCTACTTAGATTTGGTTTCATGATTACACAAGCTCGAAATGAAAAACTAAGCTTGAATAAGTTCGCATGCCCCCAACATAATGACTCAATCGAGGTACATTCCCCCCAATCTTCACTTCAATCAACTAGATGGATGGAATGAAGGTTCAATTTCAAGACCTTGGAAAGGCTCGACTAGGATTTTATGAGATCTTAATCAAAGACTCGATTTGGAAAAGGGAGCTGCTTCATTTTTTAATGTGGTTGACATAGTAAAAGAACTATCCTCGAGACCCTTGTTTCAATTTTTAATGAGCTTGACACAAGACAAAGAACTATGCTCACGCCCTTTGTTTCACTTTTTAACAAGGTTAACACAAGACTAGGAACTATCCTCATTCATCTATTCATGGAACATATGAGAACATGGCTCCCAAGAGGTCTTCACTAGATGGAAGAACCACACTCCAAGAGGAATACATGTCATTTGGTACCAAAGATAGATCGGGTTCAAATGCCCCTAGTACATAACGTACTATACCATCTTTGTGATCATCAGCAGATGTGGAGATGGAATGGGTAGCCACATAATTAACCTGTGGTGGGGAAGGTACTGCTGTAAACAAGAGACGATAGGGGACGATGGTTGCAAAGGAGGCACCTGGTTACCAATGAATTACAATTGATGAATGGTCACTATTCTCCATTCATGCAGAAAACAAACCACATGGAAAAGTGAAGAAACAAGAGCTCCCATGACATAAACATAGTTGCGTTCAAGGAGAAGATTGAAATCTAAGGGACCTTGTACTACCATCATGTCTATATAGACACTCTTTCCTCCCAAAGTAATGGGTAATCTTGGAAGGACCCCCAAGGGTTGACTGGTTCCTCTGTTAAAAGCCAATAGATTGTGAGTGACAAGCCCAAGTCATGGGGAGCCCAAAGCTTGCCAGATAGTAGAAGACATGATGCTAATAGACATGCCTTCATCTAATATAATTCCATGTACTACCATATTATAGGCTTGTACTGTGATTTGGAAAGGCACATAAGATGGGAGGCAGAAAGAAGTCAAGTGATTCCAATCAAAAGAAATGACAGAACTACTTGTTGGGGGCATCATATGATTTCCCCTATGCTGTACAGAAATAGGAGAAGGACTCTCTTGAACAACTGGTATGGGAGGGTCACTCTTCGATTCATGAAAATCTGAGGAGACAAGAAGAACATGAGCAGTAGTATCACCACTGTCTTTTGGAACAAAGTGAGCAACTGGTGGCACAACCAAGTCAACACTCTTTTTGACCAATGGTTGGTTGGGAACAGACACAAGAGGTTCATGTTCAGAAAGAGAAGGATGGGAAAGAGATGAACCCAAGTCAATCTCTTTACCAAATAGGAGAGGTTTAGAATAAAGCCTTTGATAACCAATAGGAAGTTGGGGTTGAGGAGCTGTAAGGTTTTCCAAAACATTGGAATCTTTATCCTTAAGAGGACAAAGGTGAAGAAGATGCTCTCCTTCACATAACCTACAGGGGAATCTATTATTCCCTTTATTATTAGCATCACTAACTGATGGTGTAGCATCGACATGATCTCCAAAGGTCTATGGGGATGGTCAATCTAGATTTTGACCCACCTCTAAGGATATGGTCACCCTTACATATCCTACAAGGGAATTTGACCTTCTAGGTAGGATCATAAGGTTTTTCGACGGTCTTATCACTCAAAATTTTCCATAGAAGTTATTAGAAGAAGGAAAAGGTCGAGATGACTACAAACCAATCTTCTAAGTATAGGCTCTAGCCAACCTATGACTCAGAGAGGGCTCTCTCTTTATGTTTTAGCTTTGTTTGCTGGGATTTTAGGCTAGTTCTTAAAGTTCAAGGGATTTTGGATTTGTATTGGAAGTTGTATGGTGGAATCATTACACATATGGATAGAATGATGTCTCTGGATATTGGGCTATGGAGTCAAATAAGGGCAGCATAACTGAGATTAAATCATTAAAGGTAGTGTTCAATGGGCAAGCTAGTAGAGACACAATTTTTTAGGTCGAATGGGTGAAATGATCTTAACCAGGGTGAGAGAGTACTTAAGAATTCTCAAACAGGGATTAAAAGGAGGAACAGAGGATGATCATGGGAAAAGGACAGTTAAGAATCCTTCACTATAGAGCAGAGGGAAACTACCTAAACTAGGGAGCAATCAAGAATTCCTTAACTTAGATAATTTTAGCAGAAAACATACAAAATTCCTAATAGTCAAAATAGAGTGCAGTCAAGCAAGTTCTGAGATATCATTCCATATTAAAGAATTTAGATTTTAGATACATTTAAGATTATGGAAAAACTTTTAAAGGAAAGTGAAAACACAAAAGAAGATACTTGTTTGTATTTCGTAGTACACATGAATCTAGTGAAATGTTTTTGCTTTATTCAATAATCCAGCTTGCTGGTCCAACAGTGATACAATAGATTACAGTCTTTGATCATGAAAACTATAGAAATTTCTAAGAATCCAACCTACATACTTCGAATTTTTAAGTATTATACAAAAAATTATTACAAAATATCTCAAAACAACTTGAGATTTAATCTAGGAAATACAAATATCTTCTTGCAAGAAGATAGAGACAACTAATGAACTGTTTCATGTTATCCCTTTTATGATGGTTGTGCTAGCCTTTATTGCTGAAGTGTTAGCCTTTTAATCTGGCTTACAGTTGTGTAGTTTCAAGTTGGAGTCTTCTTTACATTCATCTTTCAACTGATACTCTTTAACCTTGATACTCTTTGATCCTGCTACCCTGTTTTCACCTGTTTTACCTGGTTGCCTTCATTTTTATTATGTAGTAAGCTTTCGCTGTAAATTTATCATAGTAAATCTGTCATTTTCTCCCACCATTCTGCATCTGGTAATTTCAAATTCACCATTCTCCTGTAGAATTCATCAGCCTCAGTATACTTTGCAAAATTGGGCTTGGTGAGGAACAAATGTTTTACCTCATGCTCAAGGAAAAATAAGTTCTCAAATGTGTCATATAACCTTTACCTGTTCGCAGGGCTTTTATGGATGAAGAACCTGCTTATTCCTTAGCCAATTTTCTGAGTCTATCACAAATAGTCCAACTGTGTCATGAGTTTATCATTGATGACCATAGGACTGGGTAGACCTTTCTCCCTCAAAACCTAGAATTTAGACATGAACCTATCAATGGATACCTACATATTGTGGCACTTTTCTTCCAAATTAAGCATAAGGTTCCTTTTGGAAAGGACATTTCTTATTTCTAAAATAGTAGTAGTCCTATCTTCTATATTTAGCTCCTAGAGCTCATATCTATTCTTGCTGTTGAGGAAGTGGATGAGTCTATTTTCATCCTCTGGCTTATCTCCCAACTCCTCCTTCACTTTCTGGATAGCTTCTGTAGCTATCTTTACCAGCTTTATTTGTTCAAAAAATACTTAGATTGATGGCAAAATATCATTGACAAAGTCAATGATATTGGCCCACATCATTTCCTTAGTTTGTCTAAGTGGTTTCTCCATTTTTCCAAGTGGTTTCTCCAGTGTTATATCATTCTCTAGGATTTTTCTTCTCTCACCCATTCTCTGGGCCTTTTGTTTTTCTTCTTTCTACTTCAGTTGGGCTAGTTTGTAGTCTGTTTCCAAACTTGCAACCCTTTCTCTTAAATTTTTCATTTCAGTAGCCTGGATAAACACATCCTCCATGTCTTTCACAAGTTCTGTTACTTTCTCTCCTGATGCACCTGCTACTGATGTAGACTCTGTTGTTGCTGGAAAAGGTTATTGAAAGTGGAGCTGTGGGTGCTAAAGATGCTGCTAGTGTGGATAAAACTATTGTGGAGACTTTTGGGGATAACATTTGTTGAAGAACTTGCCACATCTACCTGTTTTAATTGGAGTAGAGCATCCAATTCCTTTTCTGTTTCCTTAATTTGATCATTTACTTTCAAGACCAAGTCCATTAGTTCTTCATGCCCCTACTGTGCTTCTAGGACTTCCAGTGTTTATTAATGTTGTAGCTGAGGTATTTTTAGTTGTTTCTTTAATGAAGCTATGTCATCATTATTATTTTTGATAAGATGTTCTGTAGCTTTTATATCCTTGGGATCATGTCCCAATTCAATCACAAAGTCCTCTAAGGACTTGATTCTCATATCCTTGGCCTTTGAGGAGGAATT
Source organism: Pinus tabuliformis (assembly GCA_031772625.1). Lineage (NCBI taxonomy): Eukaryota > Viridiplantae > Streptophyta > Pinopsida > Pinales > Pinaceae > Pinus > Pinus tabuliformis. Next base: position 1,087,338,204 of record CM062819.1, read on the forward strand.
TTCTAACTGGAATTGAGCTGAGATGTTGTTCAAAGAGTTTTGTAGATGATGGGTAGCTATGGCTTTACCTGTCAAGGTGGAGTATATCATCTCTCCAGCCTGTTTGTGTAATTCAATCTGGTCTATGGGATGAATATCCCTTGCCAACACTTCAAAATCTACCCTTTTAAAATCTGATGTTGTCTTTGGTTGCTAGGCTGTAGGCTTCATGACAGATATATCTTGTAGGATAGAGAGATGATATAATCCACCATAAGATGATATACACTGAGCTGCCTACTAATAAAGATCAATATATCAAGGAAGGTACTTCAACACTGAGCTGCCTTTCCAACACCCAAGTTTGTGATGTGGAAGGCTCTTGAGTCTTCAGTATACTCTTACTCAGAGGCTTGATTTAGCCTTTTCCTCTTGTTTTATTCTTGCAGCAAATCAGAGGTGGCCATTCTAGAAGTGGAATCCCCTTCTGTTTCTTTTTGGGATCTTCTCCTCATTCTGAAGAGTCTACATGACTGGAGGGGTACTCATGGTTCTTTCTGGTCCTTCTGGTACCTGGCGAAAAGATTTATCATCAAGCTTGTTTTCTAAATCAATTAGAGCATTCTCTACATATACTCTGATGTTGTCCTAGTCTACTAGGGTACCCTCCACCCATTATGTCTGATTTGCATAAGCTTCTATCTCAGGTATGCGTGGTGAATGAAAGGTCCTAGCTTGACCTTTTGTCTCTTCTTTGTGATGAATTCAAAAGGATCATATCTCTAGAAAAAACTTCTTTCGAACATCATATTCTATAATATCAAATCTACCTCTTTTTCAGCTTCTCCAGAGTTGCATATGAAGGGGCCTACTTGGTATTTTATTTTGAAATTGGCCTTTTTCTTGGAATTTGAAAAAATTTATTTCATTTGCATTGATAATTTGCCTATAGTATTCTAATGCAAACAACCTCATTGGGAGGTATCTTGGTAGCTTGTATGGTGCCAACATGAAACCATAAATCCTGATTTCTGTATGGTTATGGTAAAGGTAGCAATCACCAATTTTGGTCTGCTTATACAATTGAAGGATTCTCTTTACTTATGGACTGATTCTAGGAGGAGGGCTTCCAATCAACATTGTCATGACTAGGTGTACAAATAAATCAATGAAATTAGAGTAAGAGTATGGAGACTGGTATTGGTGGATTAATGGGGTCCAAAAAATGATTAACCTGGGCTTACACTTGGTGTCAAGCTTTTGAAGGGTGAATGGCAACTTCTCTGATTGATAATATAAGAACATATGGTATAAAACTAAGGAGTACTTAAAAACCCTTTCATTATTCATTCTAAGGAATTGATCATGCATCCTATTAGCTATATATTGGGCATAATCATAAATGTCAACAAGAGGCTGCCCTAGTGTGTAAATGGACATGAAGGTAAGGATTATTTCATCAATGTACTCATTGATGGAATAACCCAAAATAGAAGATACCATGGCCACAATATTCTCACTCCATGGAGAGAAAATGACTGATAAATATGGAGCGGAGTCCTTAGGGATGTTTTTCTCTTCTCTGACCAAGGTTTGGAAAAGTTGGGCCAACTTTGCAGAGCTAAGTTTGGGATACAAGTCCAACAAGTCCCCAATTGAAAGTGGGGTTAGGCTTGGTCTTGGTTGGAGTTGCAGCATTTCATTTATAGACTAAACGGTGATGGTGAAAAAGACCTTCTGGTCATGAGACATGATAGTTTTGTGACTGGGGACGTAGCAAGCATAGCACATATGCACAATTTAAGAAAAAATGTGGACTTGGGGGAGCTGGTACTTGGGAAAATTTGACTCCAAAAGGCCAATTTCATCATCATGGTTTAGGAACTTGTCCCTACTTTGGAAATGTACTTTGAGTAGGGGTTCTAGGACAGTGGTATATTTTATTTGGAAATATTTATCGGACAAAGGAAGGTGGTCCAAGTCTAAATGAGGTGTAGTGATGGGCCTTACATCCGTAGCAGTTAGGGCAGCCATACTCATTTCCTATGGATTTGAGTGTGGAGGATGATTTAGATTTTTTAGGGCAATGGAGGTTTGCAGCGATTTATTGCTCACAGTGTTAAAATTTAAGTAAATCTAATATTTTTATACTTAATTAACAGTGTCAAAGAGGGTGAATTGACTTGGAATTTGACAATGTAGCTGGAATTCCATGGTTAAATACTTGGAATTGGGCAGAATTGATTGTAAATGGTGGTTTGATCCAGATTTAAACAGGAACGCAACAAATTACAGAGATAACCATATACACAAAGATGCAGCGGAAATAATACTTCATTTCATTAATGGAAAATATTGAAATATGCTTACAACCAGAAATGGAAATAAACCAGCTAGGGCGATGGTAGCTTATCTCTGAGAAGAGATGTGGTGGCTACATGCCTCTGAACTGTGTTACAATGAGGCTCGAAGGCCTATTTATTGTTGAGAAACAATGGAAAACCCTTAACATTCCAAAACCTAACCCTAGGAGATGAAACGCCAAACTGTGGGCCGCATTTGGGGGTAAATTGGTACACCAACTTCCCGGGGTCGTAACTTTGGCATATGATCTCCGTTTGACGCGTACAATAGCTCATTAGAAAGATCTATCCGAGCACTATCATTGTTGGAACGGGCAACATCGGTCCATCACATGGACCAATCTTGCCCTTGGATTCCCCAAAAAACGTCGTTTAGGGCCTCAAAACGGCTCCGGAAGTTCAGGACCCGAAAAACTGCTAAAAATAGTAAGTTTTGCTACAATTAAGGAAACTGAAAATGCTGAGAAAGACAATGGTGGGGGTCTAGGTGGACTTGGCAGGTGGCCACCAATATCCACCTGGATCATTCCTCCCCCCTTAGGAAGCAATGGTCCCCATTGCGTTGAGCTCCTCCATGAGATGAGGAAACTTCTGCTAAACTTGTTCCCTGGTGAGCCACTTGCCCTGCTGAAGGAGTTGGCCTGCTTTGACAACTCGATACAGTTGGATATTCTGTTGGCGAGTGTTCTTGATCTGTGTGTCCATGATCCGATCAGTTGCAGCTTGTTCCATGCAATCTGGATTTAATTCTATGGGTTTGAGCTGTTCTGCAATGTCGGATGTGTCTAGCAATGGTGGAAAGTATGGCCGAAGGCGGTCCACATTGAACACTAGGTGCAGGCCAAGGAATGGGGGAATGCTGAGCTCAAGTGCATTGTCTCCCATTGCCTTAGTAATGGTGTAAGGACTATATCGGAGTGGTCTCAATTTCCGATAGGCTCCAGTAAGGCGTTCCTTTTCCAAATGCAACCAGACTTTGTCGCCCACTTGAAACTTGTGTGGCACCCGGTGTTGATCATGTCGCTGCTTGTACTTGGCATTTGATTTCTCAAGAATGTCATGGACCTGCTGGCGAATATGTTGGATGCGCTCAATGAAGCTGGTGGCCTTATCTGTTTCGGATTGGACATGAGCTGAATTCATGTGAGTAGCTGCAAGGGGCATGGCCACATCAATGGGGCATAGTGGCTGGAATCCCAAACCCACCTGAAAAGGGCTATGGCCAGTGGAGCTGTGAAGAGCTCGGTTGTAGCTGTGCTGAACATAGGGGAGGCTCTCGTCCCATGTGCGTGGATGCTTTGAGTTATACATGTGCAGAATGTGCACAATCATCCTGTTGACAACCTCTGTCTGGCCATCAGTTTGAGGATGGAAGGCTGTGGACTTCTTGAGTTTGGTGTCCAGCATTGACCAGAGACTGGACCAAAATGTGCTGAGAAACCGACTGTCCCGATCTGAGATGATAGAATGTGGGATCCCAAAGTGCACCCACACTCGCTCAAAGAAGAGTTTAGCAGTGGCTTCTGCTGTGATATTCTTCTTGCAGGCCATCATAATGGCCATCTTCGAGAACCTGTCGACGACCACAAAAACACAGTCATTTCCATGCTTGGTGGAAGGAAGGCCTGACATGTAATCCATGGAGATGGATTCCCAAGGTCGACTAGGGGTAGGCAACGGGGTATAGAGGCCGTGCTTCTTAACGGTCGGTTTGGCAATGGCACAGGCAGTACATGATCGGATGTACTTCCCAACATCCTGTCAAAGATTTGGCCAATAGAAATAATTTTGCAGTACTGCCACTGTTTTCTCGACCCCAAAATGCCCAGCAGCCCGACTGTAGTGTGCTTCCCAAATCATCTTGGCACGCTCGCTTGAAGGAACACAAAGGTGATCGAGGTGGCATAATAGGGCGTCCTAGAGGTGAAAATCTGCAACATGCCGACCTTCCAAGAGTGTCTGGTATGTGTGGCCGAATTCTGGGTCGCTTTTGTAGAGAAGTGGCCAATCAGCAGTCTCGTGCCCACAAGATTTGAGCATGGTGGTCAGTGCCATGATCAGTGGCCGACTGAGGCAATCTGCGACATTATTGGTGCTGCCCTTTTTATACTTGATATTCAAGTGAAACTGTTGCAGGTATGTAGACCACTTCTGATGGCGATCATTCTGCAATTTCCCTTGGGTCTGTATGAACTGCAGAGGTCGGTGGTCTGTGTGGATGACCGTTTCCTTCCCCAAAATGTAATGCTTCCATTGTCGACAGGCTTGTACAATGGAATACATCTCTTTATCATAAGTGGGGTACTTCCGGACTGTGTCTGAAAGTGTTTCACTGTGATATGCCACTGGATGTCCATGTTGAGTAAGGACTGCCCCAATAGCATAGTCAGAGGCATCTGTCTCGACCTAAAATGGTTGTTGTAAATCTGGTACGCGAGCACTGGTGCTGTGCAGAGGCGATCCTTCAATTCCCTGAATGCCTTTTGTTGAGATTCAGACCAAAAGAATTTTGCTTTCGCCCCGCCCTTGGTGACTTGACTCAAGGGCCAAGAAATATGAGAAAACCACAACACAAACCTGCGGTAGAAGTTGGCAAGACCTAGAAAGCTGCGGAGCTCTGTTAGAGTGGTTGGAGAGGGCCAATCCCGAATGACTTGGATCTTGGCCAGATCGACATGCACCCCCTGTTCATCAATGATGTATCCCAGATACTAAACCTGGGTCATGCCAAAAGTGCATTTCTCCAAATTGGCACATAGCTTGTGTTGCCGCAGTGTTTGGAGAACCTGTCGGATGTGGTGGAGGTGCTCTTCCCAACTCTGGCTGAAGATCAGAATGTCATCCAAGTATACTACTACAAAGGAGTTGGTGAATGGCCGCAAGATGTCATCCATTAGCCTCATAAAGGTTGCAGGAGCATTCATCAATCCGAAAGGCATGACCAACCATTCGAAGAGGCCCTCCTTGGATTTGAAGGCAGTCTTCCACACATCGGAGGGTTCGATTGGTACTTGGTGATATCCTGACTTCAGATCGATCTTGCTGAAATATTTCGCCCCCTTTAGTTGGTCTAGGAGGTCATCAATCCGCGGGATCGGGTACCTATTACGGACAATGATCTTGTTCAGCGCCCGGTAGTCAATACAGAGTCTCCACGTCCCATCCTTCTTCTGTACCAACACGATCGGGCTCCCACAGGGTGATGAACTTGGATGGATGTGACCTTTCTGCAGGAGCTTCTGAATCTACCTCTTGATTTCATCATTCTCCAGAACGGAGCACCAATAAATTGGTCCATTGGGTAGCGGCGCACCTGGGGTCAGATCGATGGAGTGCTTGACTTGACAGTGCAGAGGAACCCGTGCCAGGGAGGTGAAGATGTCCTCGTACTCCTCCAAAACCTTGTCCATCTGTAGTTGTCGTGCAGAGGGACCCCGTTTGGAGGCCGCGGCCACTGTCTTCTTCTTTCCTTGAGGGCGTATCATCAGGAAAACAAATTTCCTGGTTTTGGAAATGATCTTACTGCATTGTTTTGCAGTAATCAAAGAGAGGGCGGCAGGTGGTGCTACCTCTGGTATCCTGAACAACTTATTTCCCAATGTAATAATAACAACACGGGGCCTTGATTCATACACAGCATGTCGCTTCCACAAGTATGGTTGTCCTAGTAATACATCACAAACTTCAAGGGGAGCAATGTCACACAAATACCTCATCCGTGAAGGGCTTGATGTTGTATGGAAGGCGACACTGCTGGCTCACGCGAAGATCTCGTCCTTGGTGAAGCCACCCAATGGTGTATGGTTGTGGATGTGCTGTTGTCGGTAAGCCCAACCGCTTCACGACCTCTGCCGAAATGAGGTTCTTTTGACTCCCGCTATCAACAATGAACTGTATCGGGGAGCCCTTTATCCACATCTGAGAGTGGAAGAGACGCTCCTCCTCCTCTGGATCTTCGGGTTCATTTTTCTGGATCTTTGCGGTAGCAACAGTGGCGCTGGGATCCGCATCAATGATCTGCTTCCCCTTTTCATACCCCTTATCGGGTTCTGACTCAGAGTCGGAACATGCATCTGATTCTGAAACCTTTAGCTCAGCCACCAGTGACTGCTTGGCCCAACACTCACTTGTGTTGTGAGTGGAGCTCTTATGGAACTCACACCATTTTCCAGTGTCCTTTTTCGGCTTCGCGGCGCTGTTCTTTGCTTGCGGCTTCGGCTGGTTGTCTTGGGCTGTCCCGCCTTGGCTTTGTCCTTTGTTCTGTGGTTTAGGGGCACCTTTCCCCTGCTTCGGATTCGCAGATCCAAAGTCTCGCTTCTTTTGTTTAAACTTCTGCTCGACCTTGACGGCATATCGGTATGCTGCGCCGAGCGAGGGGATGTTTAGGAATTGTATTTCTTCCTGGATGTACTTGTGCAGGCAGCCACGGTATTTGAGTATCAAATGTTGCTCTGAGTCCTTGATACCCAACTTTGTGCGAAGGGTATGGAAAAGATTGGTGAACTCCGACACGTCTTGGTCCCTTCCCTGCCGCAGCGTGGTCCACTTTATGTATTCATCCTCATAGCTTCCGACAGGGTAGTACTGCTCCTTGATGGCCTCCTAGAACGAATCCCAGGTGGGTGCGGCTGAGAATAGTGAGCCAGTACTTTCATCCTTCTGCTCGCAGTAGGTTTCCCACCAGTCCTTGACATGGGGGGCTGCTTTGAGAAGAGCAAAAACAATCTTTTCCCGACTCGAAAATTCATGAACAGAAAAATAACCCTCTAGCAGATTTAACCATTTATCTACGGCATCTGCGTCTATCTGACCCTCGAATATGGGGATTTCAAAATTAACTTGTACCTTAAAGGGTGTGGCGTTTCTAGAGTAGCTGCCGGAAGCCGATGCGTTGCTTCTGGGTAGCCGCTGAAGGATCTGGGCAAAGCTGTCCATCATCGCGTTCCGTTGTCGCTCGAGGGCTTCTTCGAGCAAGATTTTGATGGGATCTCCTGCCCCCTCGTCTTTCTTCTCGTCCGCCATGGGAGGCCGTTGGGATTTGCGAGGCTGGTCTTGCAAAGGTTCAACCAGTTCAAGCCCTAACTCCTTATATCCCGACCTTGTTGGGGACATGCAAAGAAAAACAGAGAAAAAGCAGACCGCTCTGATACCATTGATCCGGATTTAAACAGGAACGCAACAAATTACAGAGATAACCATATACACAAAGATGCAGCGGAAATAATACTTCATTTCATTAATGGAAAATACTGAAATATGCTTACAACCAGAAATGGAAATAAACCAGCTAGGGCGATGGTAGCTTATCTCTGAGAAGAGATGTGGTGGCTACATGCCTCTGAACTGTGTTACAATGAGGCTCGAAGGCCTATTTATTGTTGAGAAACAATGGAAAACCCTTAACATTCCAAAACCTAACCCTAGGAGATGAAACGCCAAACTGTGGGCCCCGTTTGGGGGTAAATTGGTACACCAACTTCCCGGGGTCGTAACTTTGGCATATGATCTCCGTTTGACGCGTACAATAGCTCATTAGAAAGATCTATCCGAGCACTATCATTGTTGGAACGGGAAACATCGGTCCATTCCATGGACCCATGTTGCCCCTGGATTCCCCAAAAAAAGTCGTTTAGGGCCTCAAAACGGCTCCAGAAGTTCAGGACCCGAAAAACTGCTAAAAATAGTAAGTTGTGCTACAATTAAGGAAATTGAAAATGCTGAGAAAGATAATGGTGGGGGTCCAGGTGGACTTGGCAGGTGGCCACCAATATCCACCTCGATCATGGTTGAAGGCGGCTACAGAGGTTCATACGGTACTGGTACAGACTGATGAATGAGTTGGACTGTCTGCTATGTCTGCAGAGCAATGGTGGTGGTTGGTGAGAAATTTAGCTGTTTGCACGGGTCGTAATGACTTTCTGAGTTCTCTAAGGCAAAATGCGTGAAAAGAGTGAAAAGACGGGTAAACAAGCTTTTATAGGAAAAATGGTTAATTTTGGTGGGTTCACCAATTTATGAATGGTGACGATTTTTGGTTGGAAGTGGAAAGTGGTTTAGGATGTCCATCACACTGCTTTTGTGGTGCGGGTGGTATTCAGGAGGGGCACTCAATTCCATTCAGCGCTTTCCATGTGGCATCGGGGACCAGGGAGAAAACCGCTTTATAGGGTGGGTAAAAGGTGGACGTCAGGTCGACCCAATATGGATGTGAACCATTGGACGAGGGGGAGGGAGATCGTACAGTGATCGAGAGGTGAAGCTATGCGGCAATTTAATCATAAAGTTTTTCGGGGGGGGCCATTGGAATTTGACAATGGAGTTGGAGTTCCACAGTTAAATACCTGGAATTGGGTGGAATTGATTGTAAATGGTGGTTGAATGTGGATGCAGAGGTTCGTACGGTACTGTTATGGACTGATGAATGAGTTGTAATGTCTGTAGCATCTATGGAGAAATGGAGGACATTTGTGAGAAATTTGGCTGTTTGTAGGGGCCGCAATGACTTTCTGAGTTCTATAAGGAAAAATGCGTGAAAAGAGTCAAAAGAGGGGTAAACAGGCTTTTGTAGGAAAAAGGGTGAATTTTGGTGGGTTCACCAATTTATGAACAGTGACGGTTTTCTGTTGGAAGTGGAAAGTGGTTTGGGAGGTCCATCGCACTGCTTTTGTGGTGCAGGCAGTATTCAGGAGGGGTCACCTAATTCCATTCAGCATTTGCCATGTAGCATTGGGGGTCAAGGGGAAAATTGCTTTATCGGGCAAGTAAGAGGCAAACATCGGGTCGGCCCAATATGGATGTGAACCATTGGATGAGGAGGAGGGAGATCGTATAGTGATCAGGAGGTGAAGTTGCGTGGTGATTTACCTATAAAGTTTTTCGGGGGACCATGGGTCTAATCATCGGTGGTATGAGATTAATTTAGATCTTAATCTCATCGGGGACTCTTTAACACAGGATTAAGGACTAAGGGCGGATTTTAAAATATTTTGTGGGATAAGGTGTAGTAATATAGTTTATAGATAAACTAAGGGGTGGGGTTAATTTATATAAGGGAGTTAAATATATATGATATAATGGGTTTATCAGGATTTTTATATATTTAATAAAAAAAATTAATATGAAGTGAAATGAGCAGAAGGGGCATTGTGCCTAGGTGTATGAAATTTTGTGTATTTTCCATATACGCAGTACTTAGGATAAATGTGTTTGGTGGGTTTTTGTACATGAAACGTGTTTATAAAGGGGTTTTCCTAAGAAAAAGAGCTTGACCTTAGGAAAAGGGTTTTGTGGGGGGGAAGAATGAATTATGATGGAATTTAACACCTTTCCTTTTTAAGTCATCAAGTCGAGGGTCCGGTCCCACCAGAAGTCAAAGAAATTCGTTGAGCTTGTTTTACTTAAAAACTATAGGTATTAATATTTTTATTATGGAAGGGAAGTTAGTGAGTGTGATATCGTTTAAAATGAATGAGGGGATGTTAAATAAATCACATTGTCAACCATTTCCCGTGTTTTGTTTAACACTTATGCACATCTAAATGATGCATTTGGAACAATGACATAAGTAATTTTTGTATCAATTACATGACATTTCTGCAACCTTTTTACTACTTACCCACTTACTCATCCTACCATTTTTTCTTCACTTTATTTGGGTGCATTTAGTCTAGCAAACCCATATCAATCTTTTTCTTTTCTTTACAAAATAAATTATCTTATTCTAACCTTATATGCTCCAAGGGCTCAGATTAAACTGATGAGCTCCTTTTATTCACTCTACCTATCTAATGATCTGCCAAGATTACACTATTTGGTCAGATTTATTCACTACCTATAAACATAAAATTCAAAGCATGAAATAGCCAAGTTTAAACATTTTGACTATCATGGATTGTGGCATAAGTAACAAGCTGCACACAATCATTTATTATGCATAAAAAGTAAATAGTATTGGCATTTTGGCTTGCACACCTTCATGGTCTCCTTTTATCTTTTGGGGTTCATATATTTCATTTTTTTTGACCTATTTTCATTCTTTTTGTCCTTTGATTATTCTTTTAGGACATACCCTCTTTAAATTTAAAAAAAAAATTAATATGGAAAACATTTGCAAAAAGCAAAGGTATGTACAATATTACAAGGCTTAACCTTAGTCAATCAAAATTATAACTCCTATTGGTATAGGAACCTAACAGTGGCTCCACTTGGGAATGGCATTTCCTAGTGAAATTCCAAGAACTTTGTAGATCAGTATCCTTTGAATTGTTGTTGATGTTACCTTGCAAAATTTTCCTCTATGCATCTGCATTATTGATACTTATGACAGTGAATCCTTAAATATTAGGGCCTTCTCTTCGGGCTTCAACTTCAAAGGCCACCACCCAATCCAAACTAAAAATTTTGAAGAAAAATGAAATATGTAAAATGGAAAGTAAAAATTAGTAGTTAGGTTCAAAATAGTGTTTGAGCATTCGACCATTAACTGGTCCACCTTCTGCTTCTGTACCATCCATTTATCTTAGGAAGAAAGCATTATTAACTCTGAAAGCATAAATGACATATGGGCCTTTCCATAGGAAATCATATTTCCCATGTTTACCTTTATCTTCCCTCCTTGAATCCCATTTTAGGACTTTGTCACTAAGGTAAAAATATTCAGCCTTGGTTCTCTTATCAAAAATCTTCTTAATCCTTTCCTGAACAACCTGAGATCTGATGTATACTTCCTCTTTGGTTTGTTGAAGATGTATTGTTTGGTTGATTCTTCTTTAGATACTATTTGGTTCAACTTGCAACTCTTGAAGCAACTTCATCACTGGTGTTCCCAAGGAGGATGGAAAGATAGCTTCCATCCCATAAACTAGTTGGTAGGGAGAGGTACCAATTGATTTCTTTGTGGTTAGTCTGTCTTCCCATAAGGCATTGACTAATTTTTTGTTCCATGTTTTCTTATTGTCCTCTAACAAATTTTTGATGATGTTCAACAAAATTTTGTTTGAGGATTCTTCCAGTCCATTTCCTTGAGGATAATAGGTTGTGGAATGGTAGAGGGTTATATGATACTTGTTGTAGAAATATATCATTCTTTTGGATTTAAAGGCAGTTTCATTATCAGTAATGAGCTTAGTTGGACATCCAAATCTTGATAGAATGTTGGTTTCAAGGAAGGTTATGATAACAGTGTAATTGGCTTGCCTTGAAGGTATGGCCTCTATCCATTTTTTGAAATAGTTTGTGGCAGTGAGGATCCATTTGTGTTGGGAAAAGGAAGGTGGGTGAATTTCACCAATGAAGTCTAAACCCCATTGTTGAAAAGGTGTTTCAGTAGAGATTTGCTTGAGGGGTAAAGGTAGAAGCTTTTTCTTTCCCTAAAAAAATTGACATTTGTGATAGGAGGTCACATGTTTCTTTACATCAAAAAACAAGGTAGGCTAGTAGAAACTAGCTCTAAGAATCTTCTCTGCATTGGTTTTCTAGTAAAGTGTCCTCCACAGTCATCTGCATGAAACTCTTGTAATACTTTGTCAGATTCAACTTTTAATAAATAGTTGAGAAGAATACCTTCATGATTTCTCCAAAACAAAGAATTATCTAATATACAAAATTTTAAGGATTTCATCTTTAAAAATCTACTTTTGGTCTTAGATAATTCATGAGGAGCTTGTAAATTCAGTAAAACATAAATGATATCAGCATACCATGGTGATTCAACAAAGGCTTGGCTGATTAGTGGAATCGCCATCTCCTCTTCATTATCTATTTGTGCAATAAATTTTATATCTAGGGCCTGATAGTTTGATTAAGCCATAAGCTTGGCTAAACCTTGGCCCTTGATTAACTTGGTTTGATTTCTATGTCATATTCTAGGGTAGTAGCAATCCATTTTCCCTTCTTTCCATCTGGACCACCCTGAGTTAGGATGTCATTGACTACTGAATTAGGAACATAGGCTACTATATGAGAATATAAAATGTACACCCTAAAATCCTTGATAGCTTTGACCAAAGCAAAGGCTTGTTTTTCCATTATGTTATATTTTAAGAGAGCATCTCTCAGGGCTTTGCTAAAGAAAGAAATAGGTTATTCATAGCCCTAGTAATTTTTTTGCAGTAAAACTGCGACAATTGTATTCTCAGAAGTAAAGGAAAATAAGATGAAATTTTTGTCAAATTTTGGGCTGATCAAAACTGGTGTTCTAGTTAAGGCTAGTTTAATGTCTTCAAAGGATTTCTTGGCCTCAACATTCCATTTTATGGTCGAATATTTTTTCAACATATTGTTCAGTGATCTAATTAATTCTGCTAGATTAGAAATAAATCTTCTAAGAAAGCTAATTTTCCCTAAGAAAGCTTGTAATTCCCTAATGTTCCTTGGATGTTGTATCTGTAAGATGGCTTCTATTCTTGCAGGGTCTATTTGGATACCATCTTTTGAAATTATATGACCTAGTAACATTCCTTCTGCTAACCTAAACAAAGACTTCTTGGGGATTAAAAAAATTCCATATTTCCTACATTTAATAAAAATCTTCCTTAGATGATCCAAATGTTGACTATCAGATTTTGAAAACACGGTAATGTCATCAAGATATATTACAAGGAAATCATGAATTTCTTTGGCAAAGGCTATATCCATAGACCTTTGGAAAGTGGCTCATGCATTCATTAGTCCAAAAGGCATTTTCACATACATGAATGTGCCCCAAGGGGTAGTGAAGGCGGTCTCATCTTGGTCATCAAGATGAACTAAGATTTTATTGTAACCAGAAAACCCATCCAATAATGAGATTCTGGTTGATACAACTACCCTTTGCAAAATATGATCCATTTTGGGGAGAGGGTAATTGTCTTCAAGTGATACGTTGTTGAGGTTCCTAAGGTCCACACAGAGTTTGATCTCACTAGTTTTCTTCCTAGTTGGTACCAAGTTTGAAACCCAATCAGAAAATCTGATTGGTGCAATTATCTTAGCATCATACATTTTCTGGATTTCCTTTTCAATTCAAGGTAATAGGACAGGATTTATCCTTCTAAGTTTTTGTTTGGAAGGTTTTTGATTTTCTTTTATATGGATTGTGTGTTGTATGATGCTGGTGTCACAAGATTTGAGGTCCTCATAACTCCAAGCAAAGACATCCTGAAATTCTTTTAGTAACTCAATGTATTTTACTCTTTCAGTGGGAGGTAATGATTTAGAAAGTTTGATTAATTTTGGATTTTCATTAGTGCCTATATTACACTCCTCTATATCATATTTTAAGTGTTCCATTTTAGTCTTTCTAGGAATATCATTTGGATCAACCAAGTCTTCCAAAAGGGTTAATCCCTTAGGTAAGAAATTGTCTTTGAGGTTGATTACTTCAGTGTCTTCATTAATTATTTCATCAATCTCAACTTTCTCTAGACTTTCTACGTTTGATTTTGTAAATTTAGTGGGATGAAATCTATCTATCTCTTCAACATCTATCTCATTTATTTATATTTTATCTTTAATGTTATGATCTATTGATGTGTCAGTATCTATATTGCTATTTACAAATTCTTCTTCTGAGATTAAAAAGTTGTTTATCTACTTGTCATCAAAAAATATTTTCCAGTTCTTCAAATTATCTGGAATTGCAGGTTTGTGCCTAACTTCAGCAGTGTACTGATAGTTAGGTTTAAATGGTAACTTGCAGGTGCTGGAAAACATTGCTAAACTATGAGCCTACATATTATGTTTTCTAGGAATTACAACAACCTTGGTTTCTAAGAAATTGTTTAGTATTTATACAATGGTTCCTCTGTAACAACTTAATCTAGGGTCTTTAGTCATATATATAGCACTAATTTGTTTTATAACTAGTTCAAAGTCTCCCATGATAGAAAATCTTATAGCTCCTAGCTTCCTAACTAATTTAAGACCTAAAATTAGTGCTTCATACTCAGGCATATTATTAGTACATTTAAAATTTAGTCTATATGCATGGCCTTCTGAGTGATCATTATCTATATTGTATATCCAAACTCCTGCTCCTGCTCCAAACTTATTGACTGACCCATCAAACTCAAGATGCCACAATATCTCATGTTCATAATTCGCATCATTTGTTTCCACAAACTATTCCTCTTCTTGACTACCTTGTTTAGTGGAAAGTTCTAAAGCTTGGACAATTTCATCTTGTTTTGAAACTGCAATTTCTTTTGGTTCTATATCAACACTCTCTAAAAGAGTTTCTTGAATTTGATCAATATTATACAGGATAAAATAACCAATGTCTGAATGTATAGAGTAGATAAGAAAGTTTTGAGGCCGATCCTGGCTACTTACCATGTATTTCATTAAAGTTTCTCGATACAGCTTCTTGGGTTGTCCAAGAATAGAAATTGTTGCATATGACATATCAAGTTGTAAATATCCATAAATTTTGTCTCCCCATGATCTGGATAACAACATGCCATACTTCGGTGGGATGTCAACAACTACAATATCCATAAGGATGCTCTAGGTAGGATATTGAACTAAGGTGACATAGAGGTCTTTAATCAACCCCAAACACTTGACTTGACTTGATTCAAATGAAAATATGTCCTTGTAAGGCCTTGTAATGTCTAAGTTCATTTTCTCCATTACTGATTTGGGCATTAAGTTATGGGAGGCACCAAAATCCAACATTGAATTATGAAGAATTTTGTCATGGATGTCAAGGCTAATGTAGAAAGGTGGTATTCCTCCTTCTAGTGGTTTGCCATTGCCATATGGTCCAAATATAAGTTTTGGTTTGTCATCAAACAGGTTAATGGAGTCCTCATTTTCAGTAATATTTAGGGTCTGGTTTATCTGTGTTTTGTAGGTTTCATTCTTGATTAACTCTATCAAAGGGATTGAAATATATAGCTTAGCTACCTATTCTCCAAAATTAAAACGCAAAGGGGCTTTCTCTATTTGAGGGTTTTGAATTTTCACAGGAGGGATTTGAGTGGGATGGTCTTCTTTTCTTTTATTGGGGACCTTTTTTTGTGCATTTTCTAATCTAGTATTTTGAGGTGTGTCCACTAGCTTTTTTAGGAGGAACTGAAGTAGAGGGTTGATCATCATAAGTTTGATTAGGGGTTATATCTTCAATGGTAGGGCTAGAAGGATTCTACTTTTGTTTGGGGAGAATCTAGAGGATTTTAGAAACCAGGGCTTCTTTGATTTTCTTGGGTTGATTTCGCACTGTTTTCTTGGTCTGGTCAAGGATATCATAATTCTTTTTACTCCTTAGGTTATACTTCTTATGTTCTTCAAAGATGGAAGAATCATATCCTTGTTTATAATAAAATGATTCTCCAGACTGGATTTGCAATTGCTGTAGCATATGCAATTCCTGATCATCTTAGGTCAGAAAAACAACACCTTCATCATCTAATCCCATCAGGTTGATCTGTGTGTCTTGTTCTTCAGGATGGGATATTTCTGCATAATTTTCTTGGAAAGGAGGCCTAATATTTTGATCAAGTCCATTTTTCCCAGTGTTTTGGTTTTGTTTTTGGTTTATCCTAAAGTTCGGGTTCCTAACTAGGGGTGCCTATTGATTATCCCACTGGGGTTTCCTCTCTATATTCTCTATTCTATCCATTAACTTTTCCATGCCTTTCTCTAAGCTATCTATCTTAATTTCAGAGGGTGAAGGCTCATCTATAGTTATTCCTCTTCTTTCATTCCTAACTCTAGCTCTTTTAGCTAATAAATTAGCCTCTACACTTACAGCTACACTTTTCATATCTTCTAGGGTTGGGGGGTTTCTTTCCCTGAGTTGGAATGCCATGTTTGTCTTAAAAGGGGGTCTAAGATTAACTGGAATTGCATTGTATATATTGTTAAATCTGGTGCAGTAATCTTGAGCAGTTTCATTGGGTCCTCTCCTAATATTTTCATATTCTGAAAGGATTTGTAGAGGATTCTTTTTATTTTCCCATCTATTAAAAAATTGCTGATGAAATACTTTTGAACTATCAATACTATTATCAGGCAGTGATCTAAACCATTTCTTAACCTCACCAGCTAAATTTTGAGAAAATAATCTCATTTGAACATCCACAATATCACTTTCATCAAGTTCAAAGTAGTCTGTCATCTTATTAACATGGTGTTGTGCAGTGTAGTGTCCTATGCCATCAAATTGGATGATTTTACTTTGATAGTCTGCTAGCATGGCACCAAGTGGAGCAGGTAAGACAAGGGGAGCATATCTATTTGCCATGGCTATAAACTGGGAAGGGCTAAGATGTGGGGTTGAAATAGTGGAAGATGATACAGTAGTGGGGGATGAATTAGGATTGGTGAGTGGTAAATGAGTTGTACTAGGTTGGTAAGGAAGTGAGGGTATTAATGGTGGTGGGGAATGGACTTCAAAAGTTGAAGGGAATAATGGTGAACTAAGATTAATGGAAAATTGTTCAGAAAGGTCAGGGTGTTGGCATTATGGTATAGGTATTGCCCTTGATGGCATCTCACTCAGATGAAAGATCATAGTATAGTAGGTAAACAACAAAGAATTACATATCAGTGTTCACAAAATGAAGAAAGAGAGGTATACACAGGTTCACCATTGACCAAGTTGCATATACACACAGGTTCATTATATACAAGTTTCTTATACGTACACATGCACTTTCACAGAAGGAAAAGCTCGTATAACCTGGAAAACTAAGATTTTGGTCCGAAGTATTTGGTCCATGGTATTTTGATCCATGGTATTGGTCCAAGCTATCTGGTCCGAGGTATTGACCCTAGGTATTTGGTCCAAGGTATTGGTCCTAAGTAGTTTTGGTTCATGGTATTGAGAAACGCCTAAAACTATAAAAGGAGGAGAAGATCATTAGGCCAATGTGTGCAAGTATTGAATATCTGATGAAGTGGGAGAGCTAGTATGCAGGTTATTACGTTATGGTGCATTGCTAGATCTGAACCAAGGATGAACCTTAGCGGATGATGAGGTATTAGATCTAATGATGGATCAAGATCTTAAGGCATAAAATTAACTATCATTATGAGTTTTTTCTCATGAATATTCTAGATCTGAATACTCACACATATATTATTTTGTAAATGATATGATCTCGTTATAACTGAAGTCTAGAATAGCTGCAGAATTATGAATTAATATTTGCACATGTATACATTGCTTAGCTTTGAGAAAAGCGTGTATACACACAGGTTCGACACTTGAAAGTAGCGTATACCTTATAAAATATGTTTTAGTTGCTTCTATTCGCTATTGCAGAGTTTTGGGTTCTGGTTTGGCTTCTGGTTACTGTATTCTGGGGACAGTATTCTGAATGATCAGATTGATGGGTTGTCAAAGTGATTGATTAATTCGGTTGTGGTTGGTTCAAAAGGTGATTTGTTGATGCAGATATATTTGATGACTGAATTATAGTTATGATGTTGTTGATGGATCTAGTCTGAAAATTTATGAAATGTGGTCCCTAGAGGAAGAGAGAATGTCATAGCCTTCTGTTGGTCGGCGCCTACTTACCAGAAAACATATCGGCTAGTACAAGAGCTAGGGGGTTGTAGCTCCCTTCTAGTAGTAGCTGGAAAATGAGAGAAGGTTGCAGCCTTCTGCAGGTAGAAGCCTGCATACTGGTATAAGTTTGCACCAGTATGAAATTGTAAATAGAATTGTCTTATTATTAAAAGTAGATAGAGACGATAATAACTGGTGGTTTTTACCCACATTGGGTTTCCACCTTATATCTTGGTGTTCATGTGTGATGCTTATGCTTTATTCTTCTTTTACTGCATTGTCTAATTAACATCTGACATACTAGTTAAAGTTCAATACATGATAAATTGGGTAAATCAAAAGTTCTTTGCATATACGTTGGTTGCCTTAATAACAGTCCCGTGTACATGCTGGTTCACTTAGCTAAAGTAGCGTATACAAATCTGCCTATGGAAATGAAAAATTATTGAGTTACTAATACTGATTCACCCCCCCCTCCCAGTGTTATTTCCAACACAGGGATCTTGGTAGTACTAAGGGATGTTTGTGGTGAATTTAGAATGTACTCATCAATTGATTTGTTGGCTTTTTGGAGTTCAAGGTCTACAATGAACTCAGGATCTAGGACAGTGTCACAAATTTCACTTTCAAACTTTGACTTAAATAATGACAAATCAAATTTCTCTTCAAAGGGAAGATCTTCTAAAAACAACCATTCATCAGGGCATGAATTAGCTTTAAATAAGGGTGTGTGGACAGTTGAACTTTCTTTTGTATTGGATTTTCTTGAAATCAGGTTGGGATTATCAAATACTGGGGGAGGGTTTGGATCTGGATTATCACTAGTATAATGAGTTCTCCTTGAAGCTATAATTTCGGAATTTTTCTGATTGTTTTTATTTTTGTGAGAAATAACTTCTAATAAATTACTTTAAGAGGCTCAAAATATAGAATTAAAAATTTCTGAAAGATTTATTAGGACTCAGGGTTCTCCCCAGTACGGTGGCCACTAAGTTATCACTCAAAATTTTCCCTAGAAGCTATCAGAAGAAGGAAAAGGCTGAGGTAACTACAAACCAATCTTTTAAGTATAGGCTCTAGCCAACCTATGACTCAGAGAGGGCTCTCTTTTTATGTTTTAGCTTTGTTTGCTAGGATTTTAGGCTAGTTCTTAAAGTTCAGGGGCTTTTGGATTTGTATTGGAATTTGGATGGTGGAATCCCTACGTAGATGGATAGAATGATGTCTCTAGCTATTAGGCTATGGAGTCAAAGAAGGATAGCAGAACTGAGATTAAATCATTAAAGGGAGTGTTCAATGGGCAAGCTAGCAGAGTGAGACACAGGTTTTTAGGTCGAATGGGTGAAATGATCTTAACCAGGGTGAGAGAGCACTTAAGAATCCTCAAATCGGAATTAAAATGAGGAACATAGGATGATCATGGGCAAAGGGCAGTTAAGAATCCTTTACTATAGAGCAGAGGGAAACTACCTGAATTAAGGAGCAATCAAGAATTCCTTAACTTAGATAATTTTAGCAGAAGTCATACGAAATGCCTAATAGTCAAAACAGAGTGCAGTGAAGCAAGTTCTGAGATGTCATTCCATATTAAAGCATTTCGATTTCAGATACATTTAAGATTATGGAAAAACTATTAAAGGAAAGTGACAACACAAAAGAAGATGCTTGTATGTATCTCATAGTACACATGAATCTAGGGAAATGCCTTTGCTATATTCAATAATCCAACTTGCTGATCTAAGAGTGCTAGAAAATATTACAGTATTTGATCAAGAAAACTATAGAAATATTTAAGAATCCACCCTACATACTTCAAATTTTGAAGTATTTATACAAAAAATTATTACAAAATATCTCAAAACAACTTGAGATTTAATCTAGGAAATACAAATATCTTCTTGCAAGAAGATAGCGACAACTAATGAATTGTTTAATGTTGTCCCTTTTATGATGGTTGTGCTAGACTTTGTTGTTGAAGTGTTAGCCTTTTAATCTAGCTTGCAATTGTGGAGTTTCACACTAGAGTCTTCTTTACTTTCATCTTTCAACTGATACTCTTTAACCCTGATACTCTTTGACCCTGCTGCCCTGCTTTCACCTATTTTACCTGGTTGCCTTCATTTTTACTGTGTAGTAAACTTCTATTGTAAGTTTATCATAGCAAATTTGTCATTTTCTCCCACCATTCTGCATCAAGTAATTTCAAATTCACCATTCTCCTATATATTTCATTAACCCCACTATACTTTACAAAAGTGAGCTTGGTGAGGAACAAATGTTTTACCTCATGCTCAAGGAAAAAAAATTCTCAAATGTGTCATATAACACTTTTCTTGTTGGCAGGGATTTTATGGATGAAGAACTTGCTTGTTCCTTAGCCAATTTTCTGAGTCTATCACCATAGTCCAACTGTGTCATGAGTTTATCATTGATGACCATAGGACTGGGCAGACCTTACTCCCTCAAAATCTAGAATTTAGCCATGAACCTATCAATGGCTACCTACATATTGTGGCACTTTTCTTCCAAATTAAGAATAAGGTTCCTTTTGGAAAGGACCTTTCTTATTTCTAAAATAGTAGCAATCCTATCTTATATATTTAGCTCCTAGAGCTCATTTCTGTTCTTTCTATTGAAAAAGTGGATGAGTCTATTTGCATCCTCTGGCTTATCTCCCAACTCCTCCATTTCTTGGATAGCTTCTGTAGCTACCTTTATTAGCTCTGTTTGTTCAAAAATTACTTGGATTGATGGCCAAATATCATTGACAAAGTCAATGATATTGGCCCACAAAATTTCCTTGGTTTGTCCGAGTGGTTTCTCCAGTGTTAAATCATTCTCTAGGATTTTGATTCTCTCACCCATTCTCTGGGTCATTTGTGTTCCTTCCTTCTGCTTCATTTGGGCCAGTCTTCATTCTATTTCCAAACTTACAACCCTTTCTCTTAACTTGTTCATTTCAGTAGCCTGGATAGACATCTCTTCCATGGCTTTGACAGGTTCTGCTTCGTTCTCTCCTGATGGACCTACTGTTGATGTAGACTTTGTTGTTGTTGGAAGGGTTGTTGCAAGTGGAGCTATGGGTGCCAAAGATGTTGGTAGTGTGGATGGCACTACTGCGGAGACTTGTGGGGACAACATTTGTTGAAGAAGTTTCCACATCTACCTGTTTTAATTGGATTAGAGCATCCAATTCCTTTTCTGTCTCCTTAAGTTGATCATTTAATTTCAAGACCAAGTTTATTAGTTATTCATGGCCCTACTAGGCTTCTAGGACTTCTAGTGTTTGTGGATATTGTAGCTGAGGTGTTTATGGGAAAACTAGTGTCTTTTTGATCGACTAGCCCTCTATGATTGGCAACTATCCTAGAAATAAACAATTTAAAGCAATTTTTTATTTCCTCTATGTATGATAGATAAGAGAGAGGCAAAGGAGCCAACCTGGATCTTCCACCTATCTCCTTGCTTGATTTTTCTCTCCCTCAATAGAGCTTGCACCTCTTCTCCTACTTATCCTGCTTAGAGAATACCTGTAGAGACAAAGTAACAAAACACCATCAAAGAATCTTGATCTATTATATCATAAGCATTGTAGAATCAGAAATACAATGAACATACAATAGCATTCATAAATTACCACATTCACAAATACACAATTGTATGGAGGAAAACTCAAAGAACTTTATTAAAGTATAAGGGAGAACAACCCAGCTGTCTGATCTAGCATCATCCTCCTAGCATCAAAGCCCTCTTCAACTCATGAAAAGCAAGATCACCCAACAACACAATGCTCTTTCTTAGATACAAACTATCAGAACTTTCCTTACAAATTACAAAATTCTAGCCTCTAGATCTCTTAGATGAGGGATCCATTTATAGATGTCTACAAGGGTGTGAGTCATCTCTGGGTTTTTGATTAGTGTTATTCCACTTTTTTTTTTTGGTTCCACTTGGAGATTTCTTGGATCTCTTACTCATCCCTGGGCGAATTCAGAGAAACAAGTGTGATAGGAGAAGTTTCTAGAAGATTGCATGAGCATCCACTTAGAAAATTGTCTCGGACGTTTATCCGTTCTCACTCATCACACCCCATAGAAGACCTATTCAGTATTCGTTGCACCTAGCTATTGTAGAAGTTAGTATGCATCGCACCTTGACAGTGGAGCTCTTAGTATGGTCCAATTCAGGCCAGTTCTAGATGGTTTTTCAGGTGGAACTTTTGAGGCATGATGTAATCAGTTTACCATGACCTTTTAGGGTATGAAACAACACTTTTAGGGATTAAATAGCCCTAGTTTATCGACATATAAGATTGGGGTTGAAGTGCCCAAATATGTATATAACAGTTTCCCCCTAAAGCATGAAGTCATAAATCATTGATGTCGGGTGAAATGCTTTAACATGAGGATCCGAGGTTTCAACACTGGAAGGTGACCTGTATAAGATACAATACAATACATCATAATATAATTTTTCATGATCTAGATGAGGCAGGCATTCCCATGCTCAGCTTTATAAATTCATTTCATGTACATAGAACAGATAATTGCCTGTAGTTGCAAACTGGTGATTCTTGGGGTCATTGTCCCTGGCTTGGATGACCATTTGTGCAGCTTTTGTGTACATTTGATGTCTTTATATTCCTGAATATATCGCAACCTGGATGGATGAAACTAGATTCAGGGTCTTCAAACTCGTTCAATCTTCACCTAATGTACAAGTCGATCCATGTGAAAAGATGTTCTGAAGTCGAACATGAAAAGACATCACCTCATTACCAGCCAATAATGTGAGTTGTTAATAGACACGAGAGGAATCACTGGTAATGATAATGACCCTCAAGGTACTATAGTACAATTCACATGGTGTGAATATATGATTTGATGTTGAACACCACATAAAATCTTTCAGTTGAAGGCCATTGATGTCAACCTATCGCCGGAAGTGAGAAACTTGCCATTAAGCCATCCAAGCTTCAATGTACTGAAAGGGTTGTTTCTAAGTCAACTTCTTGGATAATGAGCTGACGTTGACAAGAATTGGCCCATTGTAGGAGGGCCTTAATGTATCCCACATCTACAACACGAAACAAAGAAAATGGTTTTCTGGAAGTGAAAACAATCGACGACACAAGGTTCAGGAATGGCGGTCATGAAAAATGGAGGTTGAAGGTATTGCAGTGGATGAGACATTAACTGGATGGTGAATTCTCAATTGAATGACTTTTCTTGAGCATATTAGCGACACTGAGATGGATTGGTAGCATTAACCCCAAAAATGGATGGTGTGAAAGACCAATGGTTAAATGATTGGTGAACGGAAAAACCCAACCCGACTCAATCATGGTGATGGAGTGAAAGTGTCATGTTCAAGAGTGACCTACGACCATAAATTTCCTCAAGCTTTCTTCCCTTTTTACCCAGTCATTGCTGACCAATACCTCTTTATTTTTTTCAAGCTTGAGGAGGACAACATATGCTTGTTCTATAATTTTCCCTTCGGGAAAACCTGCCATTAAGTTCTTAGTGAGTCTAACAACAGTGAAACTCGTTCTTGTCTTGGTGGACAAGCTCGTCGCTATTGTTTTAACGAGTTTAATGACAAATACAAATCGGTCATTTTCATGTTTAGAGAGTTTGAAAAGGGACAAAAAGAAAACTCCAGTAGTTCTTTTTTGTAGCATAATCCCTTAAGTCTGAAAAAGATTAAAACAATACAAAAGGGATTACTTTTCAATCACTTTAGTGAGCCAAAAAAGACAAACGCTCGAACTTTTTCGTGAGATAATCCTTCAGGTCTAAAAAATATTAAAATATACATGAGGGATGGCACTGTCAATTACTTTAGCGAGCTGGAAAGGCCAATAGCTCGATAGCCTTTTCATATTTAACGAGTATGAAAAGGGTTTAAAGAGGACTCGTTTTTGAGGAACGAGTGGTATTCATGATAGCAACTAGTTCTGGGTAATCTTGGAACTTCTCAAAACATGGTGATGTGAAGAGGGTGGATAATAGGACCACTCATTGTAGCTGTTCCTCGAAAGGGTAAACAATCAAGTGGAAGCATATGATCTGCCAAAACAATGGAGGTGATGGCAGGAACACAACCAAGGCTCAAAACACTGATGTAATGGCAATCACAAAGGTTATTTACCAAAGGTAGGTTCATTTTTTAACAACCTTGAACTCTGGGGGAACATATACTCTATGTGGGTGTCAGTTCATTTTTTTATGAGCTTGAACCTTGCGGAAACTATGCTCAGTGTGAGTTTATCTTTTTATGCAAACTAGAAATTATCAAACTAAAAGCTAG
Source organism: Pinus tabuliformis (assembly GCA_031772625.1). Classification (NCBI taxonomy): domain Eukaryota; kingdom Viridiplantae; phylum Streptophyta; class Pinopsida; order Pinales; family Pinaceae; genus Pinus; species Pinus tabuliformis. Next base: position 1,087,362,351 of record CM062819.1, read on the forward strand.
AAAAACTAAAAGAACTAAGGAACTGCTGAGGTTAGGTAGGATGGTTTCATCAGCGGTTAGTAAAAACACTTCCTTTGCTTCGTCTGTATAATAGATGAAGGTGAATGGTGTGTCAGACCAATCACCTAACCTATGAAGCTAAACAGCTAAAAAGTTAAAAAAAATAAAAAGCTAAAAAGTTAAAAAAAACTAAGAAATGGAATTGATCGTTTTTAGCTTGCATAAAAAGGTTTGCATGCCCCCCGCATGATGAAAAGTAGAGTCTCTAGTAGCCATATGGAAACTTACCATGGTTATGCAGGATGGTTTCGTTTGAAAAACAGAAAAAACACTTCTTGCACTTCATCCACAAAATAGACAAAGGTGAAAGGTTTCTTAGACCAATCACATAACCTATAGGGAGACCTATTTTTTCAGCTGGGTTCATCTGCCAAATAGACAAGGGTACATGCCCCCTAAGCTTCATTACATTCACCAGATTACTTGCAGTAATTAGGTGGACAAAATGAAGGTTGGAGAGACATTGTGGATATAAAAGGACCATTTAGGGATGATGGTCTACTTGGAGCTATGCTTGAACTGGGAAATGAAATTTGGTCAATGGTGACAAATTTTCCTTCAAGCGGGAAACACATCTTCTGGACGAGTGTTGAAACAATAGCTTCGATGTTATAAAAATAGTCACGTCCAAGGAGTAGATTGTAATCTAACGGTCTTGGGACTACCATCACATTCAGGTGAATGGTTTGAAGGATCCCTAATGGTCGATTGGTTCCTTTGTTAAAGCCTAACAAATTCTGTGTAACATGCGTAAGAGATGGCGAACCAAGCACTTTCCAAGCGGTTGAGGAAAGGATACTCATTGATGCACCGTCATCTATGATAGTGCCTGACACAATCATTTTGTAAACTTGTACTATGATCCAAAAGGTACATAAGAAGGAAGGCAAGATCTTGTTAGTTGATTCCAATCAATGGAAGTGATTAGACTGCTTGGAGGGGGTACCGAGTAAACGAGTGACATAACCCCTTGAGTAGCGAGAACTAGGGGATTCTTTTCATGTTGTGAACGAACGAGTGGATTGCCCCCAAGTTCATCGGACTCTGAAGTAACAAAGAGAATTTGAATGGTATCGTTCTCATTATATTGAGGATGGATATGATCTTCTGAAGGTAAAATTGGGTCGACTGCCATCTCGACCTATCGACTTTGCTCTGATATGGACTCAGAAGATTCACTTTCAATGATAGGTGTTTCGACCGACGGTTTAGTTAAGTCAGTCAGAATTTCAACTAGTAAAGGACTTGGGGAGAGTTTCTTGTATCCAGATGGAAGTCGCTGCGGTGAAGTAGGACGACTATTCAATAATATTTTGGCTTCATCCAAAAAAGGACAACAGGGAAGGGTATGGTCCCCTTCACATAACCTGCATGGATCTTTGACTTTTCCTTTCTGTCTGTGAACTTCACTATCAATAGTTGATGGTGTATTATCAACATGATCAGCAAAGGTTGATGACACCTAGTTGTGTGAACGAGGGGGACCATTCTCTCAAGATCCGAGGGAGGCACAGACAATCTCGATGAAAATGTTCTCCTCTATAGATTATGCATGGAAACCTGGGTTTACGAGATTTAATGTGTGGATTTTCACCAGTTGATGTATCCAAATCTATGGTTGTTTGGTTGCCCCCTTGTTGAATTGGCTTATTCTTCTTCTCCTTACTTTTCTTCTTCTTCTTAGCCACTTGGTTATTAGTATCACTACTTTCACCAAGTGAAGAGGAAGAAGGGGAGAGAGAAACAAATGAAGAAGAAGGCGAGGGGTAAACTTTAGTATCAACTAGATGCTGATTCGATTGCTGAGGAATCACATTATTTTGAACCACAGAGGTCGAGAACAACCACATTAGTAGGCCAATGGTAAGTCCCGGAAGGGACAAAGTGGCCATATGAGGAGCAACAATATTTCCCCAAGATGTGAAAGGACTAGGATTCCCCTCAAAAGGGATTCCATGATTGGTGGACTCCATTATATCAACCTAAGATCAACAAGGGAAACAGGGATGTTGCTTGAATAATCTTCATTGTTATCTTGAAGGTGGGAATGATGGTGGTAATCTTCCCACAGCGTCTCTCCTATCATCATTGGCTGGATGATTCCTTCGTTTGTAGAATGTACTAGAGACCAAGGATTGGAAGAGGTACCATACTCTAAAGACCTATCTATCCAAACACTCATTGAGTGTTGATTTGGGTTTGCCGCTCAGGCCCAAAAAATTGATTGCTACAAAGATTCTATGGGATTTGTGGCATTGGGCAATACCTCATGGTGATCCATACTATCAAAATGGTCAAAGTTCTTCTTAATCATAGATGATGTAGAAGAGATCATAAGACAGGTTTCCACTGTGGCCACTTCCACAAGTCCAAGTGGAGGCGGGAGGGCCAAAATACCCATTAAGGAAGGGTCTTTTAGGAGACCTACTCTGACATTTTTGAAGTTATTGAGAGTTTCGATTGATCAATGGAATGCTTCTAGTAGATTGTGAACTGTTAGGAAAAAAGGTTAGTTGGTCAATGATTGTAATTCCATCTTGGAGGGGAAATGAAATATTTCTAAAATATGTAGACACAACGGCAGCCATAGCATAAATCCAAGACCTTCCCAGTAAGATATTGTAATCAAGGTTTCCATCAATGACCTCGACTTCAATTTCTACTGTCTTTCCCCCCAGTTCAACTTGCAAGTTACTTAAAATCTCGTACAACGTGTATGTTCTTCCATCAAATACCTTTAATGTCATTGATGTTCATGACAAGGGTGGTGAATCTAAAGTTTTCCAACAACTCATTGACATAATATAGGTAGATTCTCCCTCATCAATGATTGTTTGATGAACAATTTTATTGAGGGCTTTTACTTGTATAAGGAAAGAGAGTTGGGCCGGTAACTGAGGTGTATATCTTCTATGGTTAAAGGCCACAAGATTGGAATCCATTGGGTCTATCCCACCTATTGTTGATAACAAAGCCCGCTTTTGGGAGGGGAAATTTTGCAGTACTTCAAGTGTCGACATAGCAGATAGCGATTGAGAAATATCCTCCACTATATTATAATTTTGAGCAGCTCATGCATGAGATTAAATGTCGATTTATGAATGAATCCATTTGGTGGCTTTATTGTTAATTCAAGAATGATGGGTGGAACAACTTTAGGTGAAGTCGTTATCAAACTACTGGGTTGATCTGTAGCCTTGTTGTTCGACGATGGTGGATTCCCATAATCTTGATTCCTTGTTGATATCAAAGCATCATTTGCTGTTTTGAGATGGATAGCATAAGCACTTGGGAAGGGGAAGCTTGATCGATAACAACAAGATTGGTTTCTGGGCTCAGAAAAGGATCAATCAACATCGCTGAGGTAGTTGAAGTCTTTAAAAATTTCGCAACCTCAACTCGATGTGGACAATCTTTCGTGAAATGCTCGTCATGGCATATGAGACATGGATAACGAGGTTTCTTTTGCCTAGTAGGGTTTTAGGAAGATTTTTCAGGAGTTTCATTCTCCTGTTTCTTGTTATCATTTTTCCCTTTCTTCTTGGCCCCTAGTTTCTTTGGATTCTTTCCCTTGTCAGATGACACGAAATTAATCTCCAAGGCAAGAGGTTTTTCATTTCCTTTTTGACTAGAAACTGCAAGGGTTTTTTTAGATAGAGCCTTTGCGGTTTGTGTTCTTGTGGTACCTATCACACCATCAACGGCGTGAGAGTCTCTGTTTGATTTAGGAGGGGGTGGAATGGAAAATTTTGGTCTAGGAGCGTCAAGAAGTTTGTCGTAGAGTGTGCCACACTGATTATAGATCAAGCCTAAATATCTGGCATGAGAAATGACTTGCTCTTCAGTGACAACTCCTCCTTTTGCCACATCCTCAATTATTGAAGGAAATAAGGACTTAGTAAACCATTCAGCTAAAAGCTGATCAAGAACATACGTCTTTACCATTTGACGAAGATGTCAACACTCATGAATATGATCGGATATGTGAGTGTTTGTTGTCTGTTTAAAATTGGTAGGGAGTTCGGTTCTTGTTTCATACATTATGGGTAACTGAAAATGGGTTAAAAAAGTAGTGGCAACAGTGCTGAAGTTATCGAATGAAGCTCTAGGCATTTCAATATACCATTTCGCTGCTAGACCAGTGAGCATTCTCTAAAAAAGGTGAAGCCTAATCGAATCATCATTCAGGGTGTTAGATGAACACCACAAATGAAAATTCATTACATGATTCGATGGATATTCACCCAGATTTCCATTGAATTGAGGAATATTGGAGGGAAGTTTATGAGGACTCGCTGGCCACCAAGGGGCGTAAGCAATTGGATCATTAGTCAGCCAGTTCAAATCCAGTAATTCTAGAGTTGCTACAAAAGGAAACTGTTGATTCAAGTAAGGCAAAGCATACCCAGGATAAGATGGAATCGTCTGAGTAGTAGGTCTTTGCATACCTGCATAATGTATCTGATGCTGGTAACTTTGATAAGGTTGTTGGACATAACCATTATAGTATGGTTGTTGATAACCGTTTTGAAAATGTTGTTTTCCATTACCTATAAAGCCTTGTTGCTCAGGCCCTCGGTAATTTTGTTGGAATTGTGGTTGTTGGTATTGTACCAGCCATGGTTGTTGGACCATTTTTTGTTGCCCAATATTGGAAGATTTACCAAGATGCAAAGTGATTATACCTGTTTTAGCCTGAGTTGTTCCAGGTAAGGAAGCACTAACCTAAGGTTGTGATTGAGTTGTAGAGACAAGAGGCTATTGTAATGCAACCTCAGAGACTTGAGGTTAACACACAACAGGTAGTGCTTGTAGTTATGACACAGTCACAATAGTAGGTGTAGTGGGAATATTCGACACAAGTTGGGTCAGTTGCATTGATACACAACCCTTGGTTGTTGAGGCAGTATTGGTACCCAGCTGTTGGATGTAATTCTAGTTTGACCTTAATTTTGTTGTAAACTCTCATATGGTTTTTCTCCAAGAGGGAACCATGAAAAATCATATTGCCCTCCATATGGTGGTAGTCCAGTGTTCAAAGGATATATCGGTCTTTGAAGACTGGTATGCCCAAATTGATACTAGCTTGCCAGAACAACTTGTTGAGTTTCAACATAAGAAATACCAGATGGTACTCCGAAAAAACAAATAGGAACATACCATGTCTTTGAAACAACCCCTGAATGGACTTCAGCTAGTGATTGGTAACTAGCCGGGACAAATGGTATACCAGCAAACATTGTAGGAATGGTAGCAGGAGGCTCTATTGTAGCTGTATCAGATGATATAGTCCTAGATGTTGATGGTTGCCCAGACTTATTTAGTCTATCCAAAAGATTTTCTAGCGATTCGACAGGAACTTGCGATGAAGGATGATTAAAAGAAGAAAACTCAGGAGTAGAAGGATACAAGTGGATCCCATTCCCAAAATGTAATGGGGTACTGGATGGAGGATCCTCTACTATCTCCTCTATAGAAATCAGACTAGGTGGAAGAGGTAGACCATCAAGTCCGTAAACGATTTATGGAGCCGAAGAAGGTATAGCTTCTACAGTGACGAATACTGGAGGGGTGACACCTTCTGAATTCTGGAATTCAACTTTCAGATGTTCGGGTAAGTGAACTTCAGTTTCTGGATCAACTCTAGATGGATTTGCTTCAGGTATAGAAGTGTCTACCATTAAACTAGGATTAGTTCTAAATTCCTCTTGTAACTATGGAACTTCTTCTGTAAAGGCAGATGTACCAAAAATTATCAAAGTAATTGTAGTCTCTGAAGATGTTGAAAAAAAAGTTTCAAATAAACCAGATGAATTGGTCTCAGTTAAACAAGACCATTTTGCCCAGAATGGCTTCGTTTCTGGAGTCAAAGATGGTTGACTCGCTAGTCTCCATGAACAATGGGGTTTTGATTGACTTTCTTCCATGATTTCGGATTACTTGATCAACTCAAAATTAAGGGGAAAATAATGTTATTCTGAAATTAATAAATTTTAATGATGCTTTGACACAACTTTTCTTTTTCAATTTTTAAGAGTTGAGAAAAAACTGAAGATGACTCTAGTCCCCTTCAATTTTTAATGAGCCTGAAGTGACAAGTGCTCAGATGGACCTTTTCTTTTAAAGAGTTAAAAAGGAATGAAATTGACTACTCTGTAGATCTAGACAGAGGGATTACCAAACCAATTTCAAAACTACACCTCAGTGATAAATTAAAGAGAAATTACCAAGGACTTATGTACGACAGTCAATCTTCCTGAATGTTGTATTCAGTGCATTGCAATCGATAGGGCGGCAAACAAGGCTTCCTATGGATAAAGGATATAAGCCTATTGTGGTCTCCCAAAATATATGTGATGGTACAGGGAGCACAAGTCCTTGCTAGCACTTGTCGTATCAAAGAGGAGGAATCACCCAACCGTCAATGAAAATGGTAGTTACTAGATTTTACGACGCTGGAACACGTCTCTAGCCTAGACCTCTAGATGTGTTGTGTTAGGTTCCAAAGCATTGTTAAGTTCATTGAAATTTATTTTAGAGTTGATCTTGTTTAAAAGTTTTCCTTTCAATGGTTCACCGCATGATGTAGATTTAAAATTCCTAAATATGCAGTCTACAATGATAAACAATTGTTGTTTATTTTGATCAATGAAAATCCTAGCTACTAAGGAAAGAAGATTACGATTCTTTCAAACAAAGAGCAAAGAGCACACACTAAATGCACTTTTCCTAAATCATTTTTCACACACAGTCTAAATGCAAATGCAAATGCATGTATTTGTTTTTTGTTCTCTTTAATGTGAAAATGCCAAAAAAGAAAACTAAATGTAGTAAAGATCTAAAATATTTTTACTCAAAGCGACATTTCGACAATTTCTTTTTCAAAATAGAAAAGAAGACTAAACGACACTTTTCGATTTAGAATATAAAATGCTTTCGACACTTCAAATATCAACAAATCAAATCAAATACATGACAAAAATTGCAATCGACTATCCAACGAAGGAAGACTCAATGATGCTTCTCTTTTTGATAGAAAATGATAGTTACGACACTTTTTGTACCAAAAAAACAGTTTGATTTAAGAAACTTTTCGACAAAGGATCGTAAATGATGGACAAATACATAAAAACATTTACTAATCCTAATCAATGGAGGCTGATCTATTTAATGCAAGGAGGCTTCAGTAATGAGGTACTGTTCATAAGCAACAAAACAACTAAACAAAGCTGAAAACAAGGACAAAACCCCCAAATTTCAAGAAGGGAAATAGGCTCAGTCAGTCATCGCACCTGGGCTTCACAGAAACAATGATGCACCACACTTTTCAGACTTAGGAGGAGCAATCCATACTGGTAGACAGTGATAGAAAGTGCAATGGGCCAGGGAGCGCAATTGAGATGGGTTTTGGCTCAAATTTCTCGCTGATTTCAGTGAGTTAAGATGAGCTATGATAGACAGTAAAAAGAAAAGTACAGAGATATGATCTTGGGAGGTTATTGAGATACCACAAGGGCATCTAGAATGTTTGTAAGTCAGATGTTTAGTTCATAAACTAAACTGAAGATTGACTGAAGTAGCGTTCATCTACTATGTAATTGCAGTAGTTTGAAGGCTATCTGGCTAACTTCAAGCTTTGTCTATAGCTTATAAAACAAAAAACAATAACAAACAAACTTCTATTCGATCCCCAGTGGAGTCGCCATTTTGTTTCTGGGAAAACTAGTGTCTTTTTGATCAACTAGCCATCTAGGATTGGCAGTTATCCTAGAAACAAACATTTTAAAGAAATTTGTGATTTCCTCTATGTATGATAGATAGAGAGAGGCAAAGGAACCAACCTGGATCTTCTGCCTAACTCCTTTCTTGATTTCTCTCTCCCTCGACAGAGCTTGCACCTCTTCTCCTACTTATCCCACATAGAGAATACATGTAGAGACAATGTAACAAAACACCATCAAAGCATCTTGATCTATTATATCATAAGCATTACAGAATCAGAAATACAATGAACATACAATAGCATTCATAAATTACCACATTCACAAATACACAATTGTATGGAGGAAAACTCAAAAAACTTTATTAAAATAGAAGGGAGAATTACAACCTAGCTATCTGATCTAACATCATCCTCCCAACATCAAAACCCTCTTCATCTCATGAAAAGCAAGATCACCCAACAATATAATGTTCTTTTTCAGATACAAACTATCAGCACTTCCTTACAAATTACAAAATTTCAGCCTCTAGATCTCTCAGATGAGGGATCCATTTATAGATGTCTGCAAGGGTGTGAGTCATCTTTGGGTTTTTTATTAGTGTCATTCCACTTGTTGTTTTTGGTTCCACTTGGAGATTTCTTGGATCTCTTACTCATCCCTATGCGAATTCAGAGAAACAAGTGTCACAGGAGAAGTTTCTATAAGATTCCATGAGTGTCCACTTAGCAAACTATCTCAGACATTTGTCCATTCTCACTCATCGCACCGCACAGAAGGCCTCTTCAGTATGCATCGCACCCTGACAGTGGAGCTCTCAATATGGTCCAATTCAATCTAGTTCTAGATGGTTTTTCAGGTGGAACGTTTGGGGAATGATGTAATCAGTTGACCATGATCTTTTAGGGTATGAAACAACAATTTTAGGGATTAAATACCCTAGTTTATCGACATATAAGATTGGGGTTGAAGTTCCCAACTATGTCTATAACATGAGGTATTTTTAGTTGTTTCTTCAATGCACCTATGTCATTGTTCTTATTTTTGATAAGTCGTTATGTAGCTTTTATATCCTTGGGATCGTGTGCCAATTCAATCACTAAGTCCTCTAAGGAATTTATCCTGGTATCCTTGGCCTGTGAGGAGGCCTTTTCTAACTAAAATTGAGCTTAGATGTTGCTCAAAGAGTATTGTAGCTGATGGGCAGCTATGAATTTACCTGTCAGGGTGGAGTATATCATCTCTCTAACCTGTTTGTGTAATTCAATTTGGTCTATAGGATGAATATCCTTTGCCAACACTTCAAAATCTACCCTTCTAAAATCTGATGATGTCTTTGGTTGTTGGGTTGTAGGCTTCACAAATGTCATCTGCATCTTCCCCTCTTTAATGTCAAAGGCTAACATTAGCCTTGTTTGATTGGTAGGAGTCAGCTTCAGGTATTGTGCATAGATTTGGGCCATAAGCCTCTCATTTCTAGCCTTGATTTCTTTATATCTTTCCTTGATATCTTGATCTTTTTCAGTAGGCATTATGAAGAAAGATACTTCAACACTGAGTTGCCTTTCCAACACCTGAGTTTGTGATGTGGAAGGCTCTTGCATGCCTCCAGATGGAGTGGTAGGCCTACTTTTGTCTTCTCCTGTATTTGTGACCTCAGCCAAGTTGTAGAGTTGTAACAAGGGTCTCTTTCACCTCTAGTTATTCCACATTAATAAGTCAATCCGGAAACGCTTTGTTATTGAAAAGAGTATCTCAATCGGAGGCTATTCGTCAGAGTAATGCTTAGTAGTACAGTGTTCAGAAAATACAAGAGTAAACGGATGCTAAACTATGACTAGATTACTTTAAAGGCATAAAATCACACAAGGCAGCTTATCAGTCAAGGGTGCGGAAGCGATAACCCATCCCTCTAGAAACTGATGGAAAGGAAATTAGAGCATGGACCATAGGTCTGGGAGCTAGGCAGCGACTGCTGAGGCTCACTACAGCCTTAGACCTTCTCTCACACCAACACAGCAATTGCAAGTAAATAGAACGGCAGAAAGTAAAATGGAACAACAAACAGGAAATGGAACAGCAAGTCTGAAATGGAACAACAGTAAATGGAACAGCAGTCAAATAAACTAAGTCTCGCGAGTCCGAACTAAACTTTCTCTATTGAACCAAACTCACATTCTGCAATAAAATAGCAATATTCTCTCTTAAAGCAAATTGGATGGAATGTACTTTATGGAACAACACTCACTGATGAATTATGGAATAGCAAGCATCAACCATATATACACACAACACGCTAATATAGCAATCTAATGGTTAAAGAGAATATGACTATGTTTCCAAATAGAATAACATTACTTCCGGATTCCAATAATTGGGATTTCACATGAATCCAATAACAGTAATATTCAGTACAAATGCTCTGTAACAGAAATAGCTGGCTTAGACTGATAACATGCAATCAACTCTGAAAGGATTCACTCATACAATACAGAGTCACTGCATAAATCTCCTAAAGAAACCATTAATGAATTAGTCGTAACAGAGCATGGAATAGCATATAAAAAGCATGTCAGATTGCTGAGCAATAAAGATAAGCAAACCACGCAGAAATCAAATTATAATGATACAAAAGCAAGTGTCCTTCGGATCCGGGCCCCTAGCTTCCAATGGTACACTGCCTTAGATTACTCCAGACGCAGAGATGAAATAAACACCAAGTCTTTTATATTAACGCATCAACAAACGTACAACAAACCAAGTCTCAGTGAGAGTCGATGATCAAAGTTTAGTCTGAAACTTAAAATTAGATAAAAAAAGTCCCTTTGCTTAACGGTGCTGTTCCTTTTTATAAAAGTAATGGCGGAGGTATCTAGGTAAAAAAAATAAGCAAAACAACGATCCCTCAGGATCAAAGATCCTGAGGGATTCGCCAAGCCGTTAATCCTTTACTTTTCTTTCCCTGTTTCGCCGAATTGGTAACCCTTATTTCTTTCCTGGGTCGTTCTGCTTCGATCTGTTCGATCTCGTTTGCATCTGGTTCCCTTCTAGAGGGACAACAGTTATTCCTCCTTTGCCTTTCCCTTTTGGACGACAGCTCTTCATTTCCACCTTTTCCTGCATAGAAAAATGACAATTATCAGCGATTAAGCTTTCCATACTAATTCTCACACATTCTATTAAAATTCTTTATTTCTTTAAGTTCATGATGCAGAAAGGGTTACAATTGTTATTGAAAAGTCACTAAATTGTTCGTCAAAAACATACCTTTCCAGTGCTCCACACACCCCTCTGCTTACCCTGTTTCATGCCCTCATGAAAACATTATAGTTGACATGCAAGGCGGTAAGAGAATAGGCTGGAGAGGGAACCTCGTGTGGAGGCCTACAACCGTGATGAGCAACTAGATCATCAAAGAACTGATTTGTTTGACCTTCAGGCATTTCATACAAGGCCTGATATCCGGGTGCAGGGTGCCAAATGATTGGACTATGAAATCGATACCCTAACCAAGATGGCCCTGCTTGCAAAATACGCTCGCCATAAAGGTTCAATCGACTGGCAGACAGCTCAATTTTCGTATTTGAACGGTTCCCTGAGCTGGATGTTTGGGTTAGAAGTCTGGTATCGGAATTTTGCAGCATCGATGGTGAGGTCTTTAATAGTCAGAAAATATTCCAGACTGTGTCGGATTAGGTCCTCGTGCATGGGTCCTAATGTCTCCATAACACCCGGGGTTCTCATAAGGTTCCTATGTGCTCTCCATAACAGCACTGGGTCTCTAGGCTCGGATCTTACCCACAAGTCTAGGCTATTTTCCTGTCTCTGAAAAGTGTTATAAGCCCTGAGCCATTTTAGTTGATTAACCCTGAATGAAACGAAGGCTTGCAATTGTATGTCCCCAACAAAAGGGCCAGGATTTAAATCAGTTTCCTGGTCTAGAACGAGGTTATGCAAGTAAAATTCACACAATAATATTTGAACCTTAATTCCATAATGCTTGCAACAATCTATAAAATCATTAATAGTATTGATTTGTATAAGGGCACCCGCCCTGACTGCTTTTATCTTTAATCGTAAATATCGTTCAAGCAAAAATAAAGCATAGTTTTTAGCAGGGGCCCTACAGGCCAGAACGTCATTATACAAAGAACACACAGTGTCCATCTACCTAACAACAATATCTAATCGACGAGTTACCTTGGCAACCTTTTCTTGTTCCTTTTGCCAGCCTACGAAGGCCTGGCTCTCGGACTGACTCATATCCCGAAGTTGCTGTTGCAATTCTTCATATTTCTCCCAAGGGACTGTTTGTTCTCTCAACTGTTCAGCTTCTTGCTGAGCTTTCTTCATCATCTTGTGCAAGGTTCTTGTTTTTGGATCCTTTTTCCATAGAGCCGTAGAGGCCAGGAGTTTTACCTGAACCTTTTTGTTATACTGTTTGGAGTTCAGAACCCGAATTACCCCTGAGGGTGGTGCCTCTGTTTGGATCTCTTTATTCTCCTTTTCTTTCTTAACACGAATGAAAGGTTGTTGTGGTTCCCCTGTTAATGGAACATCATCCTGTCCCTCTGCCTCAATTGGAACGGCAATCCGTTCTTCAGTGTCAATTGGAACATCAGTCTGTTCCTCAATGTCATTTGGAACAGCCATCTGTTCTTCAGTGTCAATTGGAACATCAGTCTGTTCTTCAACGTCGTTTGGAACATCAGTCTGTTCTTCAACGTCATTTGGAACAACAATAGGTCTTCCAGCAGGGTTTTGACCAACGGGGCGGCTATAAGTCCTTCGTCTTCTTGTTCTACGAGATTTTGCTGCAGTGGCCCTTTTTCTTTTCCTTGTGGTCCTCTGTATCCTCAGATTGGCTTTCAGAATCCGAATTTGCTGTCAGAGCTGGGCTATAGTGTTCAGCAGCCTCTGCTGTTTTCTCCTTAATTTCTTGATTTCCCTTGCCTTAGTAGAGGGCTTATGACTGGCCCTTAAATCTGCTCCTACTCCTTCTAGAATTTCTTCTGGTGCCTTGGGAACAGATTGCTCCCGATTAGTGTCCCTTATTTCTTCCTCATGAACGGGCGGGTTTTCTTCTCCTGCCTTTTCTGCATGTGATTTCTCAGGTATGTCTTCCTCTAGAGGTCCATCGAGAGGACCTGCTGGGCTGGAGGGTTGGCCATATTCCCCCATATTGGCCAGGATTGTAGCCAATTCATCTTCGCCCACAAGGTCTCGCAGCGGGCTGCTCTCTGGCTGTCCTACTTCCTCCTCCTGATTGTCTTGCTCAGTGACTGCCTTGGAGTGTTCAGCTTCTGTTTCTATTTCAGAGTGCACTTCTCCCCCCTCGCCTCCTTCTCCGGCTTGCTCAGTTTCGCCCCCAGATTGTCCAGCATTTTCTTCGGAAGGTCCTCCTTCTGGTTCTGGAGGTTCATCTGTAATCTCGATTAGCTGGCTGGTGCTTTCCCGAATCTTTTCCAGCCTCCCTCGTATTCGATCTAGCCAGGCTAATTTTCTTGGTCTCTCAGGTTGTTCAGGTGTACTAGCAACGGGTTTTTTTGCTACCAATTCTCTGCATTTTTCTGGTCGTTCCGGTGTACTTGAAGAATTTTTACGTTTTGGAGCGACATGTTTTTCTGCTGCCAATTCTCTGCGTTTCTCTGATCGTTCCAGTGTGCTAGAGGAATGTTTAGGTTTTGGGGATGGTGCAGCCAATCCCCCCTCAATCAATGCAATGAGCTCCTCCCAGCTACTTTGCTGTTGAGTGAGACTATGGCTCACTATCAATCGAATCAATCCATGGTGGCTAACAACTGTTTCTATGTGCTGTGCTTTTTTTAGGCTTCGGCCGCATCATGCAATAGTGAATTTAAAAGTGCAAGCAGATTTACATAACATTTTTCTTTCAAAACAGCTAAGAGTTTAAGATGACGTGGTCTTACCACGTATTTCCTTCCTTCACAAGTAATGTAGCTCTGCACTATCTTTGCTAATTCGGTCTAGGGTTCTCCTAATGTTGCTGGCAGAACTCCCTTCCCCTTAACTGTCAAGCTTTGGCCTTCATCCTGGAAAATCTCCATAATCTTTTGCAGTCTTTCTTTCCTCAGTGTCCATACAGGTCCGGCGGCTGGTAGTCCTGAGACTTCTGCAATTACATCATCAGTGACCGCTATCCGCCTTTCTCTTACTATGGAGTAGTCCTCCTGCAAGTTTTGCAAAAATTCCAACGCCACTGTCTCGTTTGATTCTTGTAGGCGAATGAAATAATTCAGCCATCCTCCCTTTTCCAGGATCTCCCAGGCAGTAGCAGAGACTGTCAATTCCTGAGGTTCGCTTCAGATTGCCTTTCTTCCCATGGTTCCACTAAGAATTTCCAATGGAACAGCAACTGCCTGTACTGTTTTGAGACACAGAGAGGGTGATCGTCGCAAGAAAAAAACAGAGTATGCAACAAAAATGGATTGTGGATGGCAACTTTGCATAAAATAGAATTATCATACCGTTAAACCATGCCATACCTTCGTACACTATCTACCCCGAATGGTGTGTTGACACGTAACTCGTGGAGTAATGAGATTACCTTCCCCCCCGTGATGTGATAGGCTGCCCCAGCCGTCAAATAGAGCAGCAGCAGCCATCGTGTAACCAGTCATAAAGGAACAACATATAAAATTACGCCATGTTTTAGATGGACAACGAAATACCGAAATCGAGGCAAAAAGGTGGATCGCGTTTTACATAAGAGCCTGCGTGATATGATGCGAGGCCGGGGGATGGGACGTCTGTCAATCGTACGAAATCTCCAGAGGTCATTGTCAGTTCCTTTGCCATGATTGGTGGAAATGAGTGTTCATGCGATATATTCATTGGGACATAAAATATGAATTATTCATAGGATATAAGAGACAAAGAAGTATTAATATCATACCTATTGGTGTAACCATTATGACTTTGATACCATTAACAGAGCTCTGCTGCCGACAGGTGTTCATAACCTTGGAAGAGTTGTTTATTTCACCCTCGGAACCATGATCCTTTGTGTGTATTTTGAAAAATATTTTGTTGAAATGCAGGTCATTATGTTGGCTTGGTAACCAGGTAGCCATAATGCCATTCACAAGGAAGGTGCGAAACGTGGACAGGTCGGCTCGTGATGAGATCCCCTGTTCCAAGGTCTGTTTATTTAGTGTACCTTTTGGACCATATCCCTGGTGTGGTGGCCATACTGGGAATGCCACTTCGCTTCCATCCTAATGATCATGGTAGGCTGCCTCATGATGAGACCTCCTATCCTACATTTGACAATTAATAATCCATATTCATTTTTTCTTTTTGCAAAGCACTTTTTTTCTTATTTATTTACACATAAGGGTGGTTCAACACTCCTTAAGAGTGGGAATGGTGGAAGAAGTCTTATCATCCCAACAGGAAGATATGAATCCTCTGCTCTTATCCCTAAGTAATAATCAAAGAAATTTTTTAGGGAAATCGCCATGATAAAGATAACCAACCAAAAAAATGGCAATAACTCAATGACAACGGAGATGAGAGGTAAGTATGTCCCTCCTCTTGTCCTCTTATCAATACTAGGCCCTATAAAGATAGCGATCTATGATCTGTTGACTTCCGTATGTCGTAATTTATGTTCATTGCATAAGTGCATAGCTGTATCTTAAAGACTGGAGAGAACATGGCTAAAAGCATCCTCAATATAAATCATCACAGAGAGAAAAAACATGGCTATGGTGTTCCTTTTGAAAAAGGAACATGAGAGAAGAATCCATGCAAAACAAATAGTTAAGATGTCGTTCTTTGAGAAATAACAGCCGAAGATCATGAATGTTGTCCCCTTTGAAAAGGAACATCAGAAACTCACAAATGTTGTTCCTTTTGAAAAGGAACAGCAAAAACTCACAAATGCTATTCCTTTTGAAAATGAACAGCAAAAACTCACAAATGTTGTTCCTTTTGAAAAGGAACAGCAAAAACTCACAAATGCTGTTCCTTTTGAAAAGGAATAGCAAAGACGCACAAATGTTGTTCCTTTTGAAAAGGAACAACAAAAAACTCACACATGCTGTTCCTTTTGAAAAGGAACAAAAAAAACTCACAAATGTTGTTCCCTTTGAAAGGGAACATCAAAAACACACAAACGCTGTTCCTTTTGAAAAGGAACAACAAAAACTCATAAATGCTGTTCCTTTTGAAAAGGAACAGCAAAAACTCACAAAAGTTGTTCCTTTTGAGAAGGAACAACAGAAAATTACAAATGTTGTTCCTTTTGAAAAGGATCAGCAAAAACTCAGAAATGCTATTCCTTTTGAAAAGGAACAGCAGAAACACAAAAACAAGCAAATGTTGTTCCTTTTGGAAAAGGAACAACAAAGACACACAAAATGCAAAAAAAAAAAGAAAGAGAAAGATCAAAAAAATGTTAAGAAAACGTATATACAAAAACTTATGTACAAGTTATAGGAAAAAATGCATTCCTTACTGAATTATAGGTGAGGAAGATTTTACTTCCTCTCCTAAAATTTCCATATCAGTGTCTCGACGCAGTTGCTGACAGAAGGATTCCCGAGTGAGTGGCCTACGATAGAGACGAACTCGATGGCCATTTACCTTGAATGCATATCCAGAACCGTTGATTGTGATCAGAGTAAGGGTCCCATTATCATGTACTTTCTGGATTTCGTATGGTCCCAACCAACGAGTCTGCAGTTTCCCCGGGAAGTCCTGAAACCGAGAGTCATATAACAGAGCCCAGTCTCCTTCGTGAAAGACTTTGTTCTTGATAAGTGCATCATGCCATTTAGCTCGCTGTTGTTGAATAAGTGCTGTATTCTGTAATGCAGAGAGCCTTATTTCGTCCAATTCATTAATCTGCTGTAATCGATTAATTTGTGCCTCACTTAAATCTAGGCCAACTTCCTGTGCAATTCGTAACGTTTGGATTTCGAATTCTATGGGGAAAATAGGTTGTTTTCCAAACACTGATTGATAGGGTGAATAACCGGCGGTACTTCTCCATGTGATTCTATAAGCCCAGAGTGCTTCAGGTAGTCGGGCGGCCCAATCACGCCTATGTGAAGCAATGGTTTTTGTTAAAATTGATTCTATTACCTTATTGCTACTTTCTACTTGCCCATTCACCTGCGGGTGATATGGGGTAGTAATTTTATGATGGATGTGATAATTATTAAGTGTTGCAGCTAATTTATTTCCGGCAAATTGTGGTCCCCCATCTGTAATTATTTCTCTCAAAGGCCATAACGTACAAACAAATGGAACAAGAACTGTATTACAAAATCTTCTATAGCTCTAGGCAACGCTTCGGCCTCAACCCATTTGGTGACATATTCTGTGGCTACCAAGATATATGTTCTCTGATTTGATGATGGGTTGATAGGTCCAACGAAATCAAGAGCCCATCGTTCAAATGGTTCAATGACTAATTGTGGCCTCAGAGGCATTTCGTCGGCTTGACCAGGTCGTCCTGCTCGCTGGCAGCTGTCACAGGCTTGAACAAATTTCTTCGCATCCTTAAAAATTGTAGGCCAGTAGTATCCTGTCTGCAATACTTTATGTGCTGTTCTTTTTTCAGCAAAGTGTCCACCACATGGTCCATCATGACAGGCTTTTAAGATGTCGAAAATTTCATCTTCTTGAATACATCTCCTAATTTGCATGTCTGCCCCTGTGTGGAACAAATAGCCCCCAATCCATGAAAATCGAGTACTCTTTTGAACAATTTGCTTATGTTCATTAGGGGTTAAGTGTTTTGGTAGCTTACCTACTACAAGATAATTGGCAACATCAGGATACCAGGGTGTTTGAAAAGCAACAACAAACATGTGCTCATCCGGAAATTGGTCTTCCACTGCTGCTGCCTCAATTGATTTTGGTATTCGTGAGAGAAAATCAGCTACAGGTTTTTCCTTCCCGGGTCGATCCTTGATTTTGATATCGAACTCCTACAATAAGATCAACCATCTAGTTATTCTAGCATTTGTGACAAGCTTATTTGCTAAATATTTGATAGCAGAATGATCTGTATATAAAATAACGGGATAGCCTGTAATATAATGTTTAAACTTATTGACAGCATGTATTACAGCGAGGAATTCTTTTTCAGTGACAGTGTAATTCAATTCAGCAGGGGATAAATTTTTGTTGATATAATAGATAGCATATGGTTTTTTATCCTCTTCTTGCCCAAGGACTGCACAGATTGTTGTATATGAGGCATCAGATGAGATTTGGAATGGTAAATTCCAGTCTGGTCCTCAAAGGACTGGAGCTGTTGATACAAGCTTCTTTAATTCCTAGAAAGCGCGGTCACATTTTTCTGTCCACATGAAATCAACATTACCAGTTAGTGCATATAGAGGTGCAGCAATGTGTGAATAATGTTCTATAAATCGTCTATAATACCCAGAAAATCCAAGAAAGCTGTGTACCTCTGTTTGAGTAGTGGGGGTGGGGATAAGCAAAAGTATTTGAATTTTGGCCGGATCTACCTAAATGCCAGCTGTTGAGACAAAGTGTCCTAGAATAAGCCCTTCATTCATCATCATATAACATTTTTTGTGGCTTAAGCAAAGCCTGGTAGCAATGCAACGATGTAGGACTTTTTCTAGAGTGTCTAAAGCTAGATCAAAATCATCTCCATATGGTGTAAAGTCATCCATGTACACTTCAAGTCCATCATTTATTAAATATGCAAAGATCCTAAGAACAGCCCTTTGGAATGTGGCAGGAGCATTACATAGGCCAAAGGGTAGAACTCTATAGGCAAACGTTCCCCAAGGACAAGTAAAGGTAGTTTTATCCTGGTCTTCAGGGGCAATCTGAATCTGATTGTATCCACTGAAGCCATCCAGGAAAGAAAAGAATTTATTTCCTGCTAAAGTGTCCAATACTTGGTCTATGAATGGGAGAGGGAAGTGATCTTTTTGTGTGGCTTTGTTTAACTCCCTATAATCCACACAAATCCTCCATTTCCCATTCTTCTTGGGTACAACCACAAGCGGAGAGACCCATTTACTATCAGAAATAGGATAGATAAAATTAACATCTAAAAGTTTCTGAAGTTCAGCTTTTACAACATCTTTTAGATGAGGGTTGAGTCTTCTTTTCGGTTGACGGACAGGTCTTGCATATTTTTCTATATAAATATGGTGGGTGCACAATTGGGGATCAATCCCTTTCATATCAGGGTAATCCCACGCAAATGCTTCTTGATACTTTCGTAACAGATGGATGAGTTTTATTTCTTGGTCCGGTGTAAGGTTGGCATTGATGTTTAGAGTTTTTCCTGGTTCAATTTCCACTACTTTACTATTGGCAACAGAAGTCACAGGTATTGTTTGGTCATGCGCATCTTTCAAGGGATCTTCTTCTAGTTCGCTATCGAATGCAGCTTCTATCATGAAACACTGTGTGTGAGATCTAGATTCAGTTTGACTAATGAAGTTATTGATAGCATCGTCTTCTGTTTGGTATTTAAAGTCTAGGGCCCTCTGTATAGTCAATGGTGATCTGATATTGTTAGTAAGATATGATACAGGGTGCTGGTTAGTTTTTATCATTGTAAGACTTGGCTGTGCTGGAGGGTATAGAACTAGATTTTTAATATCTGGTCCTCTGGTTATGGTCATATTTCCCTGCCAGCAACCAATGTAAGCATCGGCAGTAGCAAGCCAAGGTATACCTAAAATTAGCGGGTGTCCATCCAGTCAGGTTTTTGGATTAATTACCAGGAAATCAGTTGGGTATTCCCAGGAATCTATAGAAACCATGAAATCGTATAGAGTACCTTCTGGTCGAACTACAGATCGGTCGGCCAATTCTAACAAAGTAGAAGTGGGTTCTACCGATGTAATGCTGAGATTTTGGCAAGTAGAAGTTGTCAAAATATTAATTGCAGCTCCTAGATCAACTAAAGCATCAGTCAGGGTTTGACCATAGATTTGAACAGTTACGATTGGATTTCCTGGATCTTCATATTTAATGGGTGTTCCTGATAACAGGTCAGATAAAGTGCCGACTTCTTGGACTCTTGGGTTAGTGGTTGCATTCCTCCTTGATTTTTTTATGCACAACTCTTTTATAGTTTTTGCATATATAGGGATGTCTTGAATGGCTTGGAGGAAAGGAATTCTTATGTACAGATTTTGTAACTCTCCCAGAATATCAAAGTCTGGATATTGTACAGGTCGTGGTATGACTAATTGTTCTGGGAAGGGAGGAGAGGATGTACCTGCCTGATGATGAGTCTGCTCCTTATTTACACCCTCTTGTTGTAGCGACTGTTCTGTTGGTAACTAATCTTCAATGTGAACTGTTTTATCTCCCTCTGTTTCTATTATACGTCCAGATCTTAACTGAAGATCATTGCACTCCCTCAGATCAGGTCCGATTTGTGATGATTCTATAATTTGGAGGGATTGGACCGGTCTATTATTTGGATTGGGATTGGGTTGGGCTGGGAGTTGCGGTCTCAGATTAGACTGGGGATTTTGTTGTAAAGCTGGCAGAGTCGGTTGAGGGAGCGGAATAGTTCTTATTGGTTGATATGTCAATTTTGGCCAGTTTGTCTGCCAGGGTGAACCTTGTGAAATAGGGGGGGTCCATTGTGGAGGATATGGGTTATTCTGCCAATATGGTGGAGCGTAGGGAAAATTCGGCCAACCAAATTGGCTTGTCTGATTCATCCACAGATTTGGAGAAGGAAAGGGTTGTGATGGCCAGTTCGGAAATGGGGGTTGAGATTGGTTTTTCCACATACTATATTGCTGAGCATTATACTGCGGAGGCTGGAAAGAAGAAGTTGGGTTTGAAAACATACCAGATTTCCTTGGTTACCATTGGCGACACTGGTTAATGAAATGCTGATTTTGGCTCTTCTTCTGCTTCCTTATATACTGCCTTCAATCCAGGAAGTGAGGGGCAGCTCTCAGTAAGGTGGTCTTTTGTATAGATAGCACATGTTTGAACTGCATCCAGTGGACATTCATTGTGACTATGTTTTCTTCTACATCGGGGGCAGAAGATCGCCAAATTTTGTTCTGCCTCCATCTACTTCTGTTTAGCTTGCACAATATCAAGTTGTGTAGTTAATGTCCCCAGAATATCAGTTTTAAAATTTTCTAATAAATTTCCAAGTTCTACACGTGTTACTCCTTCTGTTGATATTTTGTTATCTCTGACAAATCGATCATATTCTGCTGGTTTTATCCTTGTGCTTCCTCTCGAGCTCCTGATACATAAGTCGATGATGTCAGCAAAATTCTCTTGATAAATATCCCCTTTTCCCATGATATTTAATGTTTCAATCCATTGTTCCTTCATGCCTCTGATCAATGCTATTTTTAACACATTATCAGGCAGAGGTAGTGATGCATATGGAGATCTTTGTAAATTATACTAAAAACGTTCTACATATTCTTCTAATGTTTCATTTGGTCTAACTATCATCTGAAATATTTCATCTTTCAGTTCTCTAGACCTACAGTAATCTTGATATTTCTTTAGGAAAGATTATTTCATTTGCTCCCAATTATTTATAACTCCACCACCTAAACGCATAAACCATCTTAAAGCTGCCCCTTTCAAAGTGGAGGGGAACAATTTTAATTTCTGAGGGTCAGTGGTGTAATCATATCCCCTGCATAACACATCAAATTCAAATAAGAATGCATCAGGGTCCTCTGATGTAAGTCCGTGAAATGTAGGAATGTGTTGACGGGGAATTGCTTTCATAGAAGCATTTGTTGCGGAATCCACTATAGGATATTGTAATGTAGAAGTTTGAGTATTTGGATGATTCTGTGCCATGGGATCGAATATGTGCCAATAACCTTCTGGGATTTCTAGGAGGGTATTCCTAGGCTGAGAAGGAACGGCCTTGACAGGGATTGTTTTAATAGCACTTCCTTTGTCTGGAATAATAAAATTCCCTGTTGTTTGAGGAGATTGAATCCCCCCAACAATGATCTTTGCAGCGCTCCCTTTATCTGGGCTATTTAATGGCTGAATTATCCTAGGAGGAGATCTTGGCTCCTCAACTTCCCCTATTTCTCCTTCTCCTTCACAAAGATTGCTAAGATTCCCTTCCTGCAGTCGTTCTAGAATAGAATTTTCAATTTCTTGAAAGTCCTGTTCATCAGTCTGACTATGCACCTCAGCGAAGGCTACAGATGGTGATCCTGCGGCCTGAAGGGAGCTAGTAGGTTGTTTAGAATTGGTTTTCTTAGGCCCTACTGATGGCTGAGATTCAGTTTTCTTATAGATTTCGTCTATGAAAGTTGTTCGGCTAAGGGTCACCGGCCCTTTGGCTTTTTCGGGTTTGAATGGAGGTTTGATATTTTTTTTCTGTCTTTTTCTACTTAGTCATGCACTCTATAAACTACCAGATCCTATTCAACCCACAATTCTGCCAGGAAAGCGGACGGTGGAGCAGGGCTTTTACATACTCCGTACGCAGGTTCTTACCTTCCGTTTTTAAAATCCAACTCTCCCCTAGTAGACTCGTACGCTACTCTGTAAAAGACAAATGGCTATACTCTTTCCTTGGCAACGGCGCCAAAATGTAGAGTTGTAACAATGGTCTCTTTCACCTCTAGTTATTCCACATTAATAAGTCAATCCAGGAACGCTTTGTTATTGCAAAGAGTATCTCAATCCGAGGCTATTCGTCAGAGTAATGCTTAGTAGTACAGTGTTCAGAAAATACAAGAGTAAACGGATGCTAAACTATGACTAGATTACTTTAAAGGCATAAAATCACACAAGGCAGCTTATCAGTCAAAGGTGCGGAAGCGATAACCCATCCCTCTAGAAACTGATGGAAAGGAAATTATAGCATGGACCATAGGTCTGGGAGCTAGGCAGTGACTGTTGAGGCTCACTACAGCCTTAGACCTTCTCTCACACCAACACAGCAATTGCAAGTAAATAGAACGACAGAAAGTAAAATGGAACAGCAAACAGGAAATGGAACAACAAGTCTGAAATGGAACAGCAGTAAATGGAAC
The DNA here is from genome assembly GCA_031772625.1 of Pinus tabuliformis. NCBI lineage: Eukaryota > Viridiplantae > Streptophyta > Pinopsida > Pinales > Pinaceae > Pinus > Pinus tabuliformis. The sequence goes on from CM062819.1 coordinate 1,087,385,158, forward strand.
GGCAGTAAATGGAACAACAGTCAAATAAACTAAGTCTCGCGAGTCCGAACTAAACTTGCTCTATTGAACCAAACTCACATTCTGCAATAAAATAGCAATCTTCTCTCTTAAATCAAATTGGATGGAATGTACTTTATGGAACAGCACTCACTGATGAATTATGGAACAGCAAGCATCAACCATATATAGTCACAACACGCTAATATAGCAATCTGATGGTTAAAGAGAATATGACTATGTTTCCAAATAGAATAACATTACTTACAGATTCCAATAATTGGGATTTCACATGAATCCAATGACAGTAATATTCAGTACAAATGCTCTGTAATAGAAATAGTTGGCTTAGACTGATAACATGCAATCAACTCTGAAAGGATTCACTCATACGATACAGAGTCACTGCATAAATATCCTGAAGAAACCATTAATGAATTAGTCGTAACAGAGCATGGAATAGCATATAAAAAGCATGTCAGATTGCTGAGCAATAAATATAAGAAAACCACGCAGAAATCAAATTATAATGATACAAAAGCAAGTGTCCTTCGAAGCCGGGCCCTTAGCTTCCAATGGTACACTGCCTTAGATTACTCCAGACGCAGAGATGAAATAAACACCAAGTCTTTTATATTAACGCATCAACAAACGTACAGCAAACCAAGTCTCAGTGAGAGTCGATGATCAAAGTTTAGTCTGAAACTTAAAATTACATAAAAAAAGTCCCTTTGCTTAACGGTGCTGTTCCTTTTTATGAAAGTAACAACGGAGGTATCTAGGTAACAAAAATAAGCAAAACAGCGATCCCTCAGGATCAAATATCCTGAGGGATTCGCCAACCCATTAATACTTTACTTTTCTTTCCCTGTTTTGCTAAAATGGTAACCCTTCTTTCTTTCCTGGGTCGTTCTACTTCGATCTGTTCGATCTCGTTTGCATCCCGTTCCCTTCTAGAGGGACAACAATTATTCCTCCTTTGTCTTTCCCTTTTGGACGGCAGCTCTTCGTTTCCACCTTTTCCTGCATAGAAAAATGACAATTATCAGCGATTAAGTTTTCCATACTAATTCTCACACATTCTATTAAAATTCTTTATTTCTTTAAGTTCAAGATGCAGAAAGGGTTACAATTGTTGCTGAAAAGTCACTAAATTGTTCGTCAAAAACATACCTTTCCAGTGCTCCACACAAGTCTTTAGTATAATCTTGCTGAGAGGTTGGATTTAGCCTTTTCCTCTTGTTTGATTCTTGCTACAAATTAGAGGTGGCCATTTGTGAAGTGGAAGCCCGTTCTCCGTTCCTTTTTGGGATCTTCTCCTCATTCTGATGAGTCTGCATGACTGGAGGGGTACTCATGGTTCTTTCTGGCCCTTCTGGTAATTGTAGAAAAGAGTTGTCATCAAGCTGCTTTTCTAAATCAATTAGAGCATTCTCTACATCTACTATGGTGTTTTCCTAGTCTACTAGGGTACCCTCCACCCATTCTGTCTAATTTGCATAAGCTTCTATCTTAGGTATGGGATGGTGAATGAAAGGTCCTAGCTTGACCTTTTTTATCTTCTTTGTGATGATTTCCAAAGGATCATATCTCTAGAAAAAACTTCTTTCAAACTTCATATTCTGTAATATCAAATCTGCCTCTTTGCTAGCTTCTCTAGAGTTGCATATGAAGGGGACTAGTTGGTCTTTTATTTTGAAATTGGCCTTCTTCTTGGCATTTGACAAAGTTTATTTCATACGCATTAATAATTTTCCTATATTATTATAATGCAAACAACCTCATTGGGAGGTATCTTGGTAGCTTGTATGGAGCCAGCATGCAACCATAAATCCTAATTTTTGTATGGTTCTGGTAAAGGTACCAGTCACCAACTTTGGTCTGCTTAGAAAATTGAAGGACTCTATTTATTTCTAGAATGATTCTAGGAGGAGGGATTCCACTCAACATTGTCATGACTGGGTGTACAAATAAATAAATGAAATTAGAGTAAGAGTATGGAGACTGGTATTGGTGTATCAATGGGGTCCAAAAAATGACTGACCTGGGGTGACCCTTGGTGTCAAGCTTTTGAAGGGTGAATGGGAACTTCTCTCATTGATAATAAAAGAACATATGGTATAAAACTGAGGAGTACTTAAAAACCCTTTCATTGTTCATTCTAACGAATTGCTCATGCATCCTATCAGCTATATATTGGGCATAGTCATAACTGATAGTAGGAAGTTGCCTTGGAGTGTAAATGGACATGAATGCAAGGATTATTTCATCAATGTACTCACTGGTGGAGTAACCCAAAATAGAAGATATGATGGCCACAATATTCTGGCCCCATGGATAGAAAATGACTGATAGATATGGAGGGGAGTCCTTAGGGATGTGTTTCTCTTCTCTGATGAAGGTTTGGAATAGTTAGGCCAACTTTGCAGAGCTAAGTTTGGGATACATGTCCAAAAGGCCCCCAATTTAAAGTGGGTTAGGCTTGGTCCTAGTTGGAGCCGTAGCATTTCATTTATAGACTCAGTAGAGATGGTGAAAAGGACCTTCTGGTCATGAGACATGATAGTTCTATGACTGGGTACGTAGCAAGCATAGCACATATTCACAATTTCAAAAAAAATGTGGACCTGGGGGAACTGGTACTTGGGAAATTTTGACTCTCAAAGGCCAATTTCATCAACATGGTTCAGGAACTTGACCCTACTTTGGCAATGTACTTTGAGTAAGGGTTCTAGGAGAGTGGTATCTTTTATTTGGAAATCTTTTTTAGCCAAAGGAAGGTGGTCCAGGTCTAAATGAGGTGTAGTGATGGGCCTTATGTCCATAGAAACTGTGGCAACGATACTCAGTTCTTGTGGATTTGAGTGTGGGGGATGATTCATATTTTTTAGGGCAATGGAGGTTTGCAGTGGTTTATGGCTCATAGTGTTAAAATTTAAGTAAATTTGATCTTTTATACTTAATTAACAGTGTCAAAGAGGGTGAATTGACTTGGAATTTGAAAATGGAGTTGGAATTTCATGGTTAAATACCTGGAATTGGGTGGAATTGATTGTAAATGGTGGTTGAAGGTGGTTGTAGAGGTTCATATTGTACTAATACGAACTGATGAATGAGTTGTACTGTCTGTAGTGTCTGTGGAGAAATGGAGGACATTTGTGAGCAATTTGGCTGTTTGCAGCGGTCACAATGACTTTTTGAGTTATCTAAGGAAAAATGCGTGAAAAGAGTCAAAAGAGGGGTAAACAGGCTTTTATAGGAAAAAAAGGTGAATTTTGGTGGGTTCACCAATTTATGAACAGTGACGATTTTTTGTTGGAAGGGGAAAGTGGTTTGGGAGGTCCATTGCACTTCTTTTGTGGTGCGAATGGTATTCGGGAGGGGTCATCCGATTCCATTCAGCATTTGCCATGTAGCGTCAGGGGTCAAGGGGAAAATCACTTTATCGAGTGAGTAAAAGGCAAACGTCAGGTTGGCCCGATATGGATGCGAACCATTGGATGAGGAGGAGGGAGATCGTACACTGAGCGGGAGGTGAAGCTGCGTGGTGATTTACCTATAAAGTTTTTTGGGGGGGCCATGGGTCTAATCATCAGTGTTATGAGATTAATTTAGAGCTTAATCTCATCAGGGACTCTTTAACATGGGATTAAGGACTAAGGGCGGGTTTTAAAATATTTTGTGGGATGAGGGGTAGTAATATAGTTTATAGATAAACTAAGAGGTGGGGTTAATTTATATGAGGGAGTTAAATATATAGGATATAATGGGTTTATCGAGATTTTTATATATTTAATTAATAAAAATTAATATGGAGTGAAATGAGCAGAAGGGGAATTGTGCCTAGGTGTATGAAATGTTGTGTATTTTCCATATACCTAGTACTTAGGATAAATGTATTTGGTGGGTTTTTGCACATGAAACATGTTTATAAAGGGGTTTTCCTAAGAAAAAGAGCTTAACATTAGGAAAAGGGTTTTGTGAGGGGGAAGAATGAATTATGATGGAATTTAACACCTTTCCTTTTTAAGTCATCAAGCCGAGGGTCTGGTCCCACCAGAAGTCCGAGAAATTCTTTGAGCCTTTTTTACTTAAAGACTATAGGTATTAATATTTTTATTATGGAAGGGAAGTTAGTGAGTGTCATAGGGTTTAAAATGAATGAAGGGATGTTAAATAAATCACATTGTCAACCATTTCCTTTTTTATGTTTAACACTTATGCATATCTAAATGATGCATTTGGAACAATCACATAAGTAATTTTTGTATCAATCACATGACATTTCTGCAACCTTTCTACTACTTACCCACTTACTCATCCTACCATTTTTTCTTCACTTTATTTGGGTGCATTTAGGCTGTTAAACCCATATCAATATTTTTCTTTTCTTTACAAAATAAACTACCTAATTCTAACCTTATATCCTCTGAGGGCTCAGATTAAACTGATGTGCTCCTTCTATTCACTCTACCTATCTAATGATCTACCAAGATTACACTATTTGGTCAAATTTATTTACTACCTATAAACATAAAATTCAAAGCATGAAATAGCCAAGTTTAAACATTTTGACTAACATGGATTGTGGCATAAGTGACAAGCTACATATAATCATTTATTATGCATAAAAAGTAAATAGTATTGGCATTTTGGCTTGCACACTTTCATGGTCTCTTTTTGTCTTTTGGGGTTCATATATTTCATTTTTTTTTACCTATTTTCATTCTTTTTGTCCTTTGATTATTCTTTTAGGACATACCCTCTTTACATTTTTTTTTAATATGGAAAACATTTGCAGAAAGAAAAGGTATGTACAATATTACAATGCTTAACCTTAGTCAATCAAAATTATGACTCCTATTGGTATAGGAACCTAATAGACGAGATGCGCATTTGGAATAACAGTTGCACAGTTGGCCTCTCGCTTATCTGGCTTCTTCTTCTTCTTCTTCTTCTTATTTTAGCCTCTTGGTTACTAGATTTTAAACTTCCACCAGGCGAAGTAGAAGAGGAGGGTGAAGAAATGGGGGAAGAAGGTGATGGGTCAACCTTAGAATCATCATGATGTGATTCAAATGAAGAAATGTTTGGATAGGAGTCGGGACACTCGGGACCATCGAGGTCAAAAACAACCAGAAAGGTAAACCAATGGTTAACCCTGGAAGGCACAACGTCACCATATAAGGAGCACCAACATTTAAAAAAGTTGGAAAAGGACTAGGATTCCCATCTGAGGGGAACCCTTGACTGGTAGACTCTGAAAATGTTGTCATTGGAATCGACCCTAAAGAATTACTAAGGAAGATAACTTTTACCAAGAATATTTCATTGGTAGTTAATTTTAAGACACTGAAACAAAACTTTTCCTTTTCATATTTTAAGGGTCAAGAAAAGGACGAAAGGTGACTCTATCACTTTTGATTTGAAATGAGCTCGAAAGGACAAGTGCTCATTGATATTTTAAATTTTTAATGAGTTGAAAAGACCAAAATGACTACTCCAGATAATTTAAGCAAAAGGATTACCTAGTAACTGTGAACTGCAGAATACCTCCCAGCGAACCGAGAAGTACAGGCAGGAAATCTCCCTGAATGCTATGTTTAGTGTATCACGTTTACAAGGCAGCAGACTCGACTTCCTATGGATAAAGGATTGCAGACCTATAAGTTTATGCCTTTATATATGCAATGGTACAAGGAGCACAAGTCTGTGCTAACACTGTCTAATGCCGAAGTGAATGATAGCTGCTAGGTTTAAAGACACCGAAACACGTCTCTAGCCTAGACCACTAAATGTGAGCGTTAAGTTTCAATGCTTCCATAGGTTAATTCAATAAATTTTAATGGTTTATCTTGAATTAGGTTTCAATTACAAGGCCCTACCGCTGTCATCTAAAAACTCCTATATGTAGCTATATGAGAAAAGAGATCTTTGCCTTTGATGAAAGTTATCACTAATTGAGAGATAGAGAACACAAAATTAATGCAATAGTCGAAGAATGAAATCTTTCACTAATAAATCTCCTAAATGCACTTAATATTCCTATAATAACATAATAAGTTTCATTTCATTTCCAATTCTTATGATGATGCAATTCTAGCTTCTCAATAACGCTACTAATGAAATATTTTTACTTAAGTAAACTAGAATGATGTTTTCCTTTTCATAAAATGCAAAATGAATCTTTCACATAAAGCACTTTAAATGAAATATTTCACAATTCTTAACAAACAAACATCAATCAAATCCAAAGCATGATAAATGAAACTAAAAGCAACTTCTTCCCTGAATCGAACCAACCAAACACATAAATGCTTCAATCGAGAAACCAAGAAATGTAATATATTCTTGGAAAGAGAAAAGAGACACTCGAAATAAGAGAACAAATGAGACTCTTTCACTCATTCTATCTAAAATGAAGAAAACAAAGCATCCTAGTCACTTCTGGGAGGAAGACAAGAGCTTGAGGTTCAAGACACACTAGCACTAGAATGGGAGAAATTCTTATTTTTTCTTACCCCTGAGACCAGACTGACTTTTGGGGCAAAAGTAGCACCGATTGGCATGACCGACATGACTGACCAGTACTACAACTAGCGTCGATGGCCTGATCAACACGAATTCCTAACTGACAACTAGTACCAATTGAGGGATTCAAAAAAAAATAAAAAGAACTTCACACAGGGCTATACTTAGCACATCAGAGGGTGGTCTAAACCAAGAAATCATACAAACCAAGTTAAATGAAGCTCTCTAGTCAGGGAGAAGATGGTCTAAAAAACTTACACGATTGAAATCATGAGAGAGAAAGACAATGGCCAAGATTTAGGGTAAACCCTAATCTTCACTTACAGGCATCGGTGCAACTACCTAACTGAAAATAAGCACGACTGTTCCTCAGCAAATCGTGTTGATCGACGCGACTGTCAGTGGATTAGGCACATTGATTGAGGGAGCTAAGGAAAAAAAATAAAAATTTTTGAAACAGGGACCAAATCTGCTACTATGAATTTTAGACTCAGACCGGTAAGTAGGAGAAAAGAGACAAAACCATAGGGAAAATGCGGAACTAGAAAAGTTCTCACGAAATCATGAAATCCAAGACAAGCAAAAGGATTGGGATCCGTAGTGGAGTTGCCAATTTGTGATGAAGTAAAATTATAAGTGCGGACACAAATGAATTCCTCTAGCCTGATGATGGGTCTAGCCACAACAAATACATCCTATGGAATATTTCTTTAGGTTAGAACCAATTAAGAGGGCCTACCTCTTAGCCCACTTATCCTGTTTGATGATGTCCTTGCTTGCTCGCTCCAGCTATCTCTCGCTTCCTTCTTCAAGCACCTGAAACAATTAAACAACAACAAACAACAAATGTGATAATAGGAAAATTGTATTTCAACCTACTTAACAAGTCAAGGAACATTAAGCCATGAATATGTAAGATGACATATCATGTAAGAAATCAATCGATAGTTGTATATATTAATATCAAAGACAGATTACAACCATTTGTCTTGACGTTGTAGTCTTCCTCTGACAAGACCAAGTTCCCACACACTTCTTCTATCATTCCATGATGGCCTCAATCAATAATAGTTTTAAGTCTCTTCCCTTTAGGCTTCACCCCAGACCAAATCACACTTCTCCTTCACACAACTAGATAGCTACAACTACTAATAGCTTGTTGTCTACTCCAAACCAAAATAGCATTAGCACACCAATATCGACATCAACTTGTGCTTGGGAAGAAGGGAGGTTTATATAGGATGAATGGATGGGAAATGGATCCTCTTCTCATGGGAGAAGGGCTTATCCCTTAAGGTAGTTCCATCATTATAGGGGAAAGGAGCCCTAACTGACATCCTCAACCCCATCCATCCAAACCATTTACTAGAATTCCATTACGAAGCTTCTAAAGTTGGAAGGTTGGGCTCCTAACTTAAACAAATTTCCATGACAGGACTAGCACAACTAGAACACAGCTTAGTCGCTCTGGTCAGCATGAGGGATAGTGCTAATCTCTACACATCGATGCGAGGGAGACAAAAGTCATTAGCGCCAGTCTTGTAAACTGGGCAAAGAAAGAGTTTCAGCAGAAATGGTGCAAAAGGGAATTTATTTGCTCATGAAGAGGGACAAAATGGGAATTTTATCATGAAGGAAAAGCATGCGGGGTTCACTATAGTGGTCCTCCAAGATCAAGGAATGGGGAGTAAAGGGACAATGACAAAATTTTGTGTAATAGGCATGCCTCTTGCACATGAAGGATTTGAGTCTGATCCTAGCGGTGCTCCCTATTCAAAAATGGAACGAGTTGCATCAGGGAGTATCAGATGAGATCCAAGTTCAGGAACAATGAGCACTACTGGTGATACGTGAAGTAAATACAAAAAACCACCAGATGTTCAAGGAGTAAGAATAAGCACTTAAGGAACAAGAAGAAGCCACTGCACATAGTCAACAACTAGAAGTAGCAATAGCGTAGGCCTGTAGTGAGCCTCCCAAACTTCAGATTCCAGTAGAAGCAACCTCCCAAGAAAAGATCCAGAAGTTAGCTGCTAGGGTAAAAGAATCAAAGGAGGAATTTGGTAAGGTTCTCTTTGAGATATAGCTACAGATATCTGAGCTCCAACATAGGTTGCATCGAACCACTCCTTTAGAGGTTAGAGAGTAATGCGAGGCTGCTTTAAAGAAGAGGTGAATACAATAGAAATTGCAGTCAAGTTGTTATCACTCCAAAATTTCTCTAGCGTTGTTATGAAATGAATGATAGAGGTAACCGGAAACCTACTTTGGAGATCAATGTCTTGCCTTCCTAATGCTCAGAGAGGGTTTTCTCTTTATGATTTAACCTTGTTAGGTTAATTGGTTTTAGGCTAGTTATGATTGTACTTGGTTTTTGATTTTGATTTGGTGGTGGGATCACTGACTTAGATGGATAGAGGGATGTCTTTTATCATTGGGCTATGGGGTCAAGTGTTAAGACAACAACACTGGATCAAGGTCTAAAGATAGTGTTTATATGGCAAGGTAGTTAAGTAATTTCAGATCTTAAGACTGTATGGTGAAGTGGTTTTCAGTCAGATCCAAGGAGCAATTAAGGGTTACTTAAACCGGATAATGAAGGAAGTGAAAGAGGTCAAACGAGATGGGAGAGCAATTAAGGATTCTCAGATCGGATGTAATAAGAAAACATTAAAATGATTAACTATTCAAGGCACATTGTACTTAAAAAAATTCTGAAATAAATTTCCAGTTAATTCATTCAATTTAGATAACATGCAAGTTTTTGAAACACATAATAAAATAACAATTTAACAAAGAAAATACTTCACTGAAGTAGCTCAACACATGAACCTTGTAATGCAATCTCTTTATTACTCAATCTAGTCTGCTGACTTCAAAAAAATGATACAGTGAACCCTTAGGTTTAAGATCAATACAACTCTACAAATGTCTAGAAATCCACACTTTATACTTCGAATTATGAAGTATTTATACAAAAATAGTTTACAAAATATCCCAAACTGTCTTGGGAATTAATCTAGGAAAAGGAAATATTTCATGCAAGATGAAAGAGATAGATGTTCAACTGCTGCATGTTGTCCCTGATTATTTTCTTGTGCTGTCTTTATGCTTTGATATTTTGTTGTTTATTCTCTGCCTTGTTGTTGGTATTCACACTGCCTATTCTTTTTACTTTTCCCTTTTAACTGATACACTTTCACCTGATACTCTTTCATCTAGCTAGCATGTCACTTTTCTTTCACTGTGTTGTTTTCACTTTTACTGTGCATTTTTACAGTAGGAGATTTAAATTTTCCCATGTGTCTGCATTGGTAATTGAATATTTAGCATCCTCCTATATATTTCATCTGCTTCTGTGTACTTGACAAAAGTAGGTTTTTTCACAAAAAGGTGTTTTACCTCATGCTAAAGGTAGAACATGTTCTCAAAAGTTTGGTACAGAACCTTTCCTATAGGCATCCCTTTCATAGAAGAATTATTTGCTTGATCCCTTTCCACTTCTCTGGTTCTCCTGTTGTAGTTCTCTTGTGGCATTAATTTATCATTTATCACCAAGGGATTTGGTAGACCTTTCTGCCTCAAAACATCAAACTTTACCATGAACCTATTTATAGATAGCTACATGGTTTGGCATTTCTCCTCAGCTACATGGTGAGCACCTTTTTCACTTCTAGTATTGTGCCAGTCCTGTTAGGTATGTCCAACTCCTGCAACTCATATTTGTTTTTAGACTTAAGGAAATGGATTATTCTAGTGGCTTCTTCTGGTATGTCTCCCAGTTTAGCCTTGACTCTCTGAATTGCTTTTGTAGCCTCTTTGACTAAATCATTTTGTTCAAAGATGACTTTAATAAATGGCCAAATATCATTGATAGAGTCAATGACATTGGCCCATAATTGTTCCTTAGCTTGGCCAAGTGGCTCCTTTAATGGCAATTCTTTTTCCAAGCTCTTCATACTTTGAGTCAACTTGGTTGACTTCTGAACTTCATCCTTGTGCATAATTTATGCAAGCTTATTCTCGTTCTCTAAAATTATTATCTTTTCTTTAAGTTTATTTATTTTTGTGGTTTAAATGGACATTTCCTCCATTTCTTTGACCAATTTTCGTCCCTCATCACTTCATTGAGTTGCTACTATTGTCGAACCTATTGCTAATGGAAATGTTGTTGAAGCTGGAAGTGTTGTAGCCAGTGGAGCTATAGGAGCCAATGAAGCTTCCAAGGTGGATGGTACTATTGCAGTAACTGTTGGAATTGTAGCAGCAATGGCAGTCTCAAGGTTGGCCTATTTTAGCTATATCAAATTGTCTAATTCCTTCTCCATTTCTTTCAACTTATCATTTAGTTGGAGAATGAGATCCATCATCTCCTCCTGCTGAGTTTGACTTTCTAAGACCTCTTCTATCTATGGATTCTCTAAACGAGGCAGTTTCAGTTGTTTCTTCAAAGCATCAATATCCTCATTCTTTTTCTTTATCATCTTCTCTGCAGCTTTGACATCATTGGGATTATACCCAAGCTCAATCCCCAAGTATTCTAGTGACTTGATCCTGTTTTCCTTGGCCTGTCAAGAGGCCTTTTCCAGTTTGTACTGTGAAGTGATATTATCCAATGAACAGTGAAGTTTGTGCACATTCATATCTTTATTTGTCATAACGGAATAGATCATCTCACCTGCCTGTTTGTGAAACTCAATTTGGTCAATGGGGTGAACATCCCTAGCTAAAACTTCAAAGTCTGTTTTCTTATAGTCTGTTGATGATCTTGGCTGTTGGACTATAGGTTGCATGAATGTCATTTGCATCTTCCCAGTCTTAATCTCGAAGGTTGACATCAAACTATTTTGATTGGAAGGTGTTTGCTTGAAGTACTGGGCATAAGTCTCAGCCTTCAATGTCTCATTCCTCAACTTAAATTCCTTGTACCTCTCTTTAATATATCTCTATTTATCCACAGGCTTGGTGCATGAACAAACTTCAATGTTGAGCTATTTTTCAATAAGTTGAGTGTTTGAAGCAGAAGGTTGTTGAGTTTCACCTGAATCTTCTGGGCCTTTGCTCCTTCCCACCATTGTGTCAGTTTCAGTGATTTCCACTGTTCCAATGGTGTCTTCCTGTTCAGTGACAGGATTAAGCTTGGGCCTCTTCCTATAACTGATCTCAAATTGGTCATCTGTGGCTTCCATGGCTGAACTAGAACCTTCTGCCCTAGTTCTTTTTTTATTTGTGTCTTCATTAGCTGGAGTATGCAAAATAGGATGAATATTTATCTGTTCTCCCAAGGCTGGGACCTGCAGAAAGGAACTAGTATCAATCTACTTTTCCACATCTATTAATGTATTCTCCACTTCTACTACAATATTGTCCATATCTATCAAAGTTTTTTCCAACCATTCTGATTTGTTGGCAAATCTCTCAATGTATGTCTTGGGATGATGTATGAAAGGACCCAATTTGACTTTGAGCCTTAGTTTATTTATGACTCCATGAGGGTGATATTGCCACATAAAACTATTCTTGAAATTCATTTGCTGAAGAATCTTAGCGGCCTCTAGTCCAGCTTCCCCATTATTACAAATAAAGGGGCCCAATTGGTTTTTCATTTTAAACTGAATCTTCTTCCTAGCTAATAGGAAATTGACTTCATTAGAGTTTATAATCTACCTAAAGTACTCTAATGCAAATATCCTCATGGGGAGGTATTTGGGCAGTTTGTAGGGAGATAGTTCGCGTCCATATATCCTAATCTCTATGTGGTACTCGTATAGATACTAGTCTCCCACTTTACTGTTCTTTGCCAACTATAAAACCCTTTTAATTTCTTGACTGATCCTGGCTGATAGCTACGGGTTAGCATGTTTATAACAGGATGAAAAAAAGAGTCAATGAAGTCTTTATAGGAAAAAATAGTGGAGTATTTTTGGATCAATGGTGTCCAGTAGATGATTGACCTTGGATTTCCTTTGGTGTCTAACTTCTGACTGTTGACTGCAAATTTGTCTAACTGATAATATAGGAACATGTGAAAGAGAACTCAAGAGTATTTGAAGACTCTCTCATTTGGTAGTCTGATAAAATTCTCATGGATTCTGTCTGCTATAAATCGAGCATAGTTGTAAATGGTAGTAGGAGGCTTAGCTAGGAAAAATATAGAAAGGAAAGCAAGGACAAACTCATCCACATGTTCATCTGTGGTGTACCCTAGCATGCAGGAGAGAATGGTTATAATTTGTCTTCCTCTCTCAAAAAAATGGTGGCAACATATGGAGGACTATCTGTTGGAGTATGAAACTCCTCTATGATGAGGGTTTGAAAAATATGAGCCTTCTTGGGAAGTTCTAGGTTTATGTAGAGTTCTAGTAAACATTCAATGGAAAGAGGGGTCTGATTTGGGCTTGGCTAGATTTGCAGCATTTTATTAATGGATTCTGTAGTGATGGTGAATAACACTTGCTGGTCAGGGGTGACTATGGCTCTTCCACTGGGAATGTAGCAAGCTTGGAAGAAGTGGATGATTTCTAGTAATGGGTGTACTTCTGGAAATAGGTACTTGGGAAAATTGGATTCCTATAGGTGAATGTCAACATTCTAGTTCAATAAATTGTATTTACTCCTGTAGTGGAGTTTTAGTAGGTAAGCAGGGGAAGCAGTGTCCTCGATTTGAAATTCTCTGTCGACTAATGGAAGGTGGTCAATATCCAAGTGAGGGGTTTGTAGTGTTCTTACATCCAGAGAAATTTGGGAAGCCATAATTGGATTTAATGAATTGAATTATGCTTTTAGTGGTTTCACGATTGAGGTTTAGAGGCTTTGGAATAGTGGGAGGGTAATTACAGTCTATAAAAAAGGGTTCGGGATGTACAGTAGGTTTCTCTTCAATTCAGGAAGATTTTTTAATTAATTTAGTAAATTAACCTTTAAGAATTATTGTTGACAATTCAAATTTATAGGGTCGTTCTAGTTCTTTCAAGAATACCTGGAATTTAATGGCTTGGTGTGTAGATGGGTTTCTATGGTAGCTATAGAAGGTACTGAGGCTTTAACTGCCAATTGGTTGCTTCAATTGGGTATCCGCAACGTCTTTAGGTGGCAAAAGGGGGCTGAAATGGTTGCTTAGAGTTTCAATGTGTCACAATTGGCTAAGCAGAAGTTTATAGCGAAAATGAACAAAAAGAGTGAGTTGGGGCTTTTTCAGCCTTTTAACTTATAACAGTTACATTTTGGTGCGTAATTTGGCCAATGAACAATGGGCATTTTTTCCTTTAGGCGGGGAGGTGTTTTTTATCCATATCACACTACTTTTGGATGGAGGGCAGTATTTGTTTTGAGCACACAATATAACCTGGTGCCGCCACGGAGCAAAACAGTGCCCAACCAAAACCACGAATCTTGTGTGCTCTCGGGCTGTTAACAGTCGGACGATGAATCTGCGTGATATGGTTGTGTGTCGTTGGATTTGGGGGTGGGAGATTAGAGAGATATCACGTAGTTGAGTTTCATGAATGGAGTCGAGAAAGTGTTTGGTGGGGCCCAAGGTTTAATTACAAAAATTGTAATTAATTAATAAATAATGTCGAGATTTAATATAAGTAGCGGGCCAATAAAGGTGGGACCATGGGTTATGTGGTGGGGGTTTTTTAACTACACCAAAGGTTGGTGGGTTAAAAATGGGTATCGGGGAAATATAAAGTGGGGACGTTAATTACATAATGTGGGGGCATAGTAAATGAAAACTTAGGATAAAGGGTTTTGTGGGTTTTTAAGGGGAAAAAGAAATTAATAATGGGGGAAAGTGATATTTGTAATGGGGAATGGGTTTCACACTAGGGAAAGGGGTTTTGGGAGGGGGGATGTTTTTTTGGAGGGTAATTTCTAGGGTAATGTCTGAAACCAAGGGGTAAAGGTTAAAATGAGGGGGAAGGGTATTTATAAGTAATGAAGGGATAATGGGGAAAATTAGCAAAAATGTATGTGGGGGTGTAGTGAAATGAGAGGAAATTTAGTAAAAAAGTTTTGGTGAATATATTTTTTCTTTCACCATTCCTCCTGCACATGAAACATAGAATTAAGCATGATGAATGTGTTTTTGACTTAGAAACCTTGTGCATTTGCAACATTTATTCTATCTACCCTTTATTTACCCTAATATTTTCTCTTCATTTATTGGGTGCATTTGAGCTTGCTAACCCTTCATTTCTTTTTCTTTTGATAAGAAAACTATCTAATTCTAACCTTATAACTTCCAATGATTCAGATTAAACCGATGAGCTCATTCTTATTCTCTACCTAACTACTGATCTACCATGGTTAAACAGTTTGGCTAGATCTTTATTCTCTATCTATCAACATGAAATTTAAAGCATGAATGAGTCAAGATTAAGCTATTTGACCATCATGGATTGTGTAATTTTTGACAAGCTGCACATAATCTTATTTTTCATAGTAAAGTAAAAAGTAGTGGCATTTGAATTTGCACACTTTCATGATGTATTTTTATTTATTTTTGGGGTTCATATTTTTCACTTTTTTAATATTTTTTCTTTCTTTTTGTCCTTTGATTATTCTTTTAGGACATACCATCTTTACATTTTTTTAATTTGTAATATGGAAAACATTTTACAGAAAGCAAAAGTATGTACTATATTACAAGACTAACCATATCCAATTCAAAATTATAAAGCCTATTATTATAGGACCCTAACAGTTGCTCCACATGGGGATGGAATTTCCTTGTGAAATTTCAAGAACTTTTAAGATCAATAGCCTTTGAAATTTTTTACTGCAGTTGCCTTGTATCTACTCCTCTGTAATCTGCTTTATGCATACTTATGATGGTAAACCTTTCAAAGTTCAGGGCCTTCTCTCCGAGCTTCAACCTAAAAGATTATCATCCAATCCAATCTAAAATCAGAAATGTTATATACAATGAGAAAATTAAAATGAACTACCGTTGATCTGTGGATAAGTAATGCTTCAACATTATACCATTGACTAGTCCTCCCAGTAGATCTGTTCCATCTAAATCTCTTAAGAAAAATGCATTGTTACCTCTATAACCATAAATTATATAAGGGCCTTGCCATAGGAAATCAAATTTTCCATGTTTACCTTTCTCTTCTCTACTAGAATCCCATTTAAGTACTCTGTCACCTATGTAAAAATCATCATATTTGGTTTTCTTGTCAAAACTATTTTTTTTTATCCTGGATCACTTTTGATTTGACATAGACTTCTTCTCTGGTTTGTTGCAAGTGTATTGTCTAATTTATCCTCCTTTGGATATCATTCAGTTCTACTTGCAACTCTTGAATCATTTTCATCACTGGTACTCCTAAAGAAGATGGAAAAACAACATCCATTCCATATACTAGCTGGTAAGTGTTATAGATATTTTTGGACACTGCAACCCCAATCATATATTTCCATAAACCAAGGGCTACTAAGTCCCTAAAAGTGTTGTTTCACGCCCTAAAGGAACAAGGTCAGCTGATTACATCATCTCCCAGAAGTTCTCCATGAACAAATACTCAAAACTGATCAAAGCTGGACCATCTCACCTGCTCCATGGCCAAAGTGCGATGCATCCCACCTAAATGCACACGGGAGGTGCGATGCATACCGAAAAGCCCTTATATGGGGTGCGATGGGCGAGAGTGGACAAATGGTAGAGTCAATTTGTGAGGTGGATGATCATGGAATCTTCCAGAAACTTCTCCTATGACACTTGCCTCTGTGAATTTGCCCAGGGATGAGTAAGAGATCATCAATATCCAAGTGGAATCAAGAACTATCAAAGAGAGGACACTAATCAAATCTCAGAAGCTGACTCACCTCCCTGCAATCATCTATATATGGATCCTTCATCCCAGAGATCCAGAGGCTAGAATTTTGTATCTTGTAAGGAAGTGTTGCTGGTTTCTTGGTGTAACATCATAGTGTTGGGTGGTCTAAGCTTTTCATGAGGTGAAGAAGGGCTTTCTTGCTGAGAGGATGACGCTGGGTTAGAACAATTGGTTGTAATCCTCTTTGCTATTCTTGATATTAATAAAGCTATTCAAGTTTTCCTCCACATTCTTGTATGATTGATGATATATGCATTTGTGTGGTCAATATATATCTGGTCCTATATTGTTTGTGATAGTAGATCTCTGTTCTTGGATAGTGTTATGCTGCTTTGATTCCATAGGAGCTCTTTGAAGCTAGGTAGATGAGGAAGCAAGTGGCAAAGATCTATCAGAAGGGAGAGGAATCAAGCAAGGAACCACGCGCAAGACAGAGGTTGGTCTCCTTTGTTCCCCTCTTATCTACTTCTCATAAAGCAAAACGAAAGTAGGTTTAGTTTATTTGTTTCCAAGATAGATACCAGTCTTAGTGGGACTAGTAGCTCCGCATAGACACTAGATTTCTCGATAACAAAATGGCGACTTCGTTGGGGAACGAATAGCTTGTTTGCTTTTCTACACTTGTTTTTTTATAAACTTATAGACGGAGCCTGAAGTCAAGCCAGCTAGCCTACGAACTGCATTTGCTATGCAAGTGAAAAGTAGATCAATGCTACTTCAGTCTATCTCTGGGTTTTGTTTATAAACTGAATAATCGATTTTCAAACATACTAATTGCCCTTGTGGTGGCTCTAGTAACCTCCTTAGATCTACCCCTGTGATTTATTTACTAATTATCACTTGCTCGGCCTAAATCCATGAACTGTGCTGCAAGATGTGATTAAGAACTGGATCAAAAGTATCGCACTGTACCATCGCACCTTCTCTTCAAGGATATCATTATGCATCACACTTCCTGTGTGCAGTAGGTGGGATGCATACTAGAATCCCTGTGTAACAGGTGCGATGGTTAGAGAAGGCTAATTTTGCCTCCAGACTTTGGTTTTTCTTCACTATTTTTAGCTCTATTCAAGAGTTTTGTTGTCTTTAGTCAGTATACCTTTGTGGAAACCCCCTTCCTTGCCATTATTCCACCTCCATTGTGCAAAGAACTGTAAATTTTTTTATGTATTGTGAGCCATTTTTAGTTCTCTTTTACAAAGAAGTAGCGTAATTGAACTATCGTTTCTTGATTTGGAAGTGTCGCAAGTGTCGTTTTCAGTCATATAAGAGAATCCAGTTGTTATTGATAGTCGATTACACTGTTACTCTTGTATTTGATTTGAATTAGTAGTTTTTCAAGTGTCGAAAGCAAGTTTTCAATTCCAAATCGCAAATTTGTCTTGAAAAGAAGCTTGTTAGTAATGTCGCTTTGAAAAAAAATGAGATTTGCGCTTAGCTTTCTTTTTATCATTCACACATTAAGAAGGCTGAAAACAAATACATGCATGTGCATTTGCATTTAGACTGTTTTTTGGTTTGATTTAGGACAATGCATATAGTGGGTGCTCTCTGCTCTATGTTGAAATAATATCATCTCTCTTTCTTTAGTAGCTAGGATTTTCATTGCAAAAAGAAGATTAAACAATTGTTTATCATCTTAGATTGCATTTTAGGAATTTTATATCTACATCACGCGGTGAACCTAAAAGGCAAATTTATTAAACAAGATCAACTGTAAAATAAATTTAATGAATCTAAAAACACTTTGGAACCTAACGCACAACATTTAGAAGTCTAGGCTAGAGACGTATTCCGATGTCGTAAAGCCTGGTAACTGTTGTTTTCATTGTTGGTTGGGTGATTCCTCCACTTTGGGACAACAAGTGCCAGTACGGACTTGTGCTCTCATGTACCGTCAAGTATATATTGGGAGACCACAATAGGCTATATCCTTTATCCATAGGAAGCCATGTTTTCCGCCCTATTGATCGCAATGCACTGAACACAACATTCAGGAAGATTGACTGTCGTATCATAAAAAGTATTCTGCAGTTTTGCGATTGGTTTGGTAATCCCTCTGTCTAGACTTCCAGAGTAGTCTCTTTCATTCCTTTTCAAACTCCTTAAAAGAAAAGGTCCATCTGAGCACTTGTCACTTCAAGCTCATTAAAAATCAAAGGTGACTAGAGTCATCTTTTGTTTCTTCTCGACTCTTAAAAATTGAAAAAACAAGTTGTGTCAAAGCGTCTAAAATTTATTTTAATCGGAATAAATGTCACCTTTCCTACATTGGTCTTAGGTTAAGAAAAATGGAGTCCACCAACCAAGGATTTCCCCTTGGAGGAAATCCTAGTCTTTTCTCCTCTTGGGGAGATGTTGGTGGACCCCATATGGCCACATTGTCGCTTCCAGGATTGATAATCAGTCTACCCGTATGGCTCTTCTAGACCTCTGTCATTCAGAACACCATGATTCCTGAGCAATCAGGTCAGCAACTAGATGATACCAGAATTACCCCCCAACCTTCTACTTCATCAGATTCACCCTCTCTTCCTTCCTCTTCACTTGATGGAGCTGGTAAAGTCAAAAATCAAGTAACTAAGAAGGAGAAGAAGGGGAAGGAGAAGAAAGGGAAGAAGAAGAAGGAGCCAAAGGAGAAAAGGGGCAACCAGGCATCATCTAGTGAAAATCCACACACTGCACCGTCAAAGCCTAAATCTCCATGTGTCATTTGCAAAGGAGATCACTATCATCGCGATTGTCCTTGCATCCCTCGGATATTAAGGGACTGGTCTCCTCATTAGCACAATCTGGTGTCAAAAACCTCTAATGATCATGTTGAAAGTACACCATCAACTAGTGAAAGCGAAGTGTCGGGATAGAAAAGGAAAAGTAAATCCTCTTTTAAACTGTGTGAAGGCGATCACGCCGTCGACTATTGTCCCTTCCTAGATGAGGCTAAAAGAGTTTTGGACAACCGTCTGGTTTCACCGTTACGGCTTCTCCTAGATATAAGAAACTCTTGCCAAGTCCATCACTAGTTGAAAATCTGACCGACATGCCATCGTGGTCAGTCGAAGTTTCTATCATTGAAGATAAACAATCTGAATTCACACCAGATGAAATTCAAAAGGTCAAGGCGGAAATTGACCTGGTCTTGCCTTTAGAAGGTCCATCTTCAGATGATACAGTCACCGGAGAGAACAAGAACGACACCATTAAAATTATCTTCGTAAACACAGACTCCGATGAACATGGGGGCAGTTTACCCGTTCCTTTACCGCAAGAAGGAAGTTCGTCAGAGTCATATCCGGCCATCTATTCGGTCCCACCTCCAAGCAACCTAGTTGTTTCCTTCGATTGGAATCTACTAGGCAGACCCCGTTTACCGGCTAGTGTACCATTTCGAATCATTTCACAAATATAAAAAATGGTCATGGTCGGTACCATCATAGATGAAGGGGCTTCTGTGAGTATCCCTTGCTCAATTGCTTGGAAAGCAGTTGGTTCGCCATCGCTTTTTCCTGAGATGAGAAATCTAACGGGCTTTGACAAAGGAACTAGTCGACTATTAGGGATCCTTCCCAATGTGCTGATAACATTGAGAAGGAAAACCGTTCACATGAATGTAATGGTAGTCCAAGGACCCCTAGATTATAATCTACTCCTTGGATGCGACTATATTTATTGCATGGGAGCCATTGTCTCCTCACTCTTTAGAGTAATGTGTTTTCCGCATGAAGGAAGAGTGGTCAAGCTCGTAGACTAGCTCTCATTCCCCGGCTCACACATAGAAAATAGTCAGATACCATCCCTGAATGGTCATTTCACGCAAGGAATGTCTCATCAATCCCCTGTCCGTCCACCTGATGAGCACGAGTGATTCGAGAGGACATGACTGAAACCTAGGGGGTATGCACCCTGGTATGTTTTGGCAGGAAAACCTTGGGCATAGGGTAGGTTTCCGTGAAGGATATATGACTAGTTTATGAGATTAGATTGGAATAAGATTCCTTCATCAAAGTTATGTGAGTGGAGAGTGTTGCGCCACTCACCTTTTTTTATTTCGGTAGACATCGTTGAGGAAGTGTTTTGTCTGCAATGCGGATGGAGAAATCTTTGGTAACCTGGAAATTTTTCGCTATACTTGGGGGCATGCAAACCTTTTGGCATGCAAGCGAAGAGTGACCATTTATTTTTTTAAATTTATAGGTCCTCTAACCATTTAAACTCGTAGGATTGGTTGTTTCCTAACTTGCATAAAGAAAGGATGCGGGGCAAAGCTTTGTAAGGTGCAAGCTCCACAAAAATGGCATCTTAGATGAGACATCCTTATTATACGACTAGATCGAGCAATTTCTATGTGGAGTTCAATCTCGTTAAAAATTAAACATAAGCAATGAGCAAATGTTTCCCCCAGAGTTTAAGCTCATTCATTAAAAAATGAACCAATTTCTGGTAAATAACCATCATGAATGCATTATCATCAGCCTTTGAAGCCTTGGTCATGTTCTCATCATCACCTCCACTCTGTATTGGCCGATCATTCGCCTCCATTTGATTTTTTACCCTTTTTGAGGAACAACTGCGAAGAGTGATCCTGTTAGCCATCCTTGTGACACTGTCATGATTGGAAAATTCCAAACCTTACCGGGAATTAGCTGCTACCCGAATTTATCACTCGTTCCTCAAAAAACGAGTCTCATTTAAGCTCTTTTCCTCTGACTCATAAAATATGAAAAGATTGCTGAGCAATTAGCCTCTCCAACTTGTTAAAGTGACCGGAAGTGCTATCCCTCCTCTAGATTTTAATCTTTTTGGACTTGAGGGATTATTACACAAAAAGATCGAGCGCTTGTTTTGTTCGGCTCGTTAGAATTATCGAAAATTCATCCCTTTCGTATTATTTTATACTTTTTCGGACCTAAGGGATTATATGATGAAAAAGGATTATTGGAGTTTTCTTTACATCCCTTTTATACTCTCTAAAATTGAAAAGGACTGAGTTATCTTTGTTGTTAAACTCGTTAAAATCGAATAGCGACAAACTTGTCCACACAGACAAGAATGAGTTTCACTATCGCTAGGCTCGTTAAAACATAGCGATGGGTTTGCTCGAAGGGAAAATTATAGAAAAAGCATATGTTATCCTCCTCAAGCTTGAAAAAAATAAAGAGGTACTGGTCAGCAATGACTGGGGAAAAATTGGGAAGAAAACTTGAAGAAACTTTATTGGTAGTAAGTTGCTCTTAAACATGACACTTTCACTCCGCATCCGAGTCGGGTTGGGTTGTTCCGTTCACTGGTCATATCACCATTGGTCCATCACAACATCCACATTTGGGTTTAACGCTACCAATCCATCATGTCAGTGTCGCCGGTATGTTCAAGAGAAGTCGCTCAGAGAATTCACCTGTGTCTCATCCACTGCAATACATTTACGCTCCATTCTTTCATGACCGCCACCCTGAACCTTATATCATTAGATCGTTTTCACCTCCATTAAAATCATTTGCTCTGTTTTGTGTCGTAGATGTGGGATTCATTAAGGCCCTCCTACGATGGATCACTTCTTTTCGACATCAGCTCATTAGCCAGGAAGTCAATCTAGTAACAACCCTTTCATTACTTTGAAGCTTGCATCCCTTAATGGCAAGTTGCTCACTTCCGGCGACAGGTTTACATCAATGGCCTTCGACCGAAATATTTTGCGTGGTGTTCGACACCAAGTCCCTTTTTCACACCACGTGGATTGTATTGTCGTACCTTGAGGGTCATCATCATTATCGGTGATTCCTCTCGCACTTGTTAACAGCTTACATCACTGGCTGGTAATCAGGCGATGTCTTTCCATGTTCAACTCCAGAACATCTATCACATGGATTGACTTGTACTTTGAGTAAATATCGAATGAGATTGAAGACCCCAGATCTAGTCTCATCCATCCGGGCTCCAATATATATTCAAGAAAATAAAGACATAAAATGTACATCATTGCTGTACAGATAATCATCCAATCTAAGGGATGATGGCTCTACCAGAATCATCAGTCTGCGCACAGGCGATTGTCTGTCCTATGTACATGAAAATGAATTTACAAAGCTGAGCATGGGAATGCCCGCCTCAGCCAGATCATGAAAATGTTATGAAGATAATGTATTGTATTGTATCTTATTACAAGTCGCCTTCCAGCTCAAAAAAGCTTCGGATCCTCATGATAAAGCATTTCACCCGACATCAAAAAATTAACGACCTCATGCTTTAGGGGGCAACTGTTATAGACATTTTTTGGCACTGCAACCCCAATCATATATGTCCATAAACCAAGGGCTCCTAAGTCCCTAAATTTTTTTTTCACACCCTAAAGGAACAACGTCAGCTGATTACATCATCTCCCAGAAGTTCTCCACGAAAAACTACTCAGAACTGGTCAAAGTTGGACCATCTCACCTGCTCCATGGTCAAAGTGCGATGCATCCCCCCTAAATGCACACGGGAGGTGCGATGCATACTGAAAATCCCTTCTATGGGGTGCGATGGGTGAGAGTGGACAAATGGTAGAGTCAATTTGCGAGGTGGATGATCATGGAATCTTCCAGAAACTTCTCCTATGACACTTGCCTCTCTGAATTCGCCCAGGGATGAGTAAGAGATCATCAATCTCCAAGTGGAATCAAGAACTATCAAAGAGAGGACACTAATCAAATCTCAGAAGCTGACTCACCTCCCTGCAATCATCTATATATGGATCCCTCATCGCAGAGATCCAGAGGCTGGAATTTTGTATCTTGTAAGGAAGTGTTGCTGGTTTCTCGGTGTAACATCATAGTGTTGGGTGGTCTAAGCTTTTCATGAGGTGAAGGAGGGCTTTCTTGCTGAGAGGATGACGTTGGGTCAGAACAATTGGTTGTAATCCTCTTTGCTATTCTTGATATTAATAAAGCTATTCAAGTTTTCCTCCACATCCTTGTATGATTGATGATATATGCATTTGTGTGGTCAATATATATCTGGTCCTGTATTGTTTGTGATAGTAGATCTCTTTCTTGGATAGCGTTATGCTGCTTTGATTTGACAGGTGCTCTTTGAAGCTGGGTAGATGAGGAAGCAAGTGGCAAAGATCTATCAGAAGGGAGAGGAATCAAGCAAGGAACCAAGCGCAAGACAAAGGTTGGTCTCCTTTGTTCCCCTCTTATCTACTTCTCATAAAGGAAAACGAAAGTCGTTTTAGTTTTTTTGTTTCTAAGATAGCTACCTATCTTAGTGGGACTAGCAGCTCTGCATAGACACGAAATTTCTCGATAACAGTAAGGAGATGTACCAATGGAATTTTTGGTAGTTAATCTATCTGCCCATAAGGCATTGACCGACTTTTTGTTCCAAGTCTTCTTGTTGTCTTCTAGTAGTTTCTTGATGATATTATGAAGTCTTTTGTTTGAGGATTCTACACATCCGTTACCTTGAGGGTAATAGGCAGTGGAATGGCCAAGGCTAACGTGATATCTATTACAGAAGTCTACCATTCTCTTGGATTTAAAATAAGTTGCATTATCGGTAATGAGCTTTTGGGAGCATCCAAATATTGGAAGGAAATTTTTCTTAAGGAATGAGATGATGATAGATTTTGTGGCTTGTCTAGAAGGGATGGCTTCTATCCATGTAGTTAAGCAATCAATGGCTGTAAAAATCATTTATTTTGGGTTGAGGAGGATGGGTGAATTTCCCCAATGAAGTCTAAACCCCATTGTTGAGAAGGAATTTCTGTGGATATGGGTTTGAGAGGTAATGGTAAGAGCTTCCTTTTACCCTCAAATTTTGGCACTTGTGATAGGAGGTCACATGTTTCTTGACATCTGAAAAAAGGGTGGGCCAGTAAAAACCTACCCTTAAAATCTTATCAGCAGTTGTTTTCAAATATAGGTGTCCTCCACATCTCCTGCATGAAATTCTTGCATAACTTTGTTAGCTTCATCTTTCAATAAACAATTCAATAAAATGACACCATTATCTCTCCAAAATAAAGCATTTTCTATGATACAATATTTCATTGATTTTATTTTCAAAAATCTACCTTTAGTTCTAGATAAACCAGGAGGTGCTTGTAAGTTTAGTAAAACAAATATAATATTTGTATTATAGGGTGAATCTATGAAAGGTTCACTGATTTGTGGTGTCGCCATCTCTTCCTGATCATCTAGGGAACCAATGAAATTTATATCTAAGGTCTGACAGTTCAATTCAGCCATGAGTTTAGCTAAACCTTGGCCTTTGATAAGTTTTGTAGGATTTATTTCTATGTCATATTCGAACATAGTGGCAATCCATTTGCCTCTCTTTCCTTCAGGCCCATTTTGTGTCAGAATGTCCTTTACTACTGAATTTGGAACATAAACAATTATGTGTGAATACAAGATATACACTCTGAAATCCTTATTAGCTTTCACTAAAGTAAGTTCTTGTTTTTCCAGTATGTTTTAATTTAGTGTAGCATACCTCAAAGATTTGCTGAAAAATGAAATTGGTTGCTCATAACCTTGATCATTATTTTGCAACAAGACTATTGCAATAGCATGTTCTAAAGAAAAAGAAAAAATTATAAAATATTTTTGGAAATCAGGACTTATGAGGACTGGTGTTTTGGTAAGGGCTTCTTTGATTGCCTAAAAAGTCTGTTTAGCCTCTACTATCCACTTAAGTGTTGAATCTTTCTTTAACATGTTATTTAGTTCTCTGATTAATTATGCTAAGCTTGAAATGAATCTCCTAAGAAAATTTATTTTTCCTAAAAATGATTGTAATTCTTCGATGTTTCTAGGATGGGTGATGTTCAGGATTGCCTCTATTCTAGCTGGATCTATTCTGACTCCATATTTTGATATTATGTGTCCCAAGAGTTTACCTTCTTCTATACCAAAGAGTGTCTTTTTTGGATTCAAGGAAATGCCAAATTTCCTACATTTAATAAAAAACTTCTTAGGTGACCTAGATGTTCATTATCTGATTTTGAAAACATTGTGATGTCATCTTGGTAAACAACTAGAATGTCATGGATTTCTGTTGAAAAATCTATGTCCATAACTCTTTGGAATGTTGCTCCTGCATTCATCAATAAAAAAGGCATTTTCAAGTACATGAAATTACCCCAGGGATTGGTAAATGCAGTCTTTGCTTGATCCTTAGGTTGAACTAAGATTTGGTTGTATCCAGAAAATCCATCAAGTAGTGAAACTCTAGATGAGCCTACTACTGATCCAAAATGGATTTTGGATAGATTCCTAAGTCAAGGTGTTCCTCACAGAGGAAAAATGAATGTCCAAGGAAGTTCTTGGAACTAGCCCTAGCGCAAATATTGTCTCATTTTGAATCTACTGCAACTCAAATGGGCAAAAATAGACTTAGAATGCAAAAGTCATTACAGAAAGAAGATGCCTTTGTTATTTAGAAAAAGAGGCAAAAATCCTTTAAAAATGGGCAAAAGACCCTTATAAGGGAAAATTGCATTGCACGAGGCAAAGATGAGGACTTAAGATTGGGTGGAAGGCACCCTTGATCAGTGACCTTCGATGATCGGATCAGCGGGTCAGATCGGACGCAGACGGTGTATACCAAAGGCAAAGGTCCCAGGCGACACGATATTGCGATATGTCGATTGCCAAAATCGGTCGATCAGCGTTGGTGGTGGCCATGATATGAGGCAAAGGCGGGACCTAGTGCTGAGAGATGTTGCGATTGCCGATATCGGTGGATCATAATCGACGATACCATGAGGCAAATGCAAGACCCCAGGCCAAGCGATATTGTGATCGCTGATATCGGCATCGGCGGATCGCATCGGCATAGGCCACGCCATATGGCTTACCCCAGGTCCACGGTATATTGCGACTTACGATACATATCCGGACCTGATGGGTTTATGAATGCAAATATATAATATGTCAAGTCCACCATAAGGTCCTCTGATGGGATTTTGCAATGTTTAATGTATTTTTAAAAATACAAAAGCAAAGCATGGAATGCGCCTATGCAACTTGCAATGGGGACTTAAAAGATAAACTCGATGAAAGATAAGGTGGAATTCATAATATTTGAAGTCCAAGAAAACAACAGATTGATGATTTTTCTTGTGTTTTAGCATATTTCTCTGTGTAAATAGAGAACGCTATTCTGGGGGATTTCAAAGGCTCGATGGTCTTTTATGTTGCGGAACAGGTGGCCACCTCCGCTAAAGACATTATGCAGTGATTGCTAATGCTCAGAAGAGGTATTCGACTGGACAGAGGCCAAAATAAAGAGCCCGAGAGGGAAAATGAACAGGCATTGCCGATTGGCTAAAAGCCATAGAATGACAGAAAAAGAAAATAATAAGCAGCACTGAGACAGGAGTGCAAAAAGCTAAGCCAATGCAGGAAGCTAGGGCAATTGAGAGCAGATAGAGCTCAATTTAGCAGAGGAAATGAAAACAAGCAGCGCAGAAAGCAAAAGCTAAAGTGCAAAGCAGGCAAGGGAGTCACTTGGAGTTCAAGTGAAAATCCAGAGAGCTGCAAATTGCAGAGAGCCAAAGAAGCCAAATCCGAAGAGCCAGAGTGAGAGCCAAGAGCCAGAAAGCTGAAAGCTTCAAGAGCCAAGGTGAAATGGTGTTCTAAGCCCATTGTTCCTATGTAAAATGGTGGATTTGAGCCAAGAGCTTGTAAAAGTACCTGCCATAATCCTAGAGAGCCTAGTCAAGTTGACTAGAGTTCAAGGAGACGTAGCCCAAGAGTTTTGGGTGGACTCGAAATTAAATTGTTGTCTTATGTGCTTGTTTTACTACTGAATTATTTACTATTATATGTATTTATATATCAGTTTCAGCACATTAATTTACAACACCTGAATAGTTTAAGACAAACATAAGCATACACCCATATTTTCAAGCACATATTTAATTCTGCACAGGTTAATCATTAAGACATGGGAATATTTAAAGCTTTGGAAGTGGGAGAGGTTCTTGTAAGTTAGACAAGAAGCCTAAGTGCCCCATTTTTAGATTAGGTGGTATTAGAGCTTAAGTTTGGTTAACCCCACCTTGGAAGAAGGTTATATCGGAATACTTGATTGACAAAGCAAAAACTGCTTGTTTGAAAGGCGTTTTAACAACAAGAGGCTGATTTTATGCTTTCTTTGTAGAATGACTATTTTTTGAGTTTGCAGAGGTAAAGGGAAAGCTACTGATAGCTCAGTTCAGGAAGGACAAATAGGAAGAAGGGTTGAAGGCATTCTTCTATCCCAAGGACCTCAAGGGAGTCCTTAAAGCACAAGATGTTTGTTGCAAAAGGTTGTTGAAATAATATCTTTATTAATCTTGTTTGAAGTTCCTTATTCATTGGCATAATGAAAACTTCTACAAGTGTATCCTTGAATTGTGCTTGCATCACAAGACTCTTTGATGAGGACATAAAGCAAGACTTGTTCATTATGATGGGCAAGGTCAGAGAAATGTATGACGATGCATGGAAGAGCAACACACATAGAGAGCAATTGAATTCCGTGGAGGAAGAGAAGTAGATTCTTTCTGACAAATTGTAGGAAATGGAGAGGCAACTTCATATTGAAAATATGAACCTGAAGAGGATGCATGAGTTGGAGTCCCAACTCTTTGTTTCCAAAGAAGCATTAATCAAGTATCAACTTGAAGAAGAGGTAAACCATTCTATTTTGTCTTCATATTCTTCTAAGAATGCTTATATTGGTTCTTTTGAAGACATACTAGAGGCATAGGTTCCAAGCTAATGTCCAAGATGGGCTATGAAGGAAAAGGCTTGGGAAAGCATGCACAAGGTATCGTTGAACCAATAATGGTTGAGGAAAGGCCTAAGTATTTGGGTCTTGGCTATGGACAGTCTTATGGAGAGAGTTCCAAAGCTGCCATGAAGGCCATTGAAATAGCTCCAAGGAGGAGTTGCATTGTAGATCTGCAAGAGTGTGAAGGTTGTATTCAAGAGGAATGCAATGGCTTGAAACATTATTTGTAGGATGCAGGTGTTCAGAAGCACACACTTGAACTAGAGAGTTGTGGAAACTCTAACAACCTTGAAGAGATTGATGGTGTTCCAAAGGGAGCCACTTCTTCATTTGTTTCACCTCCTCATGAAGGCAATAAAGGTGAAAGAGGCAGGTATAAACCTGTTTCTAATCATATTCCTTTTGATTTTACAAAGCATGGTAAATTTCCACATAAGCATGGGAAAATAATTGCATTTTCCTTTTGCGGTTTGGATAACCATCATGTTTCTAGATGTTGGAAAAGAATGGCCACATATAGGAAACTTTTGAAGGAAAAGAAGCAAAGAGCCAAAGGTCCACTGGACAAGGCAATCATGTTGTTAAGAGGATGCACATGTGTTGCACTTACTGCCATAAGCAAGGGCATCTTGCTGAAAGGTGTTCGACTCTGAATCCAAAAATGCTTCCACAAAAGCTGAAGAAAGTGGAAAGAGAAGATGGCAGAAATGGAAATGAAGTTTCCATTAATGATGTGCTTCAGAATGATTGACATGTTGATGCTAATGTGCAGACAAAAGAAAGACCTTTGAACTAGATTGGTAAGAAATGGTTAGAGTTCTTTTCCAATTAAGGATTGCATGTCTATTGATTCATCTATTTGCATTTCTTGTTGATGAGATGAAAGTTGCAGGTTTCTACAAAGATAGTGAATGGAAAAGATTGAGTGGGAGACTCACTTTGTTGTTGCAGCATTAGATTTCATTTCAGCTTCAAAAGTACAGTGTACTTAAGTTAAAGTTGAAGGATGAAATACATGCATAAGCATGATGTGCATGAACACAGGGTTGTTTATGTTTTCCTTGTATTTAAACATGTATATGTAATTGGCTTGAAGGGTTGATTGCTTTGTTCTTAAACATACATGTAATGTTGACTTGAGAAAAGTTGACTTGGTCTCCAAGATGGAGATAGTGATGAAATGTTCATCTTTTGAAAGGAGTCCTAATGGTATTTTTCTACATGCTTGACTTGAAGGGTCATTTGTTTTAAAGGAATGTTTTGTGGGCTCATTGTCTAGTCCATAATTTGCATGCAGATGTAGGACATGGAGGTGTTCACAAGATGTGAAATCTATTTCTGTTAAGCAGGAGTTTAAGCCATCCAGTTGTTGTCTGTATTTCTGTTGTTGTTAACAATTTTTTTTTATAGCTTGTCAAATAGGTACAAAGGAAAGTTTTTGTGGAGAAGGTGTACTTCACATTTGTTTGAGCCACCTTGGATCAATGATCAAGGTAGGGAAATTCAAACTACCTTCTGTGACCATTTCAGCAAATGTTCTACAGGAAGGGAAGGAGGAAGACAATTCTTCTTGTGAAGACCAACCCATCCAAGAAGAGAAGTGGTTATAAACTTTGTTTCAGAGGCACTATGCAAGGCAAGTGTATGGAGGTTGAAAGAAGTGGGAGTTGTTACTCTTAGGTACTATTTAGATCAGTATATGAGTCTTTTGGAGACCAAAAGTTCTTTTAGTGAGAAGGCGTGATAAAAAATGGATTTCGGATAGATTCCTAAGTCAAGGTGTTCATCACAGAGGAAAAATGAAAGTCCAAGGAAGTTCCTAGAACTAGCCCCAGTGTAGAGATCGACTCATTATGAATCTACTCCAACTCGAATGGGCAAAAATAGACTTAGGATGCAAAAGTTATTGCAGAAAGAAGATGCCTTTGTTCTTTGGGAAAAGAGGCAAAAATTCTTGAAAAATGGGAAAAAGACACTTATAAAGGAAAATTACATCGCATGAGGCAAAGAGGAGGACTTAAGTTCAGGTGGAAGGCACCCCCAATCAGTGACCTTCACTGATCGGATTGGTAGGTCGGATCCGAGGCAGGCGATGTATACCCAAATCAAAGGTCTCGGGCGATGCGATATGTCGACTGCTAAAATTGGTCGATCGGCATCAACAGTGGCCATGACACGAGGCAAAGGTGGGACCCCATGCCAAGTGGATTGCTGATATTTGCAGATTGCAATTGGTGATGCAACAAGGCAAAGGCAGGACCCCAGGCCAAGCGATATCGTGATCGCTAATATCGGCATCGGCGGATCGCGTCAGCATAGGCCATGCCATATGGCTTACCCCGAGTCCACGCGATATTGCGACTTGAAATACATATCCGGACCCGATGGGTTTATGAATGAAAATATATAATACGTCCAGTCCGCCATAAGGACCTCCAGTGGGATTTTGCAATGTTTAATGTATTTTTAAAGATACAAAATAAAACCACGGAACACGCCTATGGGACTTGTGACAGCAATTTAAAAGGCGGACCTGATGAAAGATAAGGCAGAATTCATAATATTTGAAGTCCAAAAAAATGGCAGATTGATGATTTTTCCTGTGTTTTAGCGTATTTCTCTGTGTAAACAAAGAACACTATTCTGGGGGATTTCAAAGGCCTGAAGGTCCTTTCCATTGTGGAATAGGTGGCCACCTCCCCTAAAGACGTTAAGCAGTGATTGCTAACGCTCACAAGAGGGATTCGAGTGGACCAAGGCTGGAAGCCAGAGAGCCTGAGAGGGAAAATGAACAGACAGCGTCGATTGGCTAAAAGCCAGAGAATGACAGAAAAATAAAATAATAAGCATCGCTAAGACAAGAGTGAAAAAAACTAAGCCAAAGTAGGAAGCTAGGGAAATTGAGAGCACAGAGAGATCAATTGAGCAGAGGGAACGAAAACAATCAATGGAGAAAGTAAAAGCTGAAGTGCGGAGTATCCAAGGGAGTCACTTGGAGTTCAATTAGAAAGCCAAAGAGTTGTAAATTGCAGAGAACCAAAGAAGCCAAAGCCGAAGAGCCAGAGCGAAAGCCGAGTGCCAGAAAGCCAAGAGTTTCAAGAGCCAGGGAGAGATGGTGTTCTAAGCCCATTGTTCCTGTGTAAAATAGTGGAGTTGAGCCAAGAGCTTGTAAACAGACCTACCATAATCCCAGAGAACCTAGTTAAGTTGACTAGTGCTCAAGGAGACGTAGCCCAAGAGTTTTGGGTGAACTAAAAATTAAATTGTTGTCTTATGTGCTTGTTTTACTGTTGCATTATTTATTGTTATATGTATTTATATATTAGTTTCAACACATTAATTTATAGCACTTGAACAATTTAAGGCAAACATAAGCATACACCCATATTTTCAAGCATGTATTTAATTCTGCACAGGTTAATCATTAAGACTTGGGAATATTCAAAGATTTGGAAGTGGGAGAGGTTCTTGTAGGTTAGACAAGAAGCCTAAGTGCCCCATTTTCAGATCAACTACCCTCTAGAGAATGTGGTCCATTTTAGGGATAGGGTAGTTATCTCTTAGTGACACTTTGCTCAAGTTCCGGAAATCAACACAGAGTCTAATTTCTCTTGTTTTCTTCCTAGTAGTGACTAAATTAGAGACCCAATCGAAATATCTAATTGGTGCTATGATTTTTGAATCACTTCTTTGTCAATTAATGGCATAAGAACTAGATTAATTCTCCTAAGCTTCTGTTTAAAGGGTTTATGATCTTCTTTGATGGGTAGCTTATGTTGAATTATGCTGGTATCGTAATACTTAATGTCTTCATAACTCCAGGCAAAGACATCTTGAAACTCTTTGAATAGATTTACGTATTTCAACATTTCATCTGACAGTAATGTTTT
Source organism: Pinus tabuliformis (assembly GCA_031772625.1). Taxonomy (NCBI): domain Eukaryota; kingdom Viridiplantae; phylum Streptophyta; class Pinopsida; order Pinales; family Pinaceae; genus Pinus; species Pinus tabuliformis. Next base: position 1,087,417,184 of record CM062819.1, read on the forward strand.
CGATATTTTGATACGCTTTGGTTTTTCTTCAGTTCCTATGTTACATTCTTCTATGTATGCTCTTAGAGGTTCCATTTTTGGTTTCCTAGCTGCATCATTTGAATCAAACAAATCTTCTAATGGGACTAATCCCTTAGGCAAAAAGTTATTTTTAAGGTTTAAAATTTCAGGATCATCATGCATTACTTCTTCTATTTCTACCTCTTCTAAGTTATCTATTTCTAATTTAGTGAAACTAGTGGGTTTATCTATGTCTAAAGCAATTATATCTATCTCTTTATCTATGTTATTATCTAATGTACAATTAGTATCTATGTTAGAGTTTTGAAACTCGCCTTAAGAATTCATGAAATCATAGATTTGAGAATCTTGTGAGAAAATTTGATAATATTTCAAATTGTCAGATATAACAGGCTTATGTGTCACTTCTGCAGTGTACTTGTGGTTGGGCTGAAAAGGTAATTTGTAGGTACTAGCAAAAGTGGCCAGACTGTGAGCTTGCATGTTCTATTTCCTAGGAATGGTAGCAAAATCAATTTCAATAAGGTCCTTAATCAAATCTAGGACAGTCTCTCTGTATTGGCTAAGTCTGGGATTATTCACAGAGTATTCTCCTTTAATTCGTTTTATAATCAATTCTAAGTCTCCCATGATAGAAACTTTCTTGGCTCCAAGTTTATAAAAATTTGTAGTCCTAAGATTAAAGCTTCATATTCCACCATGTTGTTTGTGCATTTAAAGTTTAATCTAAAGGCATGACCTTCATAATGATTATTCTCCATGTTATGAATCCAAACTCCTGCACCTGCTCCTAATCTATTTACAGAACCATCAAAAGCTAAGTTCGATAGAGACCCATGAATTTTTTTTCGCTATCAGGTGCCTTTTCTTCTATAGTTGTGATCTCATTTTTGTTATTGTATAAATTATACAGGATAAATGACTCCATATCAGAATTCATGGAGTAAATTAGATAATTCAATGGTTTTTCTGAACTACTTACCATGTACTTCATTAATGTTTCTCTGTAAAGTTTTCTTTGTTGACCAAACATAGATATGGAGGCATATGACATATCCAATTATAGAGATCCCTGTAATTTTTCTCCCCATAAGCAAGATAACAAGATTCCATACTTGGGTGGAATATTAGCAACTATTATGTCCATGACAATAATCTTTGTTGGGCACTAGACTAGAGTCACACACAAATCTTTAATCAAGCCAAGGCATTTGAATTGGCTAGAATAAAAGGAAAATAGGTCCTTGTATGGTCTGTTGATATCTAAGTTTAGTCTCTCCATGATTGCTTTAGGCATTAAGTTATGGGATGCCCCTGAATCTAGCATAACATTATGTAAGATTTTATCATGAACATTTAAGCTTATGTAGAAAGGAGGGATACCCCATTTTTTATGTTTTCCATTTACTTCTAGACCAAACAATAATTCAAGTTGATCATCATTAAAGTTTACAACATCTTCTCCTTCAACTATGTTTATAGTTTCAATGATTTGTGTTCTATATGATTCATTTTTTACCAGCTCTATCAAAGGAAGTGATATTTTCAATTTTGCTATCTTAGACTTAATTTTAAATGGCAATTGAGTTTTTCCTGTTTATATTAGATCTTCCTTAGTAGTTGTGTTATGTGTAGTTTTATCTTCTTTTTCAACATTTGGAAATTCAGTTTGTGTACCAGCTGTTTTGTTTTAAATTCTCTTAATTGGAATATTCTGAGTAACAGTTTCAGTTTGAGTTTCAGTTGAAGTTATATCTACAATTTTTGGGCTGGAAGGCTCCTGAGTTCCTCTAGGGATAATTTGTAGAAATTTGGTCACAAGAGCTTCTGTTATTTTTTTTAATTTGGTTTTTGATTGATTTCTTAGTGGTAATTTCATTATTATTTTTTCTTCTAAGGCTATACTATTTTTGAACTTCATAAATAGAAGATTCATAGCCTTGTTTATAGTCAAAGGACTCCCCATATTCTAATTTCAATTGTTGTAACATGTACATTTCCTGTTCTTCATGAGTAAGAAAAACAACATCTTCATTTCTAATTCCTAACAGATTTATCTCGGTATCCTCCTTTTCTTCATGGTTTTGTGAACCCGCAACATAGTTTTCCTAGAAAGGAGGTCTAATCTGCTGATCTGGTATAGTATTTTTTCTAGTGTTAGGATTTTTCCCAAAGTTTGGGTTTCTTATTGTGGGTGGTTGTTGATTTTCTCATTGAGTTTTTCTTTCCATGTTTTCTAATCTATCCATTATCATTTCTATAATCTTAGCTAAACTATCTATTTTACCATTTGAAGTGGATCTTTCCTCTTTAATGACAACTCTTTTCTCATTTCTCATCCTAGCTTTCTTAGCTAATAAATTTTCTTCTACACTAACAACATTACTTTGCATTTGTTCCAATGTTTCAGGTTTTCTTTCCCTCAACTGGTAAGACATGTCAATGTCAAAACCATCAAGAAATTTGATTAATGCTAGGTCTGGTGGAGGTTTAATATTAGCAGGGATTGCATTGTAGATAATATTGAACCTCGTACAATAATCTTGAACAGACTCATTAGGAGCTCTTCTAATGTTGCCATGTTCAAATAATATTTGTAGATGGTTTTTCTTTCTTTCCCATATATCAATAAATAATCTATGAAAAGCAGCTAAATATGCAATATCATTAGCTGGTAACCCTTTGAAGCATTTTTTAACATCCCCTGTCAATGCTTGGGAAAATAACATCATTTGGACATCAGACTCATCAGTCTCATGCAACTCAGAATAGTCAGTCATTTTGTTCACATGCTGTTGGGTGGTATACTAACCAGTAGCATCAAACAAAAATATTTTTCTTTTGTAATATTGGGGCATGGCATGTAGTTTAGTTGGTAAATCCAAAGGTCCACATCTCTTTGCCATGGCCGAGATTTTGGTTTGACTGTGGGGCAAAGCAGTGGTGCTTGAAGAAGGACTTGAGATGGCTGTAGATGAACTATATGAACTTGAGATGTTTTGTTGGAGAGAAAGATGAGTCATGAATGGTTTAGGGGAATGAACTATGGTGGATATTATAGGTGAGGTGTTAGTAAATGAAGCTGTATTTACAATTTTTGAAGACTCTGTAGAAAGTTCAGAGGCAGCAGTAGTGAGGGAAACTAATTCAACTAATTGTTGAAGATAGGCTTCATCTATATGGTTTATCAAGGTTAACGTTAAAGCGTCTAGTTTATCAAAAGTATCCAAAACAAGTTCATCTAATTCAGGATGTATAGGCACCTTTTTTGACTCAATAAATTGAATAAAATTAGGGTCTATTACAGTTTCATGAATTGAATTTTATGATTTGGTTCTAAGCAAAGAAAGCTCAAATGACAGATCAAACTGAATATCCTCTAAACTTGATAATTCTTTGGGGAGTGAATTTTCTTTAACTAACTGACTACTACTTCCTTGAGTTTCTACCCTTTTTTATTTTCTTAAAGTTTTGTCAGGGTCATCAACTATTGTTGCAGGGTTTGGATCTAGATTTTCCCTAGTATAGTGTGTTCTCCTAGAAGCCATAATTTTAATTATTTTATTTTATTTTATGAAACGTTTTAACAATTCTAAAATGAACTTAAGGTGAAAAAGGTAAGATTTAAGATTTCCTTGAAGTTTTTTTACACCGAGGACTATTCCCTAGTATGGTTTCCAATATGTTATCACTCCAAAATTTCTCTAGAGTTGTTATGAAAAAAATGATAGAGGTAACCACAAACCTACTTTGGAGGTTAGGATCCAGCCTTCCTAATGCTCAGAGAGGGCTCTCTCTTTATGATTTAACCTTGCCTAGTTAATTGATTTTAGGCTAGTTATGATTGTACTTGGGTTTTGATTTCGATTTGGTGGTGGGATCACTCACATAGATGGATAAAGGGATGTATTTTTCCATTGGGCTATGGGGTCAATTGTTAAGATAACAAGACTGGATCAAGGTCTAAAGATAGTGTTTACAGGGCAAGTTAGCTGAGTAATTTCAGATCCTAAGGCTGGATGGTGAAGTGGTTTTCGATTGGATCCAAGGAGCAATTAAGGGTTCCTTAAACTGGATAATGAAGGAAGTGAAAGTGGTCAACTGGGATGGGAGAGAAATTAAGGATTCTCAGATCTGGATATTAGAAGAAAACATTAAAATGATTAACTATTCAAGAAAGAGTGTACTTAAAAAAATTCTAAAATAAATTTCCAGTTAATTCATTCAATTTAGATAACATGCATGTTTGTGAAACACATAAGAAAATAACAATATGACAAAGAAAATACTTCACTGAAGTAACTCAACACATGAATCTTGTAATGCAATCTATTTATTACTGAGTCCAGTCTGCTGACTTGAGAAAAATGATACAGTCAACCCTTAGGTTTCAGATAAATACAACTCTACAAATGTCTAGCAATCCACACTCTATACTTCGAATTATGAAGTATTTATACAAAAATAGTTTACAAAATATCCCAAATTGTCTTGGGAATTAATCTAGGAAAAAGAAATATATTCATGCAAGAAGATAGAGAAAAATGTTCGATTGTTGTATGTTGTCCCTATTTATTTGGTTGTGATGTCTTTATGCTTTGATCTTTTGTTGTTTATTCTCTTCCTTTCTATTGGTCTTCACACTGACTGTTCTTTTTAATTTTCCCTCTTAACTGATACACTTTCACCTGATACTCTTTCATCTGGCTAATATGTCACTTTTCTTTCATTGTGTTGTTTTCACTTTTACTGTGCATTCTTATAGTAGGTCATTTAACTTTTCCCATGTGTCTACATCTGGTAACTAAATATTTACCATCCTCCTGTAGATTTCATCTGCTTCTGTGTACGTGGAAAAAGTGGGTTTGTTCACAAAAAGGTGTTTTACCGCATACTGGAGGTAGAACAGGTTCTCAAAAGTTTGGTATAGAACCTTTCCTCTAGGCATCCCTTTCATAGAAGAATTATTTTCCTGATCCCTTGCCACTTGTCTGATTCTCCTATTGTAGTCCTCTTGTGCCTTTAATTTATCATTTATCACCAAGGGATTCGGCAAACCTTTCTGCCTCAAAACATCAAACTTTACCATGAACTTGTATATAGCCAGCTGCATGGTTTGGCATTCGTCCTCAAGGTTCATCATTAAATTCCTCTTGGTGAGCACCCTTTTCACTTCTATTATTGTGCCAGTCCTATTAGGTATGTCCAGCTCCTGCAACTCATATTTGTTTTTAGAGTTAAGCAAATGGATTGTTCTAGTGGTTTATTCTGGCATGTCTCCCAGTTCAACCTTGACTCTTTGAATTGCTTCTGTAGCCTCTTTGACTAAATAATTTTGTTCAAAAATGACTTGAATGGATGGCAAAATATCATTGACAGAGTCAATGATATTGGCCTATAAATATTCTTTAGCTTGACCAAGTGGCTCCTTTAATGTTAATTCTTTTTCCAAGCTCTTCATTCTTTCAGTCAACCTAGTTGACTTCTGAACTTCATCCTTGTGCATAATCTATGCAAGCTTATTCTCATTCTCTAAAATTATTATATTTTCTTCAAGTTTATTTATTTCTATGGTTTGAATGGACATGTCCTCCATTTCCTTGACCAGTTTGCTTGCCTCATCACTTGGCTGAGTTGCTGCTATTGTCGAACCTGTTGCTGATGTAGATGTTGTTTCAGCTAGAAGTGTTGTAGCTAGTGGAGCTCTAGGAGCCAATGAAGTTTCCAATGTGGATGGTACTGCTGTAGTGACTATTGGAATGGAAGTGGCAGTGGCAGTCTCAAGGCTGGCATGTTTTAGCTTTATCAAACTATCCAATTCCTTCTCCATTTCTTTCAATGGATCATTTAGTTGGAGAATGAGATCCATCATCTCCTCCTGCTAAGTTTGACTTTATAAGACCTCTTTTATATGTGGATTCTCTGAATGAGGCAGTTTCAATTGCTTCTTGAAAGCAACAATTTCCTCATTCTTTTTCCTTTTCAGCTTCTCTGTAGCTTTGACATCATTGGTAGTATACCCAAGCTTAATCACCAAGTATTCCAATGACTTGATTCTATTGTCCTTGGCCTGTGAGGAGGCCTTTTCTAGTTTGTACTGTGTAGTGATATTATCCAATCAACCTTGAAGTTTGTTCATAGTCATAGCTTTATTTGTCATGGTGGAATAGATCATCTCACCTGCCTATTTGTGAAACTCAATTTGGTCAATGGGGTGAACATCCTTGTCCAAAAATTCAAAGTCTATTTTCTTATAGTCTGCTGATGATCTTGGTTGTTGGACTGGAGGTTCCATGAATGTTATTTGCATCTTCCCAGTCTTACTGTTGAAGGCTGACATTAACCTATTTTGATTGGCATGTGTTTGCTTGAAGTACTGGGCATAATTCTCAGCCTTCAGTGTCTCATTCCTCAACTTAATTTCCTTGTACCTCTCTTTAATATCTTTCTCTTTATCCACATGCTTGGTGGATGAAGAGAATTAAATGCTGGGCTATTTCTCAATAAGTTGAGTGTTTGAAGCAGAAGGCTATTGAGTTTCACCTGAAGCTACTAGTCCTTTTCTCCTTCCCACCATTGTGTCAGTGTCAATGATTTCTACTATTCCAATGGTTTGTTCTTGTTCAGTTACAAGATTAAGCTTGGGCCTCTTCCTGTAACTGATCTCAAATTGGTCATTCGTGTTTCCATGGCTGAACTAGAACCTTATTCCCTAGTTCTTTTTGCATTTTTGTCTTCATTGGATAGAGTCTGCAAAATAGGAGGAATATTCATCTGTTCTCCTAGGGATAGAACCTGCAGAAAGGAACTAGTATCAATTTGCTTTTCCACATCTATTAATGTATTCTCCACTTATACTACAGTACTATCCATATCTATCAAAGTGTTTTCCAACCATTCTGACAGGTTGGCAAATCTCTCAATGTCTGGCCGAACATGATGTATGAAAGGACCCAATTTGACTTTGAGCCTTAGTTTATTTATGACTCCATGAGGGTCATATTGCCACATAAAACTATTCTTGAAATTCTTTTTTTGTAGAATCTTATCGACCTCTTGTCCAACTTCCCTATTATTGCAAATAAAGGGGCCTAATTGGTTTTTCATTTTAAACTGGGTCTTCTTCCTAGCTGATAGGAAATTAAATTCATCAGAGTTTATAATCTGCCTAAAGTACTCTAATGAAAATATCCTCATGGGGAGGAATTTGGGTAGTTTGTAGGGAGCTAGTTGGCATCCATATATTCTGATCTCGTTGTGGCCTTGGTATAGATACCAGTGTCCCACTTTACTGCTCATTGTAAATTGTAAAACCCTTTTAATTTCCTGACTGATCGTGGGTTGATAGCTACTGGTTAGCATGTTTATAACAAGATGCACAAATGAGTAATTGAAGTCTTTATAGGAAAAAATAGTGGAGTATTTTTGGATCAGTGGTGTCCAATAGATGACTGATATTGGATTTCCTTTGGTGTCTAACTTCTGAATGTTGACTGGAAATTTGTCTCACTGATAATACAGGAACATGTGAAACAAAAATGAAGAGTATTTTAAGACTCTTTCATTTGGTAGTCTGATAAACTGCTCATGGATTGTGTCTGCTATAAACTAAGCATAGTTGTAAATGGTAGCAGGAGGCTTTCTTGGGAAAACGATAGAAAGGAAATCAAGGACAACCTCATCCACATGTTCATCTATGGTGTACGCTACAATGCATGAGATCATGGTTAAAATTTTTCTTCCTCTCTCAGAAGAAATGGTGGCAGCATATGGAGGACTATTTGTTGGAGTATAAGACTCCTCTATGATGAAGGTCTGAAAAATGTCAGCCTTCTTGGGAAGGTCTAGGTTTATGTAGAGTTCTAGTAAACCTTCAATGGAAAGTTGGGTCTGATTTTGGCTTGGTTGGATTTGCAACATTTGGTTAATGGATTCTGTAGTGATGGTGAATAAAACTTACTCGTGAGGGGTGACTATGGCTCTTTGAATGGGAATGTAGCAAGCTTGGCAGAGGTGGATGATTTCTAGGAATGGGTGTACTTCTCGGAAAAAGTACTTGGGCAAATTGGACTCCCGCGTGTGAATGTCAACACTCTGGTTCAAAAACTTGTCTCTACTCCAGTAGTGGAGTTTTAGTAGGTAGGTAGGGGAAGCAGTGTCCTTGATTTGAAATTCTCTGTCAGCTAATGAAATGTGGTCAATATCCAGGTGAGGGGTTTGCAGGGGTCTTACATCCAAAGAAGTTTGGGAAGCCATAATTGGGTTGATGAATTGAATTATTCTTTCAGTGGTTTCATGAGTGAGGTTTAGAGGCTCTGAAATAGTGGGAGGGTAATTGCAGTCTGTAAAAAAGGGTTTGGTACATATAGTAGGTTTCTCTTCAATTGAGGAAGGTTTTTTAATTAATTTAATCAATTAACCTTTGAGAATTACCATTTATAATTCAAATTTATAGGGTCGTTCTGGTTCTTTCAAGAATACCTATAATTTAATGGTTTGGTGTGCAGATAGGTTTCTGTGGTAGCTGCAGAAGATACTAAGGCTTCAACTGTCAATTGGTTGTGTCAATTGGGTATCTGCATGATCTTTAGGTGGAAAAAGGTCATTGAATTGATCGCTCAGAGGTTCAGGGTGTCACAATTGACTAAGCAAAAGTTTACAACAAAAATGAACAAAAAGAGTGAATTAGGGCTTTTTCAGCCTTTTAACTGATAACGGTTACTTTTTGGCATAGAATTTGGCCAATGAACAGTGGGCAATTTTGCCTTTAGGTGGGGAGGTGGATTTTATCCATATCGCACCGATTTTAGATGGAGGGCAGTATTTTTTGCAAGAACGCGATATAACCTAGTGCTGCCACATAGAATAACAATGCCCATCCAAAACGATGAACCTCACATGCTCTCAAGCTATTAATGGTTGGACGATGAATCCGTGCGCTATGGCTGTTTGCTGTTGGATCTAGGGGTGGGAGACTGAACGGATATCATTTAGTTGAGCTGCACGGATGGAGTCAGGAAAGTGGTTGGCAGGGCCCAAGGTTTAATTACAAAGAATTGTAATTAATTAATAAATAGTGTAGGGATTTAATATAAGTAGTGGGCTAATAAAGGTGGGACCATGGTTTATGTGGCGAGGGTTTTTTAATTGCACCAATGGTTGGTGGGTTAAAAAGGGGTATTAGGGAAATATAAAGTGGGGATGTTAATTACATAATGCAGGGCCATACCAAATAAAAATTTAGGATAAAGCGTTTTTGTGGGTTTTTAAGGGGAAAAAGAAATTAATAATGGGGAAAAGTGATATTTGTAATTGGGGATGGGTTTCACACTAGGGAAAGGGTTTTGGGAAGGGGAGGTGATTTTTGAAGGGTAATTTCTAAGGGAATGTGTGAAACCAAGGGGTAAAGGTCAAAATGAGGGGGGGGGGGGGTATTTATAAGTAATGAATGGATAATGGGGGAAATTAGAAAATAAGTATGTGGGGGTGTAATGAAATGAGGGGAAATTTAGTAAACAAGCTTTGGTGAATATCCTTTTTCTTTCACCATTCCTCCTGCACATGAAACATAGGATTAAGCATGATGAATGTTCTTTTGACTTAGCAACCTTGTGCATTTGAAACATTTCTTCTACCTACCCCATATTTACCATAACATTTTCTCTTCATTTCTTAGGTGCATTTGAGCTTGCTGACCCTTCATTTGTTTTTCTTTTGATAAGCAAACTATCTAATTCTAGCCTTATAAATTCCAATGGCTCAGATTAAACTAATGAGCTCATTCTTATTCTCTACCTAACTACTAATCTGCCAAGGTTAAGTAGTTTTGCTAGATCTTTATTCTATATCTATCAACATGAAATTTAAAGCATGAATGAGTCAAGATTAAGGTATTTGACCATCATGGATTGTGGCAATTTTGACAAGCCGCACACAATCATATTTTGCATAGTAAAGTAAAAAAAAATGGCATTTTAATTTGCAAAATTTCATGATCTATTTTTATTTCTTTTTGGCGTTCATATTTTTCACTTTTTTGATCTTTTTTCTTTCTTTTTGTCCTTTTATTATTCTTTTAGGACATACCCTCTTTACATTTTTCTTAATTTTTAATATGTAAAACATTTTGCAGAAAGCAAAAGTATGTACTATATTACAAGACTAACCATAGCCAATTCAAAATTATGAATCGTATTATTATAGGACCCTAACACAAGGATTGCACACAGTTTTTTGAACATGCCATGGAACTATGGACCTCACTGCACGAGGATCACACTTTGCAGAAAATCAAATCAGATATCCAAGAAAAGCAAAGGCATTTTGACGAGATCATAGATACAATGCCGACCTTAGCACCAGTGCAAAGGTTCACCAAATTACAGGAGGGGAAGTTCATCCAGACCAAAATTGACGAGCTACATCGGAAGGCATCCATCATATCTTCAATGATGCAGCCCTTGGAAAATGAGGCCAGCGAGTTGACACAGATGGTGTTGAGAAAGTTGAAGGTTATGCAGCAGACACAAAGAACCATGGGCCTTGCAGTTAAAGATCCTACTACAGAGAAATTAGTTGAGGAGGTTCATCTGGTTGTTGCGCAGGGAACAATAGATATTCAAACATTGAAGACAGATTTTGGTGGTCTACAGGAAAATATCAAGGCATCACCCGTAGAGTGACTCAAGATGAGTCACGACTTTATGTTGGGGGCCTGTTGGGACAGGGTCTCCTCGGGACAATTTTTTAAACAATTTTGTTATTATTGTAGAGTCTCTGCATTTTGAGGAGCGAAGCATGCATGTCGATAGGAGCCAAAGGGGATTTAGAAAGTTCAAATCCCCTTAGTTCGTGGAGTATGGTTCGTGAACCATGGTATTGTAATAGAATATGATATAAAAATGATTCATAGAGAGTCATAAGGATATCAAGTTAGTGCATAAGTGAGTGATCTAAGTAAGAGAAGTTTGTTTTCTGTACTTAGACGAAGGGGAAGGCTCTTGTAGTTGTGTGCACGAAGACCTTGGTAAGTTTGCAGCTGAGTGCGTGGGCCCTTGCAGCTATGTGTACAAGGGAGAAAGAGTCTATAATAGGATATATAAGTATAATAAAGGTTGTTTTGAAGCATTCTTTGTTTATCTGTGTTATTCCTTACTTCTGAGATTACTGAATGTTCGTTCTATTTACTGCAATTATTTGGAAAAGTACTTAATAGATGCAGGAAAGTGGTAGATCTAGTAGTTAACTTGACGTTATGAATGTTTAGAATAGTTAGAAAAGTGTTTGGATATGTTATCTATTAGTTACTGTAATTTTCAGGTTTCAATAGTTAGGGTTCTCGAAGGTCAGAATAAAGCCCTCAAAGTAAGAGAAACACATCACATAGTCCTTTGGATGTAGAAACTTGGTTCTAGAATCCCCCAATACTGCCTCAGGTGAGACTACAGCCTACACTATGCAGGTTGTTTTCAAAAGGGCTAGTAGTGTAGGGTTTTGTTGGTTAACGCAACTAACTCCGAACCTGGGTCCAAGCCCCCTCAAGCCAAGAGTTGACAGTGAGCCTTCAACTCCAAAATTGCATAGAGCCAGTTGATAACAACCAGCCTTCAGCTTCAAGATTGTGTTGAGCCTGAGAGGCATCGCAAAGCCACTCAACCCAGAAATTGCACAGAAGATGCTTAGTGCATGAGCCAGTGAGTTTCCTAGTCCTGCTCAAAAATGTGCAATCTGTCCAAGCAATCCATGGTAGATTTTCTCAAAAAATAAAGAAAAAGGAAAAAGAGGAAAAAAACATCCCTAGAAAATAGGGATCTATTTTTAGCATCCCGAAGGAGACACTTGAGTTATTTTCGAAACTTCCACCAAGTGTTGAATTTTCCTTGATTTTTTGCCTTAGCGTCATAAACCCTAAAAACAAAATCTATTTAACTGACACTACCAAATCTCATTTTCACATTAGGCCTTGGAGTTCTCGCATTCCTGAGGAGATCAAGGAAGCTTTGGTGCAATCGTCATTGCTTTTTCCGGGTAAGTCTTTCTTTTCTAGTATTTTGCTACTTTTTATATCAATTTTTTTGTTTGCCTTGTGAGAGTGATTTTTCACTCATTCTTTCAAATGACCACTAGTGTTTTAACTTATTTTAGCTTGTAGAAGTGTTGCTTTAAATTTTTCATTCCCTTTCCCAAGTGTTGCATGCATCACCCCGTTTTTGCACTAATGGTCATCATTGTGATGAATCCCTTTACATGATTCATTTTCCTTTAGTTTGATTGATTCATGTACTTCTTTCACTCGCATGCATCATCATTCACTTAGATTTGAACCCAACATCTCACTATCCTTCAGAACAGTTCAATTTCTCACTCCACTTGGGCATATGTGAGCTTCCTTGGCCCAGATCACGTTTTCCCAAGCATGCACTGTGCATTTTTGCAGCTCAAGGCCTCAGCTTTGGATTCTTGAATTTTGTAGAAGTTTCCGAGGCCTGGTTCCAACTGCACACTACACAGTTTCAGGAGCCAACCCCAAGCCTTGGCCATTGATACTGCACAATGCGCAGTATCTCCTGGCCTGTGTCGAGACTAAACTGTGCATTGCATAGTTCCAGTGAGCAAGACCTCCCCATTAACTGCTAGATTTGCTTAATGCAAAGTTCCAGCTTACATCTAGTGAGCTCTGAGAGCCAAGATTGCGTAATCCCTTCCAACAATTTCCCAGTTTGTTGCTTGGTCTATTCTTGAAGTGATTTTGGTTTCAAGCTAACATTTACATGCCATGTGTATCCTCTTTGTCTCTAGGTACAATAGTTATTGATAAAATATCTAGCAATCACAGGTAAGATGTCCTCCAAGAGAAATGCAACAAAGGATATTGTCGAGAGTAGCACTGGGGAAGAAGTTGAGAAGGTGTCAGTGAATTTTCCATTTTATGCAAATTCTTAGTTGTTCATTGAGAAGGGCATGAAGTTAACATGAAAGGAAACCAAGGATATCTTTGCAGATGAATTCAAGTAAGACTTAGAGGATCAGAAGCTTTACATCAATATCCATTGGTCAGGCTTACACAAGGTTACATGCAGGTACCCTGCCTTCCCATGTGTAGAGATCATCCACGGGATTGTCTCACACAAAGATACAGAGACTATGACATTGAGTAGTGCACTGGGATATATATTGCCACCTTCAGGGTAGAGAACCATCATCAAATGTATCATTCACCTCATCCACGGAATCAAGTGGACTCACTTTTCTATGCCACCCAAAGCTTTGTGAACACAAGAGATATTGTAAAGCGATGAGTGAAAGAGTTGTCAAAGTTCGGAATGACACCCAATCATGTTTACAAGACAAAGTATCTCAGGAAGGCTGACTAGTTCTTGATCATATTTTCATGCTGATTATATCGTCAAGAGAGCACAAAGATGTTTCGTGAAAATTGGGTGGTTATGTTGGACTAGCTGGTGAGTAATGGAAATCCATTCAACTAGTTGGATTTGTTGGACCTTTAGTTGAAATTCCATGTGAGTAACATCTAAAATCCGCCCAAATATAGCAAGTGAAATTCTACATGTTTGTGTATATACTTGATGCAATCTATGCCCAACATCAGTTTCCTAGCATGAGTTAAACATGGACACCGAAAGACACTATTATCAACATTTATTGCAAGTTTCTTTCTGACTACAACTACCAAGGAGTTATGGGAAGGCTAACTAACCATTTCATCATCTCGTTATACAAGTTGATCATTAAGCAGAATCCACCTTGCATGTCCCAAGAAGTGATGCATGCAACACTTGACATTGCATATTGGTATGCCTCACCTAGAGGCACCTTCATCAGGATGTTTGGCAGAGAGAAGCCTCTACATGCTCTACCAAGGTATGCCACAGACAAGTTGGTGATGTAAGAGGCCTCATACCACATTTCCATAGGGTTATCATCAGGATTTCATAGGAGAAAGAAGGAACCATGGCCCACCCTTCCTTTGCAGGTTGGATTGTATGAGATTAAGAACTTGAAAGATGCAAATTTCAAAGCTACAAAGATAGTGAAGTTCCATTTCAGCACCAAATACTGTAATCTGTATAATCCCCATGGTATTTTCAAGAATTGTTGTGTGAAGGTGTATTATCAATGGATCTATGGGAAATTTCATTGGCATGAGGAGGACCCTTGGAGATACTGTAACAGTGAATCCAATCTCAATGAGTCGGTTAGTATAGCCACAACTTGGAAAGATGCTTTGCAGGAAACAACAAGATAGGAAGCAACAACAAAAACAACAATAAGTCGAAATATAGTGCATGCCAAAGGTAAGAGGAATATCTTCGAGAACCCATAAGCTAAGAAAAGCTACAAGATGAATGCAGACTCCATCACTAAGAAAGCAGCTTTGGCAGCAGAGGCAAAGATGGAGCAACAACTAAAGAGAGCAAAGAGAAGGAAGAAAGAGAAGAAAAGGTTGGAGGAAGAAGAATGGAATTTGTAGGAAACATAGAAGAAGTTGAAAGAAGAGAAGAAGATGAGAAGGAGAGGGAGGGAAGAGAAGAAGAAAAAAGAAGAAGAAGAAAGGCAATGTGCAATGACAAAACAAAAAACACCCATACAGGCTGAGGAGTCAGATCACCTGATACCTAAAGAAGAGGTTGAGCAGATGCAGTATTGGGAGATTTCTTAGCATATAGAGCAACTGATTGAAGTGATATACATGGAGTTGGGGTAGGAGCCATAGTACCAAGACACTAACCTCATGTAGAGAGTAGTTCAGGTCACCTCTCAGTCTCCACCACCTCCAGTATCAGAACGAGTCTCAAGTGAGCAAGGAGAGGATGTTCTCCATGATGATGATCCGATGATCGATATGTACAATCTATCAATTGATGAGTTGAAAAATAATATTGTATAGGCAGAGAGAAATAATTTCCCGGATGATCATGTGTCACCTACATTCATGAAGGAAAGGTTAATAGTGTCTGATGTAAAAAATAATCTAGTTGTCATGGTCAATGCCAACTTGTCTTATGCAGGTGCCACGAGCTCAAATGGAAAGTTGGTGTTGGCTAAGAATGAACATATTGAAAGGAACTTGCAGGTATCCATGCAACACGAAGAACAATCAAAAGAGTAGAGCACAAGTTCTACAATGGAAGAGATGAGGGAAGCCATACTTGCTAAAGTATCAACACTTGAGACTAGCATGTAGATGCTCTATGATGGATTCATCATTGTGCATAAGGTGGTTGTCCATCTGCATGGCTTACAACAATGTAGCAGGAGGTTTTTCCAAACTCTCGAGGACATATATGTTGCCATCACCCATGTGGAAGAGTGGAAAATGTGGTACAAAGGGGTCCTGATTTACTTGCCTAAGACAATGAAGATGCAGATATACCTAGACAAAGAAAAGGTTTGAATGTTGATCTAGAACTATGAGAAACTCGCCTCGTTCTACAACAGAATATAGGCTTCATATGCATGGTTGTATAAGAGTTTTGATTTCATGGTAAGAACACACAGGATCCCATCAACCAGTTCCCTCACTGAAGATAAGCACAAGAACTAAGTCTGACTAGAGATCAATAGGTACATGGAGCAACTAAGGCAAGAGGCCACCAACAATGACTTGGAGGTGAGTGCAGAAAACATGTAGAAGTACATTGGTGGTCTTGTTATGGTCAAAACCATGCTTCACATGTTCCAGGATGAGTTGGACAATGGTTCCAAGACCATATACACAGAAGCTATGGAGGCAAGATTCCGCTATTAGAAAGACATCATGAAGCCATTTGGGGACATCATCACATAATACCAAGCTTGGCACCTATACGTTACCAAGAAGCATCAAGTGGAGGTCGTTGAGTTGGTCTTTCCCCAAACTTATGACTGATAGTGTTTTGTCTTGTTAGGTTTTCTATAGCCTATTTTTTCTCACATGGGTACATGTGGAAAATGTATATTATTTGTAAATATGTTGTGGGAGAAATTCCAAGTGTCATGAGTGGAATGTGAGCATTCATTATGTAATGTAATGAGTTGTTTGTAATGAAGTGGAAGAGTCATGAGGGTAGTCAAAGAGTCACAAAGGGGAATGTCTAGGGTCACCCCACACTTTGTTTTAACATAACTCATAGAACAGGTTTTTGGGAGACACGATTTTGGCTAGGCTTAGGCTAGAAAAGGCTTGGGAGTATTCTAACATGCCTTGGCTTCTCCAAAAGATAGAGCGAGTATACTTCTTTGGAGGAGCAGATGTTCTTGACAGTAATTTTCCACTATTGGGGCTAGTGGCTGTCAATGGTGTATGTATGGAAGGAACTTTCACTTATAATAATAATAATAATAGAGCCATCACACTTTGATGCACATGTTGTTATTGTAGTTGGACTATTCTAGTTTCTTTAGCAATGTATGTTATTTAACTTGCTCATTTTCTTATGAACTACTTTCTATGAAATTTTATGAATATTGTTGAATGTGTGTTGTTGGATTAACCTGTCACATTGGTTTGTGGACTATTCCACATTTCAACTTGTGATGTCATTTTTCTCGTGTGTTCCTTTCAGGATGCATACTATTACATGATTCTAACTGTCACACTTATTTCCCCCCTCAATGTTTTAGAACCACCATGCATCTCACTTGATTCACTACAAGGTCACACACTGTCTTCCACTCAAAGTTATCATACTTATCTCCAAGCATTACCGTGGAAGGCATTGCATTACCACCCACTGCTGGGACACCTACTCCAAATGGTCTAAGGTCTAGTTGGGACTTCTTACTGCGGAGATTCCCTTAATGTTGGTGGGTTGAGTACAATCAACATTTTTGGTGCTAGAATGAGGGATAGATGACAATTTGAGCCCTTGAAGTGTGTTTCGAATTTATGCACATAAGACGTGACTTATATCACAATCACAACCCCGACATATTTTTCTCACGCTGCTGATTTTGATATGTTTGTGGATTTTATAAAAGAATTGTCAAGATACAAATTTGATGGTGAAAACGGAACACCCATGTTAATTTACACAATTTCTTTTTTGGGCTTCTGTGACAGGAATGATGTCCCCTCAGATGACATTGCTTGTGGGTTGTTCGCTTTCATGTTCGAAGGGCGTGTCAAGCAATGGTGTCACACATTGCCCACAACCTCTATACACTATTTTGGTCACATGTTTAGAGAATTATGCAGTGCTTTTGCTCTTTATGAACATAAATCACTTCATCAGAAAATTTTAAAATGGCGAAAAAAACCTAACAAATCACTTGAGCACTTTTATGATCATTTTCTTCATTACTCTTTTTAATTTCCAAAAGATCAAGTTGAATGAAAATTTCTGGAAGGAAGATTTCAATATCTTGTTTAAATATTTGAGAATTGGCACAAGTTACAAATGTCTGAATCTCTCCCAACATACCTTGGTGTTAGAGTTGCTACATATGGGACAAACGAGGTTGTTGTCCCAAGTGACCCTTCACCCCCTTCTCATAAAAAAAATCTAGCTCCATAGGACAAGGTGGGAGAAGTTGTGAACCCACTATTTTGGAGAATTTGATATTTACAGATAAATACTATTTCCCTAGATAAGTAGCTATATCTAGAACAACAGTTTAAAGTGTTTTAGAATTTTCCTATAATAAATAGATAAGATGAGAAGATAGAAGACCTACTTGTAGTTCCGCTTTCCTCTCGTCTCCCCTATATCAATCTCGTTGCTTGTTCCTGTACTTAATCCACTTGGGAAGTACCCTGTAAATACAACAACAAAAAAAAGAATTGATCAAAGCATATGATCTATTGAATATAAGTGAAAGGAATCAGATGCAATTCACACATCTAAGAATTATGAAACAATACAAACATATGGGAAAAAGGTTCAAACACTTTATTAGATAGAAGAGGGAATTACAACCATTGGCGTCTGATTCAAAGCCATTCCTCTAGCTTGGATCCCATCCACATCACATCAAAAGCATGAAAAAATTGTAGCATTACAATACTTGCTTCAAAGCCAAATTTCATAGCAGCATTATCTCCCTACAATTTAACATAATCTAGCCCCTGGTCACTTAGATGGGTGGTCAATTTATAGGAAGATGAAGGAGGTTTTGTCATAAATGGTGGCACTGAATGGGCTTCCATACTTAGAATTAGTTCCATGGAGGAAGGGATGAGAGAATAGGATGCACCTTAACTCATTCCTCATCCATTTTCAAGCTCATAGGAGTTTCTAGGTGAGGGAACCTTCTGTATGACTCCAAAAGATAAGAAAAACCATATGTGAATTTCGCTCATTCTCGCCCAGCGCAGGTGAAAGGAAGTCTAAGTGCTCTGCAGAGCACCCTAGAAGTGGACTCAACTACTCTGCAACACACCTTCATAAGGGCTTACTTGCGCTGGTCCCTATAGAGGATATTTCTAGATATCTTCAAGTCATGAAACTTTCTGGGAAGGGGGCATTCAAAGGGGTGACTTGTTTAGGGCATGAAGCAATTGAAATTAGGGTTTTATGAGCCCTAAAACACTAATCTGGATGTTGGTATTTGATGTGCCCAAATGGATCTGTAACAACTTCCCCCTAAATCATGAAGTTGGAAAAATGCTAATGTCGAATGAAATGCTTTACGATGTGATGAGGAGGTATCTAAGTGGAAGGTGACCTGCATCAATTACAATAAATATATCATGATATTTGATTTTACATGAATTGCTGAGCGAAGGCATACCCATGCTCAACTTATAAACTTTGATTACATGTACATAAATAGTTGTCTACAGATATAGACCCATGATCGGAATGACCATTAATGTAAAGCCATTGTACATATGATTTAGTTCTCCTAAAATCATAGCCCGGATGGATGAAACTAGATCTAAGGTCTTCTATATCATTCAGTCATTTGCTCAAGGACGAGTCTAACCATGTGAATATGTGATCTGAAGTCGAACATTGGAAGACACTATCTGATTACCAACCAATGATTTAAGTTGTTAACAGATGCGAGAGAAATCGTCGATAATGATAATGATCCTCAAGGTACTGCAGTACATTCTGCATGGTGTGAATGGATGATTTGATGTCGAACACCATACAAAGTCTTTCGGTCGAAGGCCATTGATGTGTGCCTATCACCAGAAGCAAGAAACCTGCCATTGATGCATGCAAGCCTCAAGGTACTGAAAGGGTGTTTCTAAGTCAACTACTTGGATAATGAGCTGATGTCGACAATAAGTCACTTATCGTAGGAGGGCCTTGATGTATCCCACATCAATGACATGAAATGAGTGTAGTGATTTTTGAGATGGAATTTGACTAACGACACAAATTTCAGGAATGGCAGTCATGAAAATGAAGGTTTATGGTATTGCAAAGGATGAATTTTGACTGAATGACTGCTCTTGAACAAGTTGGCGACACTAAAGTGAATTGGTAGCATTGACCCAAAACAAAATGATGGATGGTATGATAGACCAATGGTGTGATAACCATCAAGCTAATAACCCAACCCAGATAGTCACAGTGATGGAGAGAAAGTGTCATGTTCAAGAGTGACCTGCTACCATAAAGTGGTTTCTCCCCTTTTTCCCCTTTTTCCCATTTTCCCCAGTCATTGCTGACCAGTACCTCTTTATTTTTATCAATATTTAGGAGGACAACATATGCCTGTTGTATAATTTCATCCTTCCGGTGAATCCATCGGTATTTGATGTTTTAATGAGTCTATTTAAGGTGAAACTTGTCTTGTCTAGATGGACAAGTTTGTCGCTATTTGATGTTTTAACGAGTTTAACGACAAAGATAACTCAGTCCTTTCCATGTTTAGTGATCTGGATTTAAACAGGAACGCAAAAAATTACAGAGATAACCATATACACAAAGATGCAGCGGAAATAATACTTCACTTCATTAATGGAAAATACTGAAATATGCTTACAACCAGAAATGGAAATAAACCAGCTAGGGCGATGGTAGCTTATCTCTGAGAAGAGATGTGGTGGCTACATGCCTCTGAACTGTGTTACAATGAGGCTCGAAGGCCTGTTTATTGTTGAGAGACAATGGAAAACCCTTAACAATCCAAAACCTAACCCTAGAAGATGAAACACCAAACTGTGGGCCCCGTTTAGGTAAATTGGTACACTAACTTCCCAGGGCCGTAACTTTGGCATACGATCTCCGTTTGACGCGTACAATAGCTTGTTAGAAAGATCTATCCGAGCACTGCCACTTTGGGAGGCAACATTGGTCCATGGGCCCTTGTTGCCCTAGATTTCCAAAAAAAAACATTGTTTAGGGCCTCATAACGGCTCCGGAAGTTCAGGACCCGAAAAACTGCTAAAAATAGTAAGTTGTGCTACAATTAAGGAAACTAAAAATGCTGAGAGAAACAATGGTGGGGGTCCAGGTGGACTTGGCAGGTTGCCACCATTATCCACCTGGATCATTCCTCCCCCCTTAGGAAGCAATGGTCCCCATTACGTTGAGTTCCTCCATGAGATGAGGAAACTTTTGCTGAACTTGTTCCCTGGTGAGACACTTGCCCTGCTGAAGGAGTTGGCCTGCTTTGACAACTCGATACGGTTGGATATTCTATTGGCGAGTGTTCTTGATCTGTGTGTCCATGATCCGATCAGTTGCAGCTTGTTCCATGGAATCTGGATTTAATTCTGTGGGTGTGAGTTGTTCTGCAATGTTGGATGTGTCTAGCAATGGTGGAAAGTATGGCCGAAGGTGGTCCACATTGAACACTGGGTGCAGGCCAAGGAATGGGGGAATGCTGAGCTCAAATGCATTGTCTCCCATAGCCTTACTAATGGTGTAAGGACCATATCAGAGTGGTCTTAGTTTCCTATAGGCTCCAGTATGACATTCCTTTTGCAAATGCAACCAGACTTTGTTGCCCACCTGAAACTTGTGTGGCACCCGATGTTCATCATGTCGCTGCTTGTACTTGGCATTTGATTTCTCCAGAATGTCATGGACCTGCTGGCAAATATGTTGGATGCGCTCAATGAAGCTAGTGGCCTTATCTGTTTCGGACTGGACATGAGCTGAATTTATGTGAGTAGTTGCAAGTGGCATGGCCACATCAATGGGGCATAGTGGCTAGAATCCCAAACCCACCTGAAAAGGGCTATGGCTAGTGGAGCTGTGAAGAGCTCGGTTGTAGCTATGCTGAACATATGGGAGGCTCTCATCCCATGTGCGTGGATGCCTTGAGTTATACATGCACAGAATGTGCACAATCATCCTATTGACAACCTCTGTCTGGCCATCAGTTTGAGGATGGAAGGTTGTGGACTTCGTGAGTTTGGGGTCCAGCATTGACTGGAGACTGGACCAAAATGTGCTGAGAAACCGACTGTCTCGATCTGAGATGTTAGACTGTGGGATCCTGAAGTGCACCCGCACTCGTTCAAAGAAGAGTTTAGCAGTGGCTTCTGCTGTGATATTCTTCTTGCAGGCCGCCATAATGGCCATCTTCGAGAACCTGTCGACGACCACAAAAACACAGTCATTTCCATGATTAGTGGAAGGAAGGCCTGGCATGTAATCCATGGAGATGGATTCCCAAGGTCGACTAGGGGTAGGCAACGGGGTATAGACGCCGTGCTTCTTGATGGTCGGTTTGACAATGGCACATGAAGTACATGATCTAATGTACTTCCCAACATCCTGTCGAAGATTCGGCCAATAGAAATAATTTTGCAGTACTGCCATTATTTTCTCGACCCCGAAATGCCTAGCAACCCGACTGTAGTGTGCTTCCCAAATCATCTTGGCACGCTCGCTTGAAGGAACACAAAGGTGACCCAGGTGGCATAACAAGGCATCCTAGAGGTGAAAATCTGGAACATGTCGACCCTCCAAGAGTGTCTGGTATGTGTGGCCGAATTCTGGGTCGCTTTTGTAGAGAAGTGGCCAATCAGAAGTCTTGTGCCCACAAGAGTTGAGTATGGTGGTTAACGCCATGATCGGTGGTTGACTAAGGCAATCTGAAACATTATTGGTGCTGCCCTTCTTATACTTGATATTCAAGTGGAACTGTTGCAGGTATGTAGACCACTTCTGATGGCGATCATTATGTAATTTCCCTTGGGTCTATATGAACTGTAGGGGTCGGTGGTTTGTGTGGATGACCGTTTCCTTCCCCAAAATGTAATGCTTCCATTGTTGGCAGGCCTGTACAATGGAATACATCTCTTTATCATAAGTGGGGTACTTCCGGACTGTGTCTGAAAGTGTTTCACTGTGATATGCCACTGGATGTCCATGTTGAGTAAGGACTACCCCAATAACATAGTCAGAGGCATTTGTCTTGACCTCAAATGGTTGTTGTAAATCTGGTAATGCGAGCACTGCTACCGTGCAGAGGTGATCCTTCAACTCCATGAAAGCCTTCTGTTGAGATTCGGACCAAAAGAATTTTGCTTTCGCCCCTCCCATGGTGACTTGACTCAAGGGCCAAGTAATATGAGAAAACCCCAACACGAACCTGCAGTAGAAATTGGCAAGTCCTAGAAAGTTGCGAAGCTCTATTAGAGTTGTTGGAGATGGCCAATCCCGAATGACTTGGATCTTGGCTGGATCGTCTAGCACCCCCTGTTCATCAATGATGTATCCCAGATACTGAACCTGGGCCATGCCAAAAGTGCATTTCTCCAAATTGGCACATAGCTTGTGTTGCCGCAGTGTTTGGAGAACCTGACGGATGTGGTGGAGGTGCTTTTCCCAACTCTAGCTGAATATTAGAATGTCATCCAAGTATACTACTACAAAGGAGTTGGTGAATGGCCGCAAGATGTCATCCATTAGCCTCATGAAGGTTGCAGGAGCATTCGTCAATCCTAAAGGCATAACCAACCATTCAAAAAGGCCCTCCTTGGATTTGAAGGTAGTCTTCCACACATCAGAGGGTTCGATTGGTACCTGGTGATATCCTTACTTCAGATCGATCTTGCTGAAATATTTCGCCCCCTTTAGTTGGTCCAGGAGGTCATCAATCTACAAGATCAGGTACTTATTACGGGCAGTGATCTTGTTCAGCACCCGATAGTCAATACAGAGTGTCCACGTCCCATCCTTCTTCTGTACCAACACGATCGGGTTCCCACAAGGCGATGAACTCGGACGGATGTGACCTTTCTGCAGGAGCTCCTGAATCTGCCTCTTGATTTCATTGTTCTCTAGAATGGAGCGCCAATAAATTGGTCCATTGGGTAGCGGCACACCTGGGGTCAGATCGATGGAGTGCTTGACCTGACAGTGCAGAGGAACCCCAGCAGGGGAGGTGAAGATGTCCTCGTACTCCTCCACAACCTTGTCCATCTGTAGTTGTCGTGCAGAGGGATCCCGTCTGGATGTCGCGGCCACCATCTTCTTCTTTTCTTGAGGGTGTATCATCAGGAAAACAAATTTCCTGGTTTTGGAAATGATCTTACTGCATTGTTTTGCAGTAGTCAAAGAGATGGCGGTAGGTGGTGCTACCTCTGGTATCCTGTACAACTTATTTTCCAATGTAATAATAACAGCACGGGGCCTTGATTCATACATAGCATGTCGCTTCCACAAGTATGGTTGTCCTAATAATACATCACAAACTTCAAGGGGAGCAATGTCACACAATACCTCATCCATGAAGGGCTTGATGTTGTATGGAAGGCGACACTGCTGGCTCACGCGAAGATCTCATCCTTGGTGAAGCCACCCAATGGTGTATGGTTATGGATGTGCTGTGGTCGGTAAGCCCAATCGCTTCACGACCTCTGTCGAAATGAGGTTCTTTTGACTCCCGCTATCAACAATGAACTGTATCGGGGAGCCCTTTACCCACATCTGGGAGTGGAAGAGACGCTCCTCCTCCTCTGGATGTTCGGGTTCATTTTTCTGGATCTTGGCAGTAGCAACAGTGGCGTTGGGATCCGCATCAATAATCTGCTTCCCTTTGTCATTCCCCTTATCGGGTTCTGACTCAGAGTCGGAACATGCATCTGATTCTGAAACCTTTAGCTCAGCCACCAGTGACTGCTTGTCCCGACACTCACTTGTGTTGTGAGTGGAGCTCTTATGGAATTCACACCATTTTCCCGTGTCCTTTTTCGGCTTCGCTGCGTTGTTCTTTGCTTGCAGCTTCGGCGGGTTGTCTTGGGCTGTCCCGCCTTGGCTTTGTCCTTTGTTCTGTGGTTTAGGGGCACCTTTCCCTGCTTTGGATTCACATATCCAAAGTCTCGCTTCTTTTGTTTAAACTTCTGCTCGACCTTGACGGCATATCGGTATGCTGCGCCGAGCGAGGAGATGTTCAGGAATTGTATTTCTTCTTGGATGTACTTGTGCAGCAGCCATGGTATTTGAGTATCAAATGTTGTTCCGAATCCTTGATACCCAACTTTGCGTGAAGGGTATGGAAAAGATTGGTGAACTCTGGCACGTCTTGGTCCCTTCCCTGCCGCAGCGTGGTCCACTTTATGTATTCATCCTCATAGCTTCCGACAAGGTAGTACTACTCCTTGATGGCATCTTGGAAGGAATTCCAGGTGGGTGCGGCTGAAAATAGTGAGCCAGTACTTTCATCCTTCTGCTTGCAGTAGGTTTCCCACCAGTCCTTGACGTGGCCGGCTGCTTTGAGAAGAGCGAAAACAATATTTTCCCGACTCGAAAATTCATGAACAGAAAAATAACCCTCTAGCAGATTTAACCATTTATCTACGACATCTGCGTCTATCTGACCTTCGAATATGGGGATTTCAAAATTAACTTGTACCTTAAAGGGCGTGGCATTTCCAGAGTAGCTGCTGGAAGCCGACGCGTCGCTTCTGGGTAGCTGCTGAAGGATCTAGGCAAAGCTATCCATCATCGCGTTCTGTTGTCGCTCGAGGGCTTCTTCGAGCAAGATTTTGATGGGATCTCCTGCCCCCTCGTCTTTCTTCTCATCTGCCATGGGAGGCCATCGGGATTTGCGAGGCTGGTCTTGCAAAGGTTCGACCAGTTCAAGCCCTAACTCCTTATATCCCGACCTTGTTGGGGACATGCAAAGAAAAACAGAGAAAAAGAAGACCTCTCTTATACCATTGATCCGGATTTAAATAGGAACGCAAAAAATTACAGAGATAACCATATACACAAAGATGTAGCGGAAATAATACTTCACTTCATTAATGGAAAATATTGAAATATGCTTACAACCAGAAATGGAAATAAACCAGCTAGGGCGATGGTAGCTTATCTCTGAGAAGAGATGTGGTGGCTACATGCCTCTGAACTGTGTTACAATGAGGCTCCGAGGCCTATTTATTGTTGAGAAACAATGGAAAACCCTTAACATTCCAAAACCTAACCCTAGAAGATGAAACACCAAACTGTGGGCCCCGTTTGGGTAAATTGGTACACCAACTTCCCAAGGTCGTAAGTTTGGCATACGATCTCCGTTTGATGCGTACAATAGCTCGTTAGAAAGATCTATCAGAGCACTGCCACTTTGGGAGGCGACATTGGTCCATGGACCTCTGTTGCCCTAGATTTCCAAAAAAATGTCGTTTAGGGCCTCAAAATGGCTCCGGAAGTTGAGGACCCGAAAAACTGCTAAAAATAGTAAGTTGTGCTACAATTAAGGAAACTGAAAATGCTGAGACAAACGATGGTGGGGATCCAGGTGGACTTGGTAGGTGGCCACCAATATCCACCTGGATCATTTAGAGAATTTGAAAAGGGACAAAAAGAAAACTCCACAAGTTCTTTTTTGTAAATTAATCTCTCAAGCCTGAAAAAGCATAAAATAATACAAGAGAGATGTCATTTCCAATCCATTAACGGGCTAGAAAGGATAAATGCTCGACAATCTTTTCATGTTTAGAGAGTCTGAAAAGAGCTTAAAGAGGACTCCACTTTGAGGAATGAGTGGTGTATAGGATAGAAATTGGTTTCGATGATGCTGAAACTTCTCAAAACATGTTGATTTATGTGAAGAGGCTAGATGATAAGACCACTCATTGCAATTGTTCCTTAAAAAGGGTATAACAACCAAGTGAAAGCATATGATCAGCCAAGCAGATAGTGATGATGGAAGGAGAAAAACCAAGGCTCATCTAACAGAAAGAGCTGATAGAATGGCAATCAACAGTGTTAAGAAATGGTTCATTTTTAGACAAGATTGAACCATAAGGAAATATACTTGGATTCAGTTTCATGTTTACAAAAGCTTGAAATGAAAAAACTATGCTTGGAACTAGTTCATTTTTACACAAGCTTGCAACAAGGAAAAACATTGCTTGAAACTGGTTTCATTTTTTACACAAGCTTGAAATGAGGAAAAACTATGCTTGAAATTGTTTTGCATGCCCCCAGCATCATGAAAGGGAGAGTCTCCGGTAATAAGATGGAAGTCACTACGGTGAAGCATGACGGTTATCCAACACCTTTTTGGCTTCGTCCAGATAGGGACAAAGGTGGATGGGGTGATTCCCTTCACATAACCTACATGGAAACTTAATTTTACCACTAGGTGCATGCCCTCAAAGCTTCATTACATTCACCTAAGTAGACTACTCGTGGTGACCAGGTGGACGAAATGAAGGTTCTTTTACGAGATCAAGTGAAAGACTCAACTAGGATTTTACGAGATCTAATCAAAGACTTGACTTGGTTGGGACCTTGTTTCATTTTTTAATGAGCTTGACACAATACAAGGAACTCTACTCAGATTCCTTGTTTCATTTTTTTACGAGGTTGACACAAGACCAAGAAATATCCTCATACTCCTTGTTTCATTTTTTAACAAGGTTGACACAAGACAAGGAGCTATCCTCATGGGAGTTGTTTCATTTTTTAATGAGATTGACACAGTAAAATAACTATCCTCATATCCTTTGTTTCATTTTTTAATAAGGTTGACACAAGACAAGGAACTTTCCTCATTGGCATGTTTCATTTTTTAACGAGGTTGACACAGTAAAATAACTGTCCTCATTGGAGCTTTTGATCACAACTCATAAGAAGTCATGAAGGAGAGATCTGGTTCCAATGCCCCCCGGTACATGATTTACAACATCACTCAATTGATCGTCAATTGGTGTAGGTATGGAATGAGTTACCACATAATTAACCCGTGGTGGGGATGATACCATTGGTACACAAGGACCACTTAGGGAAGATGGTTAACTGGAAGCCATATTTGGACTGGGAAATGAGAGCTAGTCAATGGTGACAATTATGCCTTCATGCGGGAAACACATCACTTGAAAGAGTGTTGAAATAATAGCTCCCATGTCATAAACATAGTCACGCCCAAGAAGTAAATTGTAATCTAAAGGGCCTGGGACTACCATTACATTTAGATAGAAAATTTTTCCTCCCAAGGTAATAGGTAACTGAGGGAGGATCCCTAATGGTTGAATGGTTCCTCTGTTAAAAGCCAACAGATTCTGAGTAACAGGCACAAGTGGCAGCGAACCGAGCGCTTGCTAGGAAATTGGGGAAAGGATACTCACAGATGCACCTTCATCTATAATAGTTCCCGATACAATCATATTACAAACCTGTACTATGATCTAGAAAGGCACATAAGAAGGAAGACGAAATCCTGCCATTCGATTCCAATCAAAGGAAGTGATTGGACTACTTGGAAAGGGTACTATAGAAATAGGAGAATTAACCCCTTGAGTAACGAGAGAGGGAGGATCTTCCTCCTATTTTAATGGAACAGGAGGAATGCCCCCAAGCACATTGGAATCTAAAGAAACAAAAATAACTTGAGTGGTATCATATTCACTCTCTTCGGGAAAGGTACAATTAGCTGAAGGTGAAATCGAGTCAACTGTTACCTTGACTTGTTGATTTGGGTTAGGTATAGACTCATAGGATTCACTTTCAGAGAGAGTGGGTTTGACCAACAATTGATTTTGGTCAGTCAATTAATCAACTAGATAGTTTCTTGTAACACGATGGAAGTCGCTGCGGTGAAGCAGGACGGCTATCCAACACTTTTTTGGCTTCGTCTAGATAGGGACAAAGGTGAATGGGGTGATTCCTGTTGTGGGGGAAAGTATCCAACTCGGAATGACCCTAACCCACTCTAAGGGTGACAGTTCCTTAGCAACAGCTGAAAGCAAAGCTATCTAAAGTTTCTTCTTTATGACATGCAAGAGATAAAAGGAAGAGATCCACTTACCGATGTCTTGCGCAAATGGTCGATCCAATCTCCTTTGATTGCCGCTTGCTCCCAGCTCCAAGTCTTTTCACGGGCCCAGCTACACGAGATCCTGCAAACAAGACAAAGAAAGGAAACTACAAGGGGCATGCATTCATAACTGATTCAAGGATTAGCATAAATCAAATATGCAAGTAAGACAATACGTCATTGAAACACATGCGAATAGAAGAACCTCAAATGCTTTATTAATATATGGAAGTAAGGTTCAGGCGGTGATACAACCATGAGAGGTCCAATCCAGCATCACCTTCCCGACGGAGAGAAATCTCTTCTTCACCTCCCTCAAGCAATCACCCAATGCTCACAACTGTAAACCAACAACAATTCTTTGCACAAAATTCCGCCCTCCCAGATCCCATGGGATGAGATCCTTATATAGAGTTTTGGAGTGAAGATAAGTCAGCTTGATGTGTGACTTGTTGTCCTCTTCAACTCCAGTTGTTCTTCAGTTCTTCACTCGGAGTTTCTGTCTTCCACTTGGAGTTTTAGAAGCTCTTAACTCATCATTAGGCGAATCTTATCATCAAGTGTCTTTTTAGAAGCTTCCTGGGCACTGGCACTTTGAGAAAAAGATTCCTCCACATGTCCAAGTACGCCCAACGCAGGTAGCCTTTGTTCTACTTGCTATGCAACGCAGGTAGCCTTTGTTGTACCTGCTATGCAGCGCAGATGCCTAGTGGAGCAGCTGCAATGATCCAAAACTGACCTGTTTTTGAGTGTTTTTCAGTGGAGAACTGTTTTGCAGTGCTCTGGTTTGCTGACCTTGTTCCTCTAAGGGTAAGAACAACTTGTTTAGGGACTTTGGATCCCTCAGATTATTGACATTTCATGCTCTATGCTGTAAGGCACAAAAATGTCTATAACAGTTGCCCCCTAAAGTATGAGGTTGTTTATCGGGTGAAATGCTTTATTAGGAGGATCCGAAGTTCATTCAATCGCCGGGAGGTGACCTGTAAGAAAATACAATACAATACATTATATTTTCATACTTTCTTTTCATGATCTAGCCGAGGCAGGCATTTCCCATGCTCAGCTTTATAAATACATTTGCTGTACATAAACAGACGATCGTCTGATAATAGACGGATAATTCTCTGCTTTTAATTATCATCCTTTTAGTAGGATGATCATCTGCTGCACATGTCTATGTCTTTATCTCCTGAATATATATCGCAGCCCGGATGGATGAAACTAGATCCGGGGTCTTCAAACTTGTCCGATCTTCACATTAGTACAAGTCGATCCATGTGAGAATTTCTTGAAGTCGAACATGGAAAGACATCGCTTGATTACCAGTCAATAATGTAAATTGTTAACAAGCACGAGAGGAATCACCGATAATGATGATGACCCTCAAGGTACTGCAGCACAATTCACGTGGTGTGAATATAGGATCTGACGTCGAACACCACGTAAAGTCTCCTGGTCGAAGGTCATTAATGTATACCTATCGCCGGGAGTGAGAAACTTGCCATTGAGGCATGCAAGCTTCAAAGTACTGAGGGGGTGTTCCTAGATCAACTTCTTGGATAATGAGCTGATGTCGACAAGAAGTGATCCATCAAAGGAGGGCCCTAATGAATCCCACATCAGTGACACGGAACGGAGCTAGTGATGATTGGTGAAAACAATTTGTGAAATATGATTCAGGGTGGCGGTCATGGAAGGATGAAAGATGATGTATGGTAGTGGATGGGACCTGGTTGACACATTCTGAATGACATCTCTTGAACATGTAACGACACTGATGTGATGGATCGGTAGCATTACCCCATGTATGGATGGTATGGCGAGACCATGGTGAAGGGACCGGTGAATGATAATAACCCAACCCGATATTTACGGAGGCAAAAGTGTCATGTTCAAGAGCGACTTGCTACCATTAAGCTTTGAGGTTCTCCCCAATTTTTCCCCAGTCATTTCTGACCAGTACCTCTTTATTTTTTGACAAGCTTGAGGAGGATAACATATGCTTGATCTATAACCTGCCCTTCGGGCAAGCCCATCGCTATGTTTTTAATGAGCCTAGCGATAGGGAAACTCGTTCTTATCTAAGGACAAGTTTGTCGCTATCTAATATTTTTAACGAGCCCAGCGACAAAGACAACTCGGTCCTTTTCATTTTTAGAGAGTCTGAAAAGTGTACATAAAGTAGACTCCAAGGGGTCCTTTTTCGTCATCTAATCCCTTAAGTCCGAAAAAGTATAAAACAATACAAAAGGGATGAATGTTCGATATCTTTATCGAGCCGAACTAGACAAGCGCTCGATCTTTTTGTGCAATAATCCCTCAGGTCCAAAAAGATTAAAATCTAGAGGAGGGATAGCTCTTCCGGTCCTTTTAACGAGCTGGAAGGCCAAAACTCGGCAAACTTTTCATATTTTACGAGTCAGTGAAAAGAGCTCAAAGAAGACTCGTCTTTTGAGGAACGAGTGATAAACAGGGATAGCAGCAGATTCCAGGTACAGGTTGGAATTTTCCAAATCACGGCAGTATTACAAGGATGGCTAGGTGGAATCACTCTTCGTAGCTGTTCCTCAAAATAGGTAAACAATCAAGTGGATGTGAATGATTGGCCAAATGAAAAGTGGAGGTGACGGTGCACAAACACGACCAAGGCTTTTATGGCTGATGAATTTACGGTCTCAGATGTTTATTTACCGGTACTGGGTTCATTTTTTTTTAAAGAGCTTGAATTCACCAAAACACTGCTCAATCTTATGTTTATTTTTTAACGAGCATGAACTATGCGCTAAAACTGCTTGGTTCTTGCGTTTATTTTTTAACGAGCATGAACTCTGCCAAAACTGCTCCTTTTTACCAGTCATAAAGTAGTAAGGTCTCATGGAAGATTCCTATTTTTTAAGGAGCTTCATCTCCCTACGCTTTGCTCCATATCCTCTCTTTATGCAAGCTGGGTATCGGCCCATCCTACGGGTTAGAGGGGTTAGTCCTACCTAAAACTAAAAGGCCGCCCGTGCTTGCATTCCAAGAGGTTTGCATGCCCCCAGGTATAAGTTGAATTTCAAGGTTACCCCTCAATTTGCAGGTAAAACATTCGTTTTACCGGGAGAGGCCTACCTCTTTCTGGTTACCCAAAGAATGGTTTTATTTGCAGCCACAAATGAAACTCTTTCTTCGGCGATGTCTATCATTAGGGTACACAAAGATGGTTACAATCTGTGGCAACAACAACGTCTCTATCTTTGGGGGCTGCCCCTACTTATCCTTTAAAACATTTGTTTTAATGGGTGAGGCTGGCCTTTTACCCAAAGCCGGTACCTACTTGCTGCCACAAACGGATCCCCTTCTTTGGTAGAGCCTACCTATTTAGACAAAGGTGAATGACCTTTGTCAAACAAGTAACCTTGACAGAAGAATCCTTTTCCAGAACAACCCCATCCCTAACAGCCCCTTCTGAGAGTCCAACTCTCTCTTTGTCTTCTTGTCCTTCTTCTCCACGAAGATAGCTCAGAGGAAGATTCTCAAAGATGAAGGAGGGGGACGGGGTACGGACTAGTCATATTCTTCCGTGGAAATTCTACTTTACACCTAAGGTTTTTTCTGCCTCCAGAGCAGACCAGGATGCATGCCCCCTGGGCTCCTGCGTTCCTTTCCCGAATCACTCGCATTCATCAGGAAGAAGAACCGGGGAAAGAGACCTTTCTTGATCGAAAAGACCATTGAGGATAGGTATGTGACTATTCGCGATGCGTGATCCCGGAAATGAAAGTTGGTCTACGAGTTTGACCATTCTTCCTTCGTGTGGAAAACACATTATTCGAAAGAGTGAGGAGACTATTGCTTCCATGCAATATATGTAGTCTCGTCCAAGGAGTAGGTTATAATCCAAGGGTCCTTGGATGACCATCAAATTCATCTTGACGGCCTTCCCCTTCAAGGTAATAGGCACATTAGGTAGAATCCCTAATGGTCGACTGGTTCCTCTGTCAAAACCTGAGAGATTTCTTGTCTCAGGCAAAAGCGCCGGGCAACCCAGTGCTTTCCAAGCAATAGAGGACAGAATACTCACAGATGCCCCTTCATCAATGATAGTTCCAGCCATCACCATTTGGTATATTTGGACTATAATTCTAAATGGTATACTGGCTGGTAACCGGGGTCTGCCTAGTTGGTTCCAATCAAAGGACACAACTAGGTTGCTTGGTGGTGGGACCGAATATACGGCCGGATATGATCCTGACGACGCTCCTTCCTGTGATAAAGGAGTGGGCACATTGCCCTGATGTTCATCAGAATCGGTGTTGATGAAGAGAACCTGGACGGTGTCATCCTTACTCTCTTCGGTGAGGGTGTCAACTGAAGATGAATCCTCAGTGACTGTGGTATGTGAAGATGAAACTTCTGAAGGGAGAACCGGGTCAACTGCCGTTTTGACCTTTGGACTTTCGTCCGGTCCGAATTCAGTAGGTTCACTTTCAGCGACTGACACTTCAGCTGACCCTATGAGCAGGGCAGCTGTATTTTCGACCAACGAAGGACTTGGCACGAGTTTTTGATATCCAGGAGGAAGTAGCACCGGTGCCACCGGTTGATCTTCCAAAACTCTCTTGGCTTCATCTAAAAAGGGACAACGGCGAAGGGTGTGATTGCCTTCACACAGTTCGCAGGGGAATCTCATTCCCCTTCGTCATCTAGGACCTTCACTTTCGCTGGTCGACGGTAAGCATTCAACCTGGTTGTCAGAGGTTGACGCTTCCGGATTGTGCAGACGAGGGGACCAGTCCCTTAGTATCCGGGGAATACTGGGACAATCACTGTGGAATTGGTTCCCTCTACATATGACACATGGCGATTTGGGCCCGGTCCGTGCTGTGTGTGGGTTTTCGTTAGATACCTTCTGCTTGCCCCCAGGCGCCTTTGGCTCCTTCTGCTTCTTTTCTTTCTTCTTCTTTTCCTTCTTCTTTTCTATGGGAGCTCCGCTTTTGGCGGCTTGAACTTTCGAAGAAGAAGGATCGGAGGAAGGCGTATAAGAAGTGGAAGGCTGGAGGGTAGCTCTAGACGGGTCTAACTGTTGACTCGACTGTTCAGGAACCGTGGTGGTCTGAACTACAGCGGTTGAGAATAGCCAAACTGGCAGGCCAATTGTCAGTCCTGGAAGCGACAATGTGGCCATGTGGGGCGCACCAACTTCTCCCCAAGAGGAGAAAGGGCTAGGGGTCCCATCATGCGGAATCCATTTGTTGGTGTGCTCCATGTTCTCAACTTTAAGATCAACGTAGGAATCAGGGGTAATTATGTTCCGTTTAAGATGAATTTTATATGACGACGCTTTTTTAAGACACAACTTGCTTTTTCACTTTTTAAGAGTCGAGAAAAAGCTAAAGATGACTCTAGTCTCCTTCGATGTATTAACGAGCCCGAAGTGACAAATGCTCGGATGGACATTTTCAGTTATAGAGTTTGAAAAAGGCCAAAAGAAACTACTCTGGAGTTCTAGGCAAGGGTGTGCCAAACCTTTCGCGAAACCACAGAATACGTTTTACGGTACGAGTGGTCGATCTTCGTGAATGCTGTGTTCACTGCATCGCGATTAGTAGGGCGGCCGACATGGCTTCCTATGGATAAAGGCTTTGTTCCTATAGGGGTCCCCCAATATACGCGACGGTACGCGGGGGCACAAGTCCGTATTAGTGCTATCGTCCCTCAGGAGGAATCACCCACCTTCATAGAGATCGATAGTCGCTATGTTTAACGACGCCGGTTCACGTCTCTACCTAGACCTCTACTGTGTTTCGTTATGTTTCAAAGCGTTGTTAGATAAATTCAGTTCTTTTTAGGTTGATCTTGCTTAGCAGTTTGCCTTTATGGATCACCACGTGATGTATGAGACAACTCCTAAATGCAGTCTAAGAATGATAAGCAAGCTTTTTCAATCCTTTCAACTTATGAAAACCTTAACTACTGAAGGAAAAGAAAGACATCATCTTTTCAAACAGATCATAGAGCACACACTGATGCACTTTTCCTAAATCGACATGCAAACTGTCAAAATGCACATGCACAATGCAAGTATTTCTTTTCTTCTTTCTTAATGTTTGGTGTATGACAAAAAGAAAGCTGTTGTACGATTTCGAATTCAATTTCAAGCGAAAACAAACAAGTATTGTCCAATAATCAAAAGAACACCTTAAGATTTACTCGTTTCAATCACAAGAAATACTGAGATTCGAACCATATAACGAAAGCAAATGCTCAAGCAGCTATGAACAACAATAAACTAACTCTTAGAATCACAACGACACTTTCTCACAGGTCTAGATTCAAGAGGTCATAGCAAGACTAGTTCACTTTCGCTATGGGAAACTGTGAATGACAGCAAGAAATACAATAAGAACAATCACGGTTTCTTCATACAACTGAGGCGGAATGAATGAAAAGAGAAGTGGTTTCAGCTGGGTATACAGGTTGACAACAGGCTGCAAAAACAATACTGAAAACTGGGCAACAGACAGTGGGGAATCCCAGTTGCACAAGGCAAAACTGGATCAGCGCAGGTGCTGCACTGTCAAACTGCGATGCAGCGCAGGTAGCCCCTTCGGGACCTGCGTTGCAGTGTAGGTAGCCTTTGTTGCAGCTGCACTGATGAGACAACTCTCGTCTCTCTCAGATTCCGGGTCACAGTTTGCTCAAAAATCAACAGTTTTTGGCCAAATCAGAGGCTATCAGTCAAGTATACACTAGAGGATGATTGAGGGAAGATTAAAACTATCACAAAGAGCTACAAAGAGTCCTTGTGGATCAGCTCTTCAGATCATAAACATGCCCAGCACTGGGCTAGAGTAGCTGCCCTCTACTTTGCATTCGAAGGACTCGAATGCAGTTCGATTCGGTACTCCCTTTGTTTAAGAAATGAATAGCAAGAAACACAAGCTACCAACAAGACATGATCCCCAGCGGAGTCGCCAGTCTGTTGTGGGGGAAAGTATCCAACTCGGAATGACCCTAACCCACTCTAAGGGTGACAGTTCCTTAGCAACAGCTGAAAGCAAAGCTATCTAAAGTTTCTTCTTTATGACATGCAAGAGAAAAAAGGAAGAGATCCACTTACCGATGTCTTGCGCAAATGGTCGATCCAATCTCCTTTGATTGCCGCTTGCTCCCAGCTCCAAGTCTTTTCACGGGCCCAGCTACACGAGATCCTGCAAACAAGACAAAGAAAGGAAACTACAAGGGGCATGCATTCATAACTGATTCAAGGATTAGCATAAATCAAATACGCAAGTAAGACAATACATCATTGAAACACATGCGAATAGAAGAACCTCAAATGCTTTATTAATATATGGAAGTAAGGTTCAGGCGGTGATACAACCATGAGAGGTCCAATCCAGCATCACCTTCCCGACGGAGAGAAATCTCTTCTTCACCTCCCTCAAGCAATCACCCAATGCTCACAACTGTAAACCAACAACAATTCTTTGCACAAAATTCCGCCCTCCCAGATCCCATGGGATGAGATCCTTATATAGAGTTTTGGAGTGAAGATAAGTCAGCTTGATGTGTGACTTGTTGTCCTCTTCAACTCCAGTTGTTCTTCAGTTCTTCACTCGGAGTTTCTGTCTTCCACTTGGAGTTTTAGAAGCTCTTAACTCATCATTAGGCGAATCTTATCATCAAGTGTCTTTTTAGAAGCTTCCTGGGCACTGGCACTTTGAGAAAAATATTCCTCCACATGTCCAAGTACGCCCAACGCAGGTAGCCTTTGTTCTACTTGCTATGCAACGCAGGTAGCCTTTGTTGTACCTGCTATGCAGCGCAGATGCCTAGTGGAGCAGCTGCAATGATCCAAAACTGACCTGTTTTTGAGTGTTTTTCAGTGGAGAACTGTTTTACAGTGCTGTGGTTTGCTGACCTTGTTCCTCTAAGGGTAAGAACAACTTGTTTAGGGACTTTGGATCCCTCAGATTATTGACATTTCATGCTCTATGCTGTAAGGCACAAAAATGTCTATAACAATTCCCTTCACATAACCTACAGGGAAACTTAACTTTACCCTTCTTTCCTTGAACTTTATTATCACTACTTGATGGTGTGTCACTAGCATGATCTCGAGAAGTTAATGACACAAGATGATGTGAACGAGAAGACCATTCTTCTAAGATTTGAGGAATATCAGGACAATTTTGAAGAAGATGGTCTCCCGTACAAATTTTGCATGGATATCAAACTTTGTGAGGCTTGACGGATGGTTTCTCATCAGATGTTACATTCAAAGAAATGGTTGCTTGGTTGCCCCTCTGCTGAATTTGCTTCTTCTTCTTCTTATTCCCTTTATTCTTCTTCTTAGCCACCTAGTTACTAGTACCAATACTTTCACCAAAGGAAGAGGAAGAAGGGGAGGAAGAAACAACCGAGGAAGAAGGAAAAGGGTCAAATTTAGGATCAACTGGAGGTTGATTTTGTCCAATTGGAGGTGTACTCAATTGAGAAGAAATCATGACATTTCGAACCAATGAGGTTAAAAACAACCATACTAGCAAGGCAATGGTAAATTCCGGAAAGGACAATGTAGCCATATAAGGAGCATGGATATTTCTGAAAGGAGGAAAAGGACTAAGATTCCCATTAAAAGGAATTCCTTGATCGGTGGACTCCAGATTTTTCGCCATATTTTTCAACCTACAATAAACTAAGGAGTCAGCATGGAGGATGTTATCCATGGTCAATTAATTTTATTTTAATCAAAGTAACATAACAAAACAAAAGAGGGATAATCTAGACAAAAGGTTTACCAAGAAAATGTGAACTGCTGAATATCTCCCGGCGAACCAAGAAGTATGGGCAGACAATCTCCCCGAATGTTGTGTTTGGTGTATCGCAGTGTAAAAGGCGGCCGACTCGATTACCTAAGTATGGATAGAAACCTAGTGTTTTCCTCCCATATATACCTGAAAGTACATGGAAGCCCAATCCATATAACAGTTGTCTAATGCAAAACCGCATAGTGAGAGCATTCCCATATACTTTACGTACTATAACACTACCATATATACCTGAAGGTACATGGATGAGCTACGATATACTCACGTATGTGGAATGAGGTATCACACTCGGGATGTATTGCAGACAAGTTAGCGACAACTTTGTTTTACGATGACAGAACACATCTCTAGCCTAGACCTCTAAATGTCTTTTTTTAGGTGGCAATGCTCCATTAGGTAAATTCATATAAATTTTAAGTTGATCTTCTTTAGAATTTTCCTTTCAAGGTTCACCACATGATGTATGTTTGCAATTCCTAAAATTCAACTAATATGATAAGCATTATTTTCATTCAATTGAATAATGAAAACATTAGCTAGTAGGGATAGAGCAATCAAATATTTTGACAAAGAGCAAAGAGCACAATCTAATTCAATTCCCCTACACTATTCCTATGAGCACACACAAAATTTTTCAATGCAACATGCATGTATTTCTTTTCGATTTCCTTAATGTGAATATGAACAAAAGTAAATATGCCCATACAATTAATCAATCTTTCATAAGAGTGAAGAATTTTGTGACAGTTCTAATTTGAAGGAAGAGAAGACTTTACGACACTTTATTTCGAATGAATATTAATCCACTATACTTTAACTTTAACTATAGATCGATAATGACAAAGAAAAATTAAAGAAACATTAATCAACCAAATAAAAGTAGGTCTGGCAAAGGAAATAGAAACTTATTTTCTAAGACATAACATTCAATGATCAATCAGCAAACAATCAAACAGAAAAAGTTGGCAAAAACACTTTCCAAAGGTGGGAAATTTATCCTAGGAGGATCGACACAGCCCAGAGTGGGAGACCGTGCACTTTAGAGCACTGTCCCTAAGCCAGAGGTGCTTTATAGTGCACTGTGTCCCTCACAAGTCTGCGCTGGTGACAGTGAGCCATTTCAAAAGGCAATTTGACACAATTTTGACCAATTTTTCAATGTAAAGAGATAAATTACAATCTATGAACACAAATAAGGTCTACAAGGATGTCTTAGGAGGTGGATAAGTTACTAGAAAAGAGGATTTTTCCCCAGTGGAGTCACCAATTTCTTTTGGAGAATTTGGTATCTACGGATAAATACTAATTAATTAGATAAGTAGCTATATCTAGAACAATATTTTAAAGTGTTTTAGACTTTTCCTATAAGCAATACATAAGATGATAAGATAGGAGACCTACTTGTAATTCCACTTTCCTCTTGTATTCCTTGTATCGATGCTATCGCTCCTTCCCGTACTTAATCCGCTTGAGAAGTACCCTGTAAACACAATAGAAAACAAATAACTGATCAAAGCATATGATCTATTGAATATAAGTGAAAGGAATTAGATACAATTAACACATATAAGCATTATGAAACAATACAAACATATGGGAAAAAGTTTCAAACACTTTATTAGATGGAAGAAGGAATTACAACCATTGGTTTCTGATTCAAAGCCATTCCTCTAGCCTGGATCCCATCCACATCACATCAAAAGCATGAAAAACTTGTAGCATTACAATACTTGCTTTAAAGCCAAATCTCATAGTAGCATTATCTCCTTACAATTCAACATAATCTAGCCTCTGATCACTTAGATGAGTGGTCAATTTATAGGAAGATGAAGGAGGTTTTGTCATAAATGGTGGCATTGAATGGCCTTCCATACATAGAATTAGTTCCATGGAGGAAGGGATGAGAGGATAGGATGCACCTTAACTCATTCCTCATCCATTTTCGAGCTCATAGGAGTTGATAAGTGAGGGAACCTTCTATATGACTCCAAAAGATAAGAAAATTCCCCAAACCCTATGTGAATTTCACTCATTCTCGCCCAACGCAGTTGCAAGGAAGCCTAAGTGATCTGCAGAGCAACCTGGGAGTGGACTCAACTGCTCTGCAACACACCTTCATAAGGTCTTACTTGCACTGTTCCCTCTAGAGGCTATTTCTGGATGTATTTCAAGTCAGGAAAATTTCTGGGAAGGAGGCATTCAAAGGGGTGACTTGTTTAGGGCATGAAGCAACTAAAATTAGGGTTTTATGAGCCCTAAAACAATGATATGGATGTTGGGATTTGATGTTCCCAAATGGATCTATAACACCTACCTGTTGAATTGTCACCATCTCCTCCTACACCACCTTCTCTATATTTCTATGCAAATTTGGACTGCAATCCTGATGATTGCAATGTGGTCTGATCTGCTCAGCCTCCATCCACTAGTTCCTTTGATCCTCTAGATTTTGATGTGTTGTGTTCATCCATTCTAGATTCCACATGTGATTTTCATGAGGATCAAGTTTTGGATGGAATTGGTGTTGAACCGGAAAC
Organism: Pinus tabuliformis; assembly: GCA_031772625.1. Classification (NCBI taxonomy): domain Eukaryota; kingdom Viridiplantae; phylum Streptophyta; class Pinopsida; order Pinales; family Pinaceae; genus Pinus; species Pinus tabuliformis. Next base: position 1,087,456,740 of record CM062819.1, read on the forward strand.
CTATGTTATTGTTTTTGATGAGTATGTTTGGGAATCTAAATAAGAAGTTGCAGTGAAGGATAGCCTCCTTCTATCCGCACCTCATCCACTTTATCTTGACATCTTCTGTGATTCTGCAAATTTTGTTCCTCTTGTGAAAGTAAATCTCCTGATGTTTCCACTTCTTTTCATTCATAGAATGCACAAGATGTCAGTCTGTCATTTGATTCTATAGAGGACAAATATATCTTCTCAGATCCACTCGATCTCTCATCTTTCATTTTTGGAAACTCAGAGGGTGTAAATTTTTGTTTTTCATCAACCCCTCTGTACGATTCATTAGATCATGAGGATTTCATTGTTCATTGTGAATCTTCTAATCATGGTTGTCATGATCTTTTCACTCATTCACTTGATCATGATTCTGCTTTACCTACTATTGATATTTTTAAGCCACTGGTCTTTGATGATCCATATTTTGATGAAGTGGAAACTCCTCAAGCTATCGTGGCACTTCACCCTGAGCTGATGGTTTTTTAGGTTCTTGTAGCCTTGAGGTCAGTTCCATTTCCGTTCAAAATTCTGTTGAATCTCCCCAGGCTTCTCATCACTCTCCTATTCACATTGAAAATCAATCTGATTCATAGTTTTTGCATCCTCGACCAGAATCACATGCTTCGATTATACATGCATTGGAGGAGTCATATGTAGTAAGCACTGTTATGAAATAAAAAATTTCTTCTTTCCTCACATTTTCTTGTTTGTCGTGTTTGAAGGTGTGTACATGCTTGTCTTCCATGCACATTGTGATGAAACACCATGATACATCTGCAGAGTGCCTTTCATGTGCTTTCAATATTTTCTTTTTTTCGTGGATGCATTCAAACTTCAAACTATTTGTTTCACATTGCTTTATCTTTCTTGTCTATCGATAGGCTTGAATATCTTTCTTTTCAATCATACTATCTCCTACATGGGTCAACAAATGCGTCGATGGTTGCATTGGAAATATCACTTAAAATGAGTTGGCCCATGCTCTACTTAGCTGAGGAGTAGTAGTAGTATTGTTTTCTTTCCTTTTTTGTTTTTCTTACTTTGTTTTGCTTCATCTTACTTATTTCCTTTGCTTGTTTTCTTATGCACCCATAGGATTAGTTTCTGCAAGAAATCATGTTTAGCTTCTTGAGACAAGTAGGGTGAAATACAAGAGGACTTGTATAGCTAGAAACACTTGGTTATCTGTCTATTCCCTCTCTTCATGAAGATCTTTCATTTATTCTAGTCGATGATACTTTGATGGAAAATATGTTCCTTTCAGAGTGAGTCATGGTGAAATCACAACGCTTGCACTCTTAACTAGTACTGCCTACTCTAATTGGTTTATATATTTAGTTAACCCTTGTCAACTCAGTCAAGTAGAGTAAGGAGAGAAGAAAACCTTAACAAGTATTTAAAAGGTATACATAAACATCCTTCCTTGAAGGGAAAACCTCTTCTTCTTTGAATAAGCTAGGATGCCTCTTTCACCTCATGAAATAAATAAGTGCCTATGCATAGGTCTTTGAAAAATGAAATGAAAAAAATAAAATAAAGGTGAAAGAAGAGAAAGTCTTCTTGCATAGAGAGGTGAAGCAAGTAACTCCACTGAGGTACTATACAGGATTTCTAGCAGCAGAGAAATGGTTGTGTTCCTACACATGTAATCTGGGGAAAATTTTAAGGATGGAATTTCATATTAAATTTTAGAAACCTTGGTGAATATTCCTAGTCTATAATTTGTAAATCATAAAAAAATTGGTAATATTTTTGTAAAAATATTTAGATATGTAATGATTTTATATTAGTCTATATAAATTTTTGGTGATTTTTGAGGTAAAATAATTTTGTACAATAAAATTTGGGTGAATCATGTTTAGAAAAAATGGAAAATTGGAGAATATTTTTTTCGAAAAAGCATGCAAAATTAGCCCAGTTGCGAATATTAGCCCCTAAAATTTTCCTTGATGTAATCATGAGCATATATTCTATATTCATACCTCTATTGAGGAAATTGTACCAATATTTTTCTCATCATTCTACGATGTCTTTATTTATATATCTGAAATGAAGGTAGCACCAAATAGGAAAGTGTGGATCGTCCTCATCTATGTTATTCCCTCCTCCACTGGTCCTTTAAGAAACTAGCATGATATTGCATCCATATACATCCACTACTTCCATGTCCCTGCCACTACTTCCTGAATCATCGATGATGCCACCACATTTATTGAGTAACTTTCACTCTAGTGCAGGCATTCTCAAAGACATTATAGCACTTGATTTTCCTTGTGACACCATGCATCCCTATTCCTTCTTTTCACTATCAAGTTGGTGACATATCCACCACCAAGCACCTCATTTTGTCCTCATAAAATGTACTCTACCAACACAACATCAATACGATTTTATGTCAATCCCTCACTTTCAAAGAAGCTAAGTGAGTCTTAAATGATTTCCATATCGGGCCTATGGAATAAATATCTCTGAGATGTCCACTACTCATAAAATCCTTTGCACCAATTATTTATAGCCCTCAATTTTTTGAGATTGTAATCAGGAAATAAAATGATGAACATAGTGTTAGATTTATGCCCATAAGACATGAACCCTTCCATATCCATTACATCTTGTTATTTCAGTAGGCGCCTTCTACAAATGGGGCATTTATTTCATGACTTACAATATGTTATCCCAAAATGGTCACAAATACATAGTAATCACAATTGACTACTTCACCAAGTGGGTGGAGGCCATGCTCGGATTCAATAACACAATCCACATCATGGCTTGGTATTTATTTGACCATAATATTACATAGTTTGTTTTCCCCAAGGAGCTATTGTTTGACCATGGAAAACACATTGAGAATGAGGTATTTTAGTAACTATCTTCTCCCCTCAGATTCACTGATGAATTGTCTTCACCATATTATCCATAATCGAATGGTCAGGTCAAAGTTGTCAACAAAGTTCTACAAACGATGTTGGAGTGCATGTTGAACAAAAATAAAACCAATTGGAATCACGTGATTTTATTGACCTATTGTAGCAACTGCAACCACCCTCTAAAATTTTTCCTATGCTTTTTTTTGGGGCCTCCCTCCTAAATCATAGTAGCTCATCTCACACTGACCCATGTACTTGTGCTTTGATTGAGCTTCATATTCTGCATTTTGACTTGTGCTGTATCACTTGGTTTACTACCTAACCCACAATATGGCCACTTGACTTCGTTTCAACTTGGTTCCAGGCTTGCCTTAGTGAAATGCGCAATCCTTGAGGGCCACCAACCTTGCTCTCAGGAATTGCACAATCCAAGTTGATGTTGGGATAGGGTCGCCTGGGGTCAATTTTGTAAAAAAAAAATTATTATTCTAAAGTCTCCACATTTTGAGGAGTGGATTGCGCAAGTCAATAAGAGTCAAAGGGGCTATAGGAAGGTCAAATTCCCTTAGTTTGTTAGAAGTTAAATTGTTTCGTGACCCGCCCATGGTTCGCAAACAATGGTATTTTAATAGAAGATGATATAAAATGGAGTCATCGAGATTCATAAGGATGTCAAGTAAGTGAATGAGTGAATGGCTTAAGTAAGAGAAGTTTGTTTTCTATACATAGGTGAAGGGGAAGGGTCCTGTAGATGTATGCATGGATACCTTGGCAAGTTCGCAGCTAAGTGTGTGGGCCCTTGCAATTGTGTTTGCAGGGTAGAAAGAGTCTATAATAGAATATATAAGCATAATAAAGGTTGTTTTGAACCATTATTTGTGTATCTGCGTGTTATTATTTACTTCTAAAATCATGGTATGTTCTCTCTGTTTATTGCAATTATCCTGAAAAGTAATTAATAGAGTATATCTAGTAGTTTACTTGATGTTATGAATGTTTAGAATAGTTAGTGAAGAGTTTGGATCTATTATCTATTAGTGACTATAATTTCCAGGTTTCAAGGGTTAGGGTTCACGAAGGTCGAAATAAAGCCCTAAATGTAACAAAAACACATCACATAGTCCTTTGTATGTAGAAACATGGTTCTAGCATCCTCCAATATTACCTCAGGTGAGACTACATCCTGTGCTATGCGAGTTGTTGCCTAAAGGACCAGTAGTGTAGGATTTTGTTGGTTAGCACAACTAACTCTAAACCTAAGTCCATGACCCCTCAAGCCAACAAATGGCTTTTTTGCCGGGGATGGGATCTATTTGAGGAATATGTGATGAGATATAAGTGGATAATGACAAAGAAAGAGATCTATAAGTGGATAGAGTAGAAGCTACACGAGTTTTCAACCCAAGAAAATAGGAATTCTTGCCCATCAAAGGAAGAGTGGTTGAATAGATACATGTATATAGAAGAACACAAAATTTTATTTTGCTCTTTTCTGTGTGAGTTATATGAATGGTTGGCTAAATTGGAAAATGGTCGAGGTACGTAGAAGTCGGATAAACCCATTGTGTGGACTCCATAGCCAGTAAGGCACCTAGAAGGTTCAAAAAACAAGATCGCAAGGGTTATCGATTATTGGATCAATAAAATTTTGGATGGATTCATTATTGACTTATTGATTGACACATCTATTAGTTATATCAAAGTTGAATGCCAATTTTTCAAAGGACCAAGAGGTAAGTATCTCAAGTCATTGAAAACTTGTATTAAAATGATATTGTGTGAGAAATGGGTTATTCCATTGAATTGATGTTTAGACAAGACTTGATGGGAACTATGCGAAGTGGAAAGCCATTCAGAAGAGATTCAGATTCTAGTGTTGAATATAGTCCTTTAATGGTAGCATCTGATAGTAACGAAGAAATTAGTAGTCTGAAGACACCTCAAGGTGTGCCGCAGATGGTAAATTAGGGTATCATGAGAATACCACTCAATCCACTCCACCTCCGTCATCACCACCACCTCCCACACCTACACCTACATCTCCACCTCCACCTCCACCTCTGCATTTTAATATGGCGAATGCTATGAAGATATCCGTATTCAATGGTTTGGGGACAAAAGACCCTAAACAATTTTGGTTTATATTAGATGTTGTGTTGAAGTCATAGTAGATAATGAATGATGCCCTGAAGAAAGTGCAACTAGTCACAACCTTGCAAGATAGGGCACTGAGCTAGTATATTAAGTATTGTAGGACTCATTTAGTTGAGACACTAAAAGATAAGAATGACGCACTGAATAATGAATTCAAGAAGCCTAAGTTGCAAGCCCAGTCAGTAACAGAAGTTAAAGAAATCAAGCAGAAGGTGAACGCGTCTTCATGGGATTTTGGTCAAAGGTGGAAATGTCTGCTACAGTAGGATAATATGTAGATCACGAACGAAAAACAAAAATATTGGTATATTGATTTGTTATTACCTCATTTAATATTGCCACTATCATAGAAGAATATTGGAACACAGGCTAAGGCACAAGAGATTGCTATGAATTTCAAGGCGTCATCGATTCAGGATATGAATATGGGAGTACAACAGATTCAGCCACAGTTGGCTAGACTGCATATGGAGTTGCGTAGTCCCAAAAAGGGAAAATAAGTCTAGATTGAGACCCACGCAAAAGTATGGCATTTAAAATGAAAAGGCCATGGTCATGACAAGGATCATTGACCGGTGTATTAGAATTATCTAGTTGAGGGAGGTCATGTCCCCCTAAAGCTAGAAAGTACCCCTAGAATGAGAACTAGAGTAGTGTCATGGTGCACTATCTATCAGACCACAGGAAAACATATAACAGACAACTGTCATTTTCTGCAGAAGTTTTTGCAGACTCCCTAGCAGTTGTTTTGCATCTTTTTCAAGTCTATAGGTAATGATAAGTGCAATTACCGAACTTATGAATAAATGATGGAAAAAACACCAACATATAGTGTGTAGGTGAAGGTACATCCTTATTAGGATAAAGGCACAACTACAGTGAGCGGAGGGGTCTAAGGATGAGGAAGAGGAGGAGAACGAAGAGCTAGAAGAGGTTGTCGTCAGATCATTTGCTACAATTGCAGAGAACGAGGCCACTTTGCACAAGATTGTTAGAATCCAATGCACCCCTCTTCTCAATATTGTCAATAGTTTGATCATGTCATAGAATATTGTCTTGTTCTCATCGCGAAAATGAAAGAGAAGAAGACCTAGACCCAACAACCTATGCAAAATAGCCTGATGACGAGGTCAGAACTGCGTGAAGATGGGCCTAGTGTTAATATTGTTATGCAGAGTGGTATAACTACTAGGGAGGATAAAGGGAACAACCATAGGAAAATGTTTGGGTATGCAAGGTTGCTGACAAGGAGGATGGATTTGATGTGAATAAAGTGAAGGAAACTTTCATGGAGGAAAAAAGAAGCTTCGCAGATGTAGGAAATTCTACATCAAGGGCTCAAAGTACACGCACATAAAAGCCTATAGAAATCAGTACTGTGCAAGAAAAGACCCGTCATTGTTGACATATTTCTTACAGTCCTTCACGAAGATCCCGAGGGGTCAAAAAAGGGACTGAAAGAGTTGATAGATAATTGCACTAGAAAGGGTAAGCCACTACCTGAACAATGCATAGTGCATAAGGTGGAAAAAGGTAATAAAAGAACTCGTGGTGAGATGAGATTGACTGCCTATATTGGCGAATTCGAAATGGACCAGGTGATACTTGATTTTGGATCTGATGCCAATGTTTTTCTGAAACAAACCTAGGAAAGAATGGGAAAACCAGTGCTACAATGGTCTCCAATCTAGCTGCAAAAGGTGAATCAACAGAATATTATTCCTATGGGGTGCCTACATGGAGTAGCTATTGTTATTGAAGGGGTGCGTGTCATAACTGGTTTTGAAGTAATATAAATAGTAGATTACAGTAATCCATACCCGATGTTGCTTGGAATTGATTGGGCATTCAATATGAATGCAATCATCAACTTAAATAAGCGCAACATGACTTTTGAGAAGAAGGAATTAAGGGTTATTATTACCTTGGATCCGGCTGAGGGTACGCGATATACGAATTCAGTCTGAGATTATTATGAGGAGGACAATGTTGAGAAAATCTATAAGCTTATTGTGCGGGACAAGGATTGGATCAAACCTACAGTGGATGGGCGCATTACTTGGGAGAAGGACATCTCTTGCAATTGATATTAATATGAGGAACTTGAGCACTGGCAGAATAGATTGCATGAGGTATCGACACTACAATGAAATGGGCTCACTAGGTCACTTTGATGTATATCCATCGAGGTATGCAACTTACGGTATTATGATAGTTTATAATATGTAAATTTATTTTTGTATAAATTTGAAAGGGATGTACTGAAGGAACATCGGTTCTAGACATTAGACATTGATTTGAGGGCTATTCTTGCCAGATGGTGGGGAACCCATAGGAGAAACTTTGCAGACTAGAAGGAATATTGATGGATGATGAAGCTTTGGTTTGGGTATGACAACAACCGCATTACAGAGAAGTATATGGGGAAGTATGATCTGTGTGAACATCTGGCTTGATGGATGAAGGCATGGGGAGAGGAGCGATAACCAAGATGGGCTCATATATTCTGCCACCTGTTGGATACTATTCCATTGAACTAATATCTAGAAACAAAGCTACGACATGGAACCATAGAGTGGGATGTTCTGAAGGAAATTTTTCTGTTAACTTTAAGCTTTTAGGATGGATTTGAGTGTATTGATGAAGCATTATAGAAGATCAAAGTTGCAATATTCAGAATGCCTGAAAGGCCTATCTCATGGGCACAACCATACTGGACCACGTAGTTGTGCCATGCTCTGGAATGCTATAATGTGATCACAAAGGAAGGAGAGGAAGATCCCAGGAACGTCAGTATTCCTAAGTGAGAAGGACAACGCAAAGTCGCGGGGCCTAAGGCGGAAGTCCTAGACATCTCAAAGCCCTTGAAAAATAAGCAAGTAAATATTGGGTCGGATGCATAGCTAAATTTTTCCAATATAGGTGATTACTAGGATGAGGACACAGTGGACAAAGTCATGGATTTATTGCGAGAATATCAGGACTTGTTCCCCACAAAGTTCTCTAATCTAAAGGGGATAGCAGGTGATCTTCTTGTCATGAAGATCACTTTGGAGCTAGTTGCAAAGCCAGTGAAGCATCACCCTTATTAGTTGAATCCTAAGTACAAGGAAAAAGTGTGTGAAGAATTAGATAAGATGCTTGCAGCTGGGATTACTGAGCCTGTCGAGGAATTAGATAAGGTTAGCCCTATGGTGGTTTAGGAAAAGAATACTAAGGGAGAAATTCAAATCTACGTAGACTTAAGAAATTTGAATGATTCTTGTGTTCATGATCCATTCCCTAAGCCATTCACAGATGAAGTATTAGAGTGTGTTGGAGGTCAGGAATCCTATTCATTTACCAATGGGTTCTCAAGGTATCATCATATCAAAATTGTGCTGGAGGATTAGAGTAAGACTACCTTCACTACGAAATGGGGTTGGTTTTAGTATATAGTCATTCCCTTTGGACTAAAGAATGCCCTTGGAATCTTTTCTAGGATGGTAGTCACTGATTTCAAAGATTTTATTCATAAGTTTTTGGAGGTATACTTTGATGATTGGACTGTGTTCGGATTAATAAAGAAGCATGTTACAAGTTTTCTCCTCATGCTGGATACTTGTCGAAAGTATCAAATATCCCTTAATTTGAAGAAGTGCTTATTCTGTGTACCTTATGGGATATGCTTGGGCCATGTTGTTGTATGAAGCAGTTAATGGTGGACCCTTCCAAAATTGTAGTGATTATTAATTTGGAGCCTCCAAATTATAAAAAACATTTGCGCATGACGTTGGGCCATATAGGATATTATAGGAAGTTTATCAAGGAATGTGCACAAATCAATATGCCCATGGAGAAATTGCTAAACAAGGATGAAACATTTTGTTGGGATGATGATTTCCAGAAGAATTTAGGTGTATTAAAGGAAAAAATGGTCACGACACCTATTCTAGTGTTCCTTGACTGGAAGAAGGAATTCCAAATACATGTAGATGCATCTTGCATAACACTAGGAGTGGTGATAACCCAAATAGGTGCAGGTGATATTGACCACCCGATTACATTTGCGAGAAAGAAGTTGTCAAAAGCATAGAAGAATTATTCAACTATGGAGCGGGAAGGATTGACAATGGTGTATGCACTCCAAAACTTCAGGAACTATTTGGTGTTCCCTTTAAAATCTATAGAGACCATTCTGCTTTGAAGTACCTGGTCAACAAGCCTATGTTTGGGGGGGGGGGGGCAGTTGTATATGGTTTTTGCTCTTTCAGGAATATGACTTTGAAGTAGTTGTGAAGCTAGGGCGATTAAATGTTGGACCAGATCACCTCTCATGGATTGAGAGTGGTGATGAGCCTATGGATTTGGATGAAGGATTGCCTAATGTGCAACTCTTTGATGTGCGTGTTGCAGATGAACATTTTACAGACATAATCTAGTTCTTTTCTATGAGTGCAACCCTTGAAGGGTATATAATGTAGTAGAAGAAAGAATTGGTGGTTAGGGCAGCTAATTTTTCTATTATTGTAGGGAAATTATATAAAATGGGATCAGATGAAGTACTACGTAGGTATGTCCGAGATTATGAAAGACAAAGTATCCTCATTGAAGCACATGGGGGAGTCGCGGAAGCACATGATGCAGGAAGAGAAACTACATAGAAGATCCTACGTGCAAAAATATGGTGGTTAATTGTGCATAAGGATTCAAAGGATTACTACAGGGCATGCGATATCTGTCAGAGAATGGGGAGGTTGTCACGAAGGGATAAATTTCCTATGAACCCACAAGTGTCATTGCAAACATTCGATAAATGGGCAATAGACTTTGTGGGACCAATTCAGTCGTTAGGAAAGAAGATAGGAGAAATATACATCATCACAACAACTGAATACCTGATCAGATGGGATGGGGTGAAACCTATAAAGGATTATAGCACAACCACAATTGTGAAGTTCATTTTTGAATACATTGTGGCTCATTTTGGCTGCCCAACAATTTTGATGAGTGATAGGGTTTCACACTTCTTGAACAAAACAATTTCTTCTTTGCTTGAAGAATTCCAAATGTATCATTAGAAGCCTATGCCATATCACCTTCAAGCGAATAGGATAGCAGAAGCCTTTAATAAAATCCTAGAGAGTTCTTTAAAGAATATTTTTAATGAAAAAAGGAATGATTGGGATGTGCACATACGAGCTTTTCTATGGGTGTATAGAACCACCTATAAAAAGTTGACTAGATACACACCATTTAGGTTGGTCTATGGAAATGAAGTCGTGACGCTGATGGAGTACATCGTACCAATTTTTCGGATTCCTATAGTTACAAATTAGGCTGATAGGGATACTGTTAACATAGTTCTATGCTAAGTCATGAATAGGTTTTAAATTTTTTTATTTTTTAGGATTAATTTTGTAAATTTCAAAAAAAAAATTAAAATGCTACCAAATTTCCAGTAGCGCCCGATTTTCTTGTTCAGACAATCTCCCATATTTTTCAAATAGTCTTTTCATTCCTATTTTTTTTTTGATGCTACCAAAATTTCTGGTAGTGTCTCCCATTTTAAATAAAATAAAGCCGAGAACACAACTATTTTCGATTGTCCACATGTCATAATGGAAAAAATATTTAATCCAAATCATGAGATTTCGTGATTGGATAGGTCACAAACTTTAAGTCAAGTCAAGTTGTAGTGGTTAATCAATTAGGTTGATTGAATTAGCTAGGTGTTAGTCACCGATACTATTAGCACAGTTCTAGGCTAAGTCATGAATAGGTTTTAATTTTTTTTATTTTTTAGGATTAATTTTGTAAATTTCAAAAAACAAATTAAAATGCTACTGAATTTCCAGTAGCGCCCGATTTTCTTGTTTAGACAGTCTCCCCTGTTTTTCAGATAGTATTTTTGTTCCTCTTTTTTTATCATTATTTATTTATTTATTTATTTTTCTGGTGCTACCAAAATTGCTAGTAGCGTCTCCCGTTTTAAATAAAATAAAGCTGAAAACGCAACTGTTTTCGATTGTGCACATGTCATAATGGCAAAATATTTAATCCAAATCATGAGATTTCATGATTGGATAGGTCACAAACTTTAATTCAAGTCAAGTTGTAGGGGTTAATCGATTTGGTTGATCGAACTAGCTAGGTTTTAGTCACAACCATAACCAGTCATTGCTTACTCCACTGATCTTAAATAAACTCATGTTTCCAAAGTTAAAACATGTCTGCAGGGTCATTCTTAGCTATATTTTTAAACTTCAACCACTGTTCTTTCTGTTCCACGTATTGCACTACCGAAATTTCCGGCCAGTCTGAATTAAAGCAGAAAAATTGCCAAATTTGCAAAAAATATCTTGTACAGCCACCTGTAGTAGATTAGCTAGATTCTCCAAAGCAACTTGAATTCATCATTACTATTACATGTTGTCTATTATGAAATTGAATCTCATTTAATCATGAAGGATAATATGCATAGGAGATTGAACCAAAAATTTATCGCAAATATTCGAAAATGGAGGAAATTTCACCATTTTGAATTTCTGAAGTGCAGTAAAGGAGACAGTGATTGAGCTGGTTAAGAACACATCCCTTTTTTTCAAGTAGCCTAATTCAAGCTAATTGCAACATTTGTTGGGTAAGCTTCCATACTTTGACACCTATTCTTCATAATAAGCAAGCAAATATCCATGCCATCAAAGTCTAGGAAATTTGGAAAGCTTAAGAGAATTGAACCTCAAGGAGATGAACTAGTTGATGCTAAACCAAGTGTTAGAAGACTATTTATTCAGGCAGGATGGTATCCACTCTACACCGGGTTAGGAGGCTCACATCAAGGTGTATCCCAAGAGTTTTTTCAAACTTTCAATGGACAAGAAGTTGCCATATTTGGTTTCAAATTGCATATTTCAGAACAGTCAATTGCGGAAGCTTTTAACCTTCCCCAGGAAGGAGAAAAGTGGTTTAAGAGACAACTCATTATAGAAGGAGATGTCAATACTTTTATTAGAGATTAATACAGAGATCCTAACTAGGCCAAAATAATTCCCAACAAATATCTTAAGAAGGAATGGGAAGAAATAGTCAAACCGGTTAAGATTTTTCTCACTTGTGAGAGAAGGTATATAGTAGTATTTATTTACCATATGAGGCTTCTTTTTCATTTTGCAGGTATGAGGAATCTTAATCTGGCCTATTTCATATTGAAGAGCCTAACCAAAATGGTAGCCAAAATTCAAACACGCCAGGAAGCATCAGAATACAACATGTATTATCACGCAATTATCAAGGTTCTAGTTGAAGAAGAACTAAAAAAGAGAAACCAAACTTGGCAACATTTCTTGTTTTATAGGGTAGGCCAACCTGCACCAAAAACCTAAGAAACTGCGAAATATTATTTAAAAAAGGTTCATAAAGAAATGACATCAAATACATCAGCTAAAGAAAGTCCCAAAAGAAAGGAAAAGAAGGAACGTGTAAGTAGAGGTACCAAATGTAGCAAAGAGAAGCTTTTAGTTGTTGAATCTAAAAAGAAAAAGGAGAAAGGTGAAAGCAATTCTGCCCAGAAAACAAAAAGAATGAAAATGGTTCCTCCTGTTAGACCTTTTCCTAAGGTTTACACAAGAACTCGAAGAGGAAAACTTGCAGCTGAAGAGAAATCTAAAGCGCAGGTGCTTCATGAAATTATGGAAGCATGTAAACAACAACAAGAAAACCAGCCTATTGATTCCAATGAGGAATAGATAAAAAAAAGAAGGGTATAAACTGACCAGTATAAACAAGAAAGAAGAAATAAAACTAGTTGTTGGAGCTAGGAAGAGACATACTAGGGAAAGAAACAAGTACATACTGAAATCAAAAGCTCTAAATAATCCTAGTTTACTGACTAAAGTAATAGTCATAGAAGAATAGCATGCAGAGTTGTAGACTGAGGATCCTTCAATTGTAGAAACCAGAAGATCTTTGAGGAAGCAAAGAGGTAAATCTCCCATGGACCAGCCATCAGAGCCTTCCAAAAGAGGAAAGGTCCAGAAGGAAGTAGAAAAGAAAGAGACCATCATCAAGGAGGAAACAACTAGAATCACAAGGTCAAAATCTACTGCCAGAAATAAAACAAACTTGGATAAGCTTGCAGAGATTGCAACTCACATGAAATGAAGGGTAATTTTCCTTAAAAAATACCTTTTTACATATTACGTCAAAGTTTTGAATATGAATATTAAAGCTTAAAATATCCAAGCATATATAAGTGTTTCGAAGTATTTTCTGAAGTGAAAATGTTATCGTACTAGAAATTTTGGAAGCATATCTAGTTTTTTCATTATTATAGGTATTACCAGAATTTCCAGTAGCACCTATTTTAATAGAAATATACAGCTGTCAGCAGGAACCTCCAGGCGAGTTTTGGAAACACAATAACCCATAACAATATGGATAAGCAAGATGATGGATATGAGATAGTGATGAGTTTGTTGAAGGTTGTATTTAATGAAGCCATATGGTCATTTAATAGTCAAGTCCATAAAGAGAAATATCAGCAGCAAAGTGTCTTTTTTCCTCTTCTTCTCATCTACACATATACTTTCTGTTGTAATTCGATGGGAGATGTTTTTAATATCTAAAAGACACCTATGTAACAAGGAATTAGTGGAACCACCAATTTAGGAGAGTTGGAGTTGGTGCCTTTCTCTCTTTATATATATTTTGTAAATATAATTTCAAGGGAGGTTGGTTCACCTAAAGACTCAGCGTAATAAACTAGCTTTTTTTGCACTTCATGCTAAAGGATTTGTGGTTCAAGTTATATCTAATGTGTGGTTTGTCTATTTCCTTGTTTCATTTTTCTAAATTATAAATTTGCAGTAGCTAGTATATTATGAGTGAGAATCATTAAGAGGATCTAACGATGACTTATCTACTATCCAATTTTTTGTAAATCATAATATCAGTTCAAGTAGAAATTGCTAGTGAACGTTTCAAAAAGGATTTGTGAAATAATTTATACATTTTCTTAGTTTCTAACTGTTATTTTCCTTGCCAAGAAACAAATTTTGTTACAAGGTTGTTTATGTAGCTAAAGTGACTGTCTTAAGATACTTAGTTTCTTAGGATATTTATCAACTACCTGTTCTCTTTCCTCTACTCCCCTATATTACTTACTTAACCATACAATTTTTGCTTTCAACAGCTTGCAAAATGCATGAAAGTTAAATAGGAGCACAATCATTTCAAAACTCCTTTAGAAGCCATCCCACCACTCAAAAACCCCTTTTAAATTTTGAAATTAAATCACGATGTGTAAGGCTTACTCCTTTTGCAGTCCAAGAGTAACTCCTTCTACTAATAGATACCATGGAAGAACACCTCATGCAGATAGTTGAGTTGGAGGAAGATCACTTCTTGGATGGTTTTCATTAGTAGGTGCAGAAGGATCATGAAAAGGAATGGCATGATCTCCATATTAAGAAGTCAACCTTTAAGAGTGGACATTTGGTATTTCTATATGATAGTAAGTTCACGAAGTTCCCGAGTGATCCAAAAATGGATTTAGTTTTACCTCTAGATCAAAGTCTTCAAGTGCATATGAAAGTGGAATCAAGTTGAAGTGCTTGTCGATACGATTTTGATGGTGTGAATGGCACGTAAATCCAAGTCTAGATGGAGAAGTTAGATCCAGTCAAAGTTTGTGGAAAAGTAGGGCAAAAATGTCAAAATTCAAAAGCCAATGATCAATGAGTTCAATGGTCATTGCCTATGTCAACGGGACATGTGTCAACCTAGGAATGAGCCACCGGTCCTGGATGATGTCAGCAGAGAAGGTGACGTGACAATTTGTGATTGGTTCACATGGGCCAATCTGGTGCTGACACGTGGTAGCCTAGGTTTACCCAATGTTGGCATAAAATTCCAAAATTTTGGGATCAAGGAGGATCAAACCCCTCACCTCCCAGAGTGGCAATGACTTCACTAAAATTAACTCACCAATTGGGCTACCACTGGACTTGGTAATGGATATGTTGAACTTGTTTTTATGTTGTGTCAGGATCTCTGTCGGAAAAAGGTCAGATGGTCGAGGTCAATCCCACGACCGCTGGTCCTTTGATTTTATGTTATCACATTATCCCACATTCACCATAGATTGCAACCACATATGGTATATCAATACCATATCACCGAAACATAACCAACGAAACAACAGAGTTAACACAAATCATATCGTATATCCAATGTATAATGGTGGAATGGTTAGAGGGGGTTTCTAACGCTCAACTTTCCAAAACCTTATAGACAAATGAATTTGCATAACTTTGCTAACCAACATGCCAAAGGGTGGGACTTCCTTAACCAAGCCACCAATTTTTTAATAAACCATTGCAGGTGTCGTACCCTCCCTACCACCAAAGCGCAGTACGAGGTGGTTTTATGCAGGCCGAGGTAGTTTTTGCCAAACAGAGGGTGGTTTTGTAGGGACAGAGGTGGTTTTGGACCATTCTAGGGGGTCTGGAGGTCATAATGGCCAAATATGGTTGATTTTATACTTGTTTGACTCGAAATTTCAAGTTGAACACAGTGGTGATGTCCATTTTCTTATTTGAGAATCTGTTTTTGAGTTCATACCTATAACAACATTTTGAAGACAAAATAAAGAGGTCATCACTAGAAGTGAAAGGACCAAGAGATGTAGCTAGAAAGTCTGGTGAAATCCTTTATTAAATTTGGCTATGTTGATGTGTTTGAATGTGTGTTCAAATTATTCATGTGTTTATGTTATTCACAATCTTTTCGATATGTTTCACTAAGTAACATAAGTGAATTCACACATAGTCTATAATACCATTTTCCTTAACGAATCAATTGGTATCAGAGCAACAAGGTTTTTAATTTTTGACAAGTTTATGTGAAGATTTGAATGCTTACTAGATTGAGGCTCGGATGAGGTGAAGGTGAATTTTTTGAGGTGAATAGAGAGATTGGAAGGGTCTTTTCAAAAAGAAGGATGGGAGATGAAACTCCACTTGGGTCAGAATCTCAATTCTTAGATAGTTTCATGACGATACGTGTAATGGTGGATGAGATGTATCACGAGTTTAAGAAGAACAAAGATGAAGGCACTTCATCACCTAAAGATCAAGAAGATAAGAGAAAGGGAGGAATGCTTCCTCCACCCTCTCCTCCATCATCACCATCATTGTCATCATCATCCTCTTCTTCTCATAAATCTAGTGCTTCTAATAAGAAGAAGAAGAAATCCTCTTTAATCAAATTAGATGTAAAATTTGATTTTCCAATTTATGATGGAGAACTTAACGTTGAAAAGCTTGATAATTGGATAAGACAAATTGAAGTATATTGCAGGGTGTAGAAATTTGTTTTAGAAAGGAAGAAGATCCAGCTTGCTAGCCTTCAGCTTGGAGGAACTGCATTTGTATGGTGGGAAGGAAAGATAGAAGCAGATCTCCAAAAACATGGTAAAATAATTTCAATTTGGAATGAGTTTGTTTCTGCTATTAAAAAGAAATTTTATCCTTTGGCTTATATCCAACAAGCAATGATGAGTTGGAAAACACTACATCAATTAAAAGGTCAACGTGTTCAAAGTTATACTCAGGAATTCCGTAAGAGAGCTTTAACATTAGGCGTATCATTAGACTCACCTAAGACATTGTTGAAATACATAGGTGGTCTTCATAGTTATTTGAGGCTTACCATACTTATGTTTAATCCAACTAGCTTAGATGATGTATCGGTTCAAGCAACTCATCTAGAAGCTAGAGGTAAAAATGTAATCAAAGATGTTGCGAAATCATCCAAACCTATTGAAAGAAAGAATAAAGGCAAGAAGAAACTTAATTGGAAGGAGAAGAAAAAAAACATTGTGAAGAAAGATAAACATTCATGCACTCATTGTAAGAAGGAAGGTCACGATGAAGCACACTACTGGTCATTGCATCCAGAATTGAAGCCTAAGAAGCTTGGGAGTAAAGAGTGAAAGAATGTTTCTACTATTCAAAAGGACTTGGGATCATATTCAAGTGATGAGACATCGATTACAACTACAAGTATAAAAGGTAAAGATTCTAAATCATCTACAAGTACTTCTTCGCATTCTATTAATAATGATAATGATGAGAGGAAAAGAAATGAGCTATTTTACATTAGAGTCATTTCCAAGCATAATAAAATTGATACTTTATTTGATAGTGGGTCACAAGTTAATTTGATTTCTAAAGTAATTGTAAAGAAGCTCGGTCTAGAAACAAAACCTCATAAAAATCCATATTCATCAGGTTGGGTGTATGATAAAACTAAGCTACAAGTTACGAAACAATGTAAACTTCGTTTTGCTATTGGGTCAAAGTTTGTAGATGAGGTTGAGTTAGACATAGTCCCATTGGACATATGTGGAATTGTATTAGGAAGTCCATACTTGTACAATTAAAATGCTATCTTCTATCAAACTGAAAATAAGTATCAACTCACTAAGGATGGAACTCAATATATCGTAAGGGCTCATAAACTCAAAGATAATTTCTCTCTCATAAATTCAAGACAGATGAAAAGAATTGTAAATTCAAACAATTTTTACTTATGGTTGTAAAAGAAAAGGATATTGATAAATCTGATGTATTCCAAGGCTATAATCTTAAACAGAAAGCAGATTTAGTTAAAGTTGTTTCCAATTATGATATTCTGTTTCAAGAGGCTAAAGGGCTTCCACCCAAGCGAGAGATAGAACATGATATTTATTTGCAGCAAGATGCTCCGCTACCTAACATTGGAATGTACAGGTTATCATCTCTAGAGAATGCAAAGATAAAGAAGTAGGTACAAGAGTTTCTCAATCAAGGGTTTATTCGACCAAGCACATCACCATGCGGATCATCTATTGTGTTAGTGCGAAAGAAACACGGTTTGTGGAGAATGTGCATTGATTTTAGAGCATTAAATAAAATCACAATAAAGAATCATTATCCTCTTCCTCGTATTGATGATTTGTTAGATCAGTTAAAAGATGCAATTTACTTCTCTAAACTGGACTTGCAAAGTGGCTACCATTAGATCAGAGTTGCAGAATGGGATGTATACAATACTGCTTTCAAAATGAAGCAAGGACTGAATGGATGGTTATGCCTTTTGGCTTAACTAACGCTCCAGCTACATTCATGCGAGTCATGAATGATGTATTCAGGCCATTCATTGATGATTTTGTGATAGTTTATTTAGATGATATTCTTGTTTTTAGTAGAACATGGGATGAACATGTAAAACATGTAAAGAATATTTTAGATGTTTTGAAAATAAAAAATATCTATGTAAAACTATCAAAATGTGAATTTGGCAAAACATATTTGAATTATTTGGGCTATATTATACGAGGTGGTGAATTAAAGATATATCCCTCTAAGGTCAAAGTCATTGTAATTTGGCCTAAGACCAATACTGCTATAGAAGTTAGAAGTTTCTTAGGGGTAGCGCAATATTGGAGAAAGTTTATTGCTAACTTTTCTTTGATTGCAGCTCCTTTACATGCTTTGACAGGTGTGAAACGAGTGTTTTAGTGGGGAGGAAAACAACAAAAAACCTTTGACACATTTAAAGAAAGGATCAGTACAACGCCAATACTAGCATTTTCATATCTTCAACATCCATTTGAGATCGAGATAGATGCAAGTGAATATGCCATGGGGGCAGTGTTGATGCAGCATAAAAAACCTATATTCTTTCATTCTGAGACATTCATATCAACAGTAGTTAACTACCCTACATATGATAAATAATTGTATGCATTAGTTGAGGGTGTTAAAAAGTGGAAACATTACATAATGGGTAAAGAAATAATCATACAAACAGATCATCAACCACTACAATACTTACACCCACAAACTAAATTGCAATAATCAATACATTATCGGTGGATGGGTTTTCTACAAAAATTTCATCTTGTTATCAAATATAAGAAGGGCATACATAATAAGGTTGCAGACATGTTATCAAGACTAATTATAAATGCATCCACAATACTTAAGCATAATTCAATAATTCATGAAAGTTACATCGAACAATATGCACAAGACATAGATTTTAAGAATGTATATGCGACTTTAAGTCATGGAAAGCAAGTAGAAGAATTGGATTATTGCATAGAGGACAAACTCTTATATCATTTGGGAAAGTTATGCATTCCACAAACTGAAAGAGTTAATATAATTCAAGAAGCACATACTTCTCTCATATCAGGTCATTTTGGTGTAAGTAAAACAATTGGAAAATTACAAAGATTTTTCTATTGGCCACGAATGAATGAGACAATTTCTAGATATATTAAAGGATGTACTATGTATGCTACAAGCAAGCCAAGTAATAGAAAAATAGGCTTGTATACTTTACTTCCATTTCCTTCTCATCCTTGGGAAAGTGTTTCCATGGATTTTGTTGGGGGATTGCCAAAGTCTAGAAAGAGTCATGATTATTTGTATGTAGATGTGGATAGGCTCAGTAATATGTGTATTTTGACACCATGTAATAAACAGGTCATAGCTGAACAAACTGCGAAGTTGTTCTTTCAGAATGTATGGGTCCATTTTGGGTTACCCACTTATATTGTATCCGATCGACATTCTCAATTTTTAGGAAATTTTAGTCAATTCTATGGGAGTTAATGGACACAAAGTTAAAGAAGAGCATGACTTTCATCCATAAAGAGATGGTCAGACAGAAGTGCTCAACAACAAAGTGATACAGTTGCTTTGAGGATATTGCAGCAACAATCCCAAACTTTGGGATGAGAATTTGTGTTATGTGCAGAATGCTTACAACCATGCAAGACATTCTTCTACTCATAGATATCCTTTTGAGACTTGTTTTGGTTTTATACCAAAGTCTCCCTTGGATTTTATCTTTTGCAAAGACATAACAATTGATGGACATAGTGATTTGGACAAAGCAACCAAGTTCATTGAACAAATCTAGGAAATTCACCGGCAGTACAGGAACAACTAGAAAGAAGTCAAGCAAAGTATAAGGTGCAAAATGACAAGCATCGAGTTCAACATAGTTTTCAAGTTGGTGATCAAGTCTGGTTGTACATCAGAAAAGAAAGACTGCAAGGGGATGGTAAAAGGTTGAAACAAATTAGATATGGTCCTTTCAAAATACTTGACAAAATTGGTGAAAATGCTTTCCACCTAGATCTACCAGCTTACATGCAAATATATTATGTCGTAAATGTTGAAAACTTGCAATTGTATGAGCTTCCATTGATTGAAGATCCCGAAGAGCAAGGTCAGCTACCTTCCATTGAAGATCTTTTTCCTGAGTATCTCAATGAGCTACAAGAGGACACAGTTCTTGACAAGAGGATAAGGACTTGGCGATGGGGAAATGTTGAGTATCTTTGAGTTGGACTCAAAGGTATAAATCTAAGTAAAGCACAATGGATAGAGATTGGAAAAGTGAGTGAACTTTATCCTCACTTACTCGACAGCTAAAACCAACTTTTGGTTGACCAAAAGCTTCTAGTGGGGAGGAGTGATCCAAAATGAGTTCATTTTTGCCTTGAGATCAAAGTCTTCAAATGCAAATGAAAGTGAGATAAAATCAAAGTTCTCGTCAATATAGTTCCAATGGTGCAAACAATGCATAAATCCGAGTCTGGATGGAGAAGTTAGAGCTAGTCAAAGTTTGTGGAAAACTAGGGCAAAAAAGTCAAAAGTCAACCAAGTCAATGGTCCACAGTCAATGCCTACATCAGAAGGACACGTGTCAACCTGGGAATGAGCCATGGGTCCTATATGATGTCAGCAAAGAAGGTGATGTGGCAATTTGTGATTGTTTCACACGAGCCAATCTGGTGCTAACACATGGCAGCCCGGGTTTGGCCAATGTTGGCATGAAATCCCAAAGTTTTGGGGTCAGGGAGGATCGAACTTTTGACCTCCCGGAGTGGCAATGATTTCACCAAAATTAGCTCGTTGGTTGGGATATTATCAGACTTGGTAACGGATATGATGAACTTGTCGGGATATCCACCCAAAAACGGTCGGACGATCAGGGTCAACCCCATGACCATTGGTCCTTTGATTTTATGTTATTACATTATCCCACATTCACCACAGATTGAAACCACATATGGTATATCAATACCATATCACCGAAACATAACCAACGAAACAATGGAGTTAACACAAATCATATCACATATCCAATGTATAATGGTGGAATGGTCGTCGGGGGTTTCGAACACTCAACCTTCCAAAACCTTATATACAAACGACTTTGCATAACTCCACTAACCAACATGCCAAAGGGTGGGACTTGGTTAACGAAGACACTAATTTTTTAATAAACCATTGCAGGTGTCGAACCTGCCCTACCAACAACATGTAGTCCGAGGTGGTTTTATGCAGGGCGAGAAGGCTTTTGCCAAACAGAGGGTGGTTTTGCAGGGACATAGGTGGATTTGGACCATTTCAGAGGGTATGGAGGTCACAATGGCCAAATATGGTTGAGTTTATTCTTGTTTGACTTGAAAGTTCGAGCTAAATGCAGTGGTGATGTCCATTTTATTATTTGAGACTCTGTTTTTGAGCTCATACATGTAACAACATTTTGAAGAAAAAATAAAGAGGTCAGCACTGGAAGTGAAAGGACCAGGAGACATAGCCATAAAGTCTAGTGAACTCCTTTATTAAATTTGGCTGTGTTGATGTCTTTGAATGTGTTTTCAAATTGTTTATGTGTTTATGTTATTCACAATTTTTTCAATCCGTTGCACTAAGTAACATAAGTGAATTCACACATAGTCTATAATACCTTTTTCATTAACAAATCACCAGGAAAGTTCCAAATGCATTGGCTAGGTCCCTATATCATCAAGAGATTATGGATGGAGGCGCAGTTCAGCTTACGAAGTTAAACAAGGATTTGTTTTTAGGAAATTTCAATGGGAGCTGGTTAAAATTGTACAGGGGTGATCCCACCCTTGCACAATGACTATATGAATTTAGGTTAGTCTTAGTACTCCAGGGAGGTGCAAGGGAGTGTAGGACTATAAACTACATCGCTAGAAGGATAGTTTGGGGAATTGAATGGGCTATGTGACGAATTGAGGGAAGGAACAAAGGAGAGTTTCGATGAAGGAGTTGTTAGTGCCTAGATCTACCTCAGGCTGAGAAAGGCAGATCTAGGGTAACATCAAACCATGATTAACCTGGTAGCTAGCCCTACTAGGTCAAGAGAGGGCTCTCTCCTTGTCAATATCAGGAAAATATGGCCAATAAAGCTTGAGATGACTGATATAAAGACTAATTTTAGGCTAGGTATATGCTCAAAGGATCTTGATTGAAATTTATGGTGGTTTGCTAGATCAGATGTGAAAGGTAGTTTTGGGTCCGGGGAATGAGCTCAGTTTTGCAAAGGTTTCTGTGGGGCGAGGTAGGCAAGTGCTTTAGTACCTTGAATTAAGTGAAATGGTTAGTCTTAAGACTAGTGAGGAGTTGGATAGGGCATGGATGTGCCATGAGTTCTCTTCAAACAATAGAAAACATGTAAAGCTAAACAAACCCTAAGGTAGAGCATTGTAACATCAATGATTTCCACCTTTATACTTGATTCATTTAGTTAAGCTGAAAAAGAGAGAGATAATGGCACACATAAACACATGATAACTTGAATTACAGAAGGAGAAACAATACTAAGTCACCTTGCCACAAGAATCCAACAAAATTCTACAAACCCAGGTCTATTTCCTTGCCAAACTGTAGAGATGATATACAATAGTGCTCAAAGCATTCACAAGAGTCCAACCTTTACAAATGACTGAAAAAACAAATGATATAGATCTCCAAACCACCTGTTCTATCCATCAGGGGTCGAATCCATGAGAAGAGGGGTGGTTTCAACCATATCTAAACTAGGAACACAAAAATAGGTAGTGGCACAACTTGCCTCTTAAACCTAGGAAACTGATTCATTCAACTCCAAACCACCTACAACTAATGTATCTAACTTATGAAGTTAATTTTTATCATTTTTGCATCATAATACATCAATTTACATCATGTCACATCATGAATTTTACCATAAGAGAGAAAAATTCAAACTAGAAGAAAACTAGGTGAAAAACAGAGTTTTTGAGCAAGGTTGGCACTTTTTCATCCTGTGTGTAGCGCCACTTTTTCTGTGCGTAACGCTTTTTCCATGCTAATTTTGGAAGGGTTATTGAGGTCCAAATCAGGTATAGGATAGCTCGTTGGAAAGCCCTATGAGTCAAATTTCTAGAACATCTTTAATTTTTTAATTTGGAGTCCATTTGCCCCTCCAAAATTGCAATCTACCAAGGTTGCTTTCTGTGGCCAAAAGTGGCAGAGAGGGCATTTTTGAGGTGTTTTTGGCCCTTTAGGTGACCAAAAGCTTGTCCAAATTTCCTAGTAATTTCTAAGCATGGATACATTTTCATAGGGAATCCAAAAATGACAATTTTTCTTCAAATGGGGGTCCCCATCAAAAGCGAGCACCACGTAGCACTACGCACCTGTTGGAAAAGTCTGTGTTAAAAATTTCTATGTGTAGCGCCGTTTTCAGATCAAGTTTTGGAGGCCTTCCTAGTGTCCAAATTGGGTTCACAATAGATCGTTGGAAATATTATTGAGTAGGATTTCCAAAAAAACTTGAATGTTTCAATTTGGAGTTCATTTTCCCTGTCAAATTTCAAATCTCCCAGGAATGGTCAAAATTTGCAAAATGAGGCTGCCTAAAGGCAAAGTGCTATTGCAGTGAACTGTTGAAGGTATTCCTCAACTCCAAATTGAGCTCATGATAGCTCATTGGAAATATATTTGTGTTTAGTTATCATTTGACTCATCAAGCAAGTCAGTTGGCAAACCAAGCTAGGAGAAATCTTGATTTTCCCAAGGTCACTTCAGAGGTGCATCAGTTCTCCTGAGGCAACTGTATTTTTGACACTTCTCTAATACCATGACACCTATGTGAATAGTGAAGGTGGTTTTTCTTCCTTGCCTGATTGTGGAAAAAAACCACTCTCAATTTTTCCAAATTCATTTTTTCTTGCTCAAAAACATCATTTGAGTAAAACCTATCCCGATGTGTGGAGCAGGGGATTTGTCAAAATGAAGAGAAATGAAGGGGCTAAGGGGCTTCTAAATTCTTGAGAAAATTTTGGGAAGTAGGGAGGGATGTTAGGAAGTAGGGGAAAGTTTAATTTTAAAGATTAAGTGAGGGGAAGGGGTCCAAAAGGGCAAAACATAGGCCTAGCCTAGAAAATTGTCAAATTGTAGCAAAAAACTAGGGTTTGTGCGAAAATGAGGAATTTGAGGGATATTAGTGTTGGGAAGTATTTAGTAAGGTACATTAAGGATAGGTGAAGGTGTATGAACATTAGGATATAAGTGTTATTGATGCTTTGACCATCCAAGAGAAATTACCTTCAAAACTCTAGGAGAGGGAAATGAACCTTACCTAGGCACAACTGAAGCATGAACGAGGTGTAAAATGACCCATTGGAACCTGACATGATGATGAAAATCCTCTGAATGATGGTACACTCAGATGAATGATGAAATGATCCTCTTGGGAAGAATCACTCACAGTTTCTTCATCCCTTTCATAAGCTGAATCTATTTTCATATTTGCAAATGTAGAATATAGGATGATGAGTATGAAGAGATTTTCTCAAATATAGGGTGACTACTGTTCTATTTTTAGGAATTGAGAGGATGCCTGATAGTGGAACTGTGAATAAGGGTTTTGATGATGGCAGCAAAATTTAGGGAATGATAGGGTTTGGGAAATGAGAATTAGGGTTTGGGGAATGGTAGGAGTTGTGTATAGGGTTTAGGGTTTGGTGATAGGGGGTAAGATGAGTGTCAATGGGAGAGGGAAAGGGGAAGAAAATTAAGGAAATGTAGTGAAGAGGGATGGGATATGGGAAAATTATGCAAAGGAATAAAAAAACAGCAAGAATGACAAAAACTGCAAAACCCTAGACAATTTTGCAATAGAACTGTGAAGCAATTTAGGGTTTGATTTTTCACCTATCAAAACACCATCAAGGATGATAAAATGTCTTGCTATGGAAAATAGGAGGTTTTACTTACTTGGAGGAATGGTATTTTCAAATTTTGGAGCCTTAGAGTATCGATGGGATGAGTTTTTGGCTTGGCACACTGGTGCGCTCCGCCAACACCTAGGCACATAGTGCCTCGCAGGTACGTCGTGGCCATTCAAAACATTGTGTAAATCCTGCACCTAGTGCGTAGCGCCAAGCAGGTGCGTCGCGCTAAGAAAAAACTTGAATTTTGTTATGATTTTATCCTTTCTCTCCTCAAACACGATTTTCTTCTCTCTCTTTCTTTCCTTTGCACAAAATGATGTCTTCTACACAAATGATCTCTTTATATACAAGTGACTTTAATTTTTCATTTAAGAAAGACCCACTTTCTAAAGTTTCCTTTTCAATTTGCTTTTTTAAAAACTCTGTTTTGCAGTTTGGCTCTCTTTTTTGTCATTTGATGGACTGATGATTGGATTTTCTTGTCTCTTTTGTAGGAGCTAGAGTGCCGGAGTTTGGCAAGGTAACCCAGGGCTGAAGATGATACTTTATTACATATGAAAATAATAAAACTACATGAAATTTGTACATGAAATGGAAAAACCCTATTTTCACCTCAAAACCTTTTATGGAGCAAATAATGACTAAAATTTGTGATTTTATGAACTTATTGAACATCCTCATGTGATAGCTAGCCTATTATTGAGCTTTTGAAGATCATGGTGGTAAACCCTAGACCTAATGAGACTTGAAAACCCTAAAATGACTTTTGCAAATGAAATGAAGTAAAAATGACAACAGATGACTTGTACATGTGAAAATAGGCTAGTAGATGAAAAGCATGAGGGAAATTGACAAAGAACTACTACCATCAGATGATCCATGACCTAATGGAATGCGGCTGATCAGATGAGACACCTAATATGCATGCAAAAAGAGAAATTTTGATCACTAGTGGAGGGATGAAGATACCGACACTAACAAGAGTTGCACTAGAATTGTGGGTCCCACTCAACCTGATCAAAAAGTGACTATTGGAAGCACTATAGATGATTGGATGGTGATATTTCCATTAAAGGGTGCAGGGGGGAGCACTTAAGATGCATATATTTGAAAATATTCCACCAAATGCGCATTAATGATAGGGATTTGGAGGGAATGGATGGATTTGAATTCAAATTAGGCTATAAATACAACATCCCACCCCACATTTGAACACTTTGCCTCCTGAGAAATTTCTTTGAAATTTTTCGCTTTCTTTTGCGCTAAGAGAATTCTTGTATGTCTACAAAGGAGTGGGAAATACTTAGAGAAAATATGTCATAGCAAAGGTTTAGGAATTTAACTGATTGGAAGTGTGAAAGATTCATTGATATAATTCCTACAACCCACCCTGAGCCGACCCAACCTATGCCTACAATGTTGCCTACTACAATGCCTAGGTTGCCAAGACCTAAACAATCTACCTTTGTGGTAGGAGAAAGGAAGCAAAAGAAGCCCCAACAAGCCTCTGTGAGGCACTCACCACCCAAAAACCCAATGGAGGTCAGAAAAAGTGGACAATCGATCAAACCAAGAAGCCAACATAACCCCTGGACGTATATGAAGAAGAGCTCACCATGGGGATTGAAAAAATTGATGCAGATGAAGACGTGATGATTACTCGGTTACCACCTTATATACCACCAAGGAAATCCATTGCCAAAGTTACTAAGGACCCAGATTCGGCGAAGTTCATGGTCTCCACATGCTGGCTTAAGGGGGCCTAAACTAGGTTCAGAGTTGTTCATGCCAACCACAAAAAACCTAAATGTTTCCCCTTTCGAAAACAACCTGCATAGCATAGGTTTCAGTCTCACCCAAAGTAGTATTGGGGGATGCTAGAACCAGGTTTCTTCATCCACAGACCGTGTGATAAGTGATCTTAAGCCTTTGAAGCTCAAATATACTTTTGCATAGATATGTATCCTTCTATGGTCCGCTACTGTAACTCTAAGAAAAAAGCCTCTATACCTTCACGAAGGTCTACGATCAAACTTTATAGAGTTAAAAGAAGAAAATTATCCAAATTCACACACTAAATAGTAACCCTAGATCCGCCTTTGCATAGATCTACTTGATTCAACAGAAATCATAATAGAATTAACCTTTCTCTTTGTGAAAATAGATAGTTACTTAGCTCATGCATAAATATTAAAGATTCAATAGGTTTGCATAGCAATTACACATTATTCCATAGAAAACATATCATTAAGCCATAATGCATAACTTGAACAGAAATAAGAATAATGCTCAAAACCAAGATAGTTGTCCCAAACTCAGTCTTTATTAAGTTCAACGTTTTGTTTATAGATTTCTTCCACCCTACGCACATAGTTGCAGGGGCCGACGCATTCAGCTGCAGACTTGCTAAGGTCTTCGCGCACTCAGCTATAGGAGCCTTCCCCTTTCACCTAAGTACAAGAAACAAAGATTTCTTGCCTTAGCACTTTCCCAAAACAATAATCTTCTCTCTTCGATTTATCCTTAGACTCGTTATGACTCAACTATATATATAGCTTTTTCCATACAATACCATGTTCCGCAGACCATGGGTGAGTCTAAGAAAATAACCTATCACTTACCCAAGCAAGGGGCTAAAGCCCCTTTGACTCCTACTTAGCTGTGCGCTTCGCTTCCACATTTCACAAAGACTTTACATCCTTTACAAAATATTTTACAAAAATTGGTTAACTAACCCAAAATTGACCTTGGGGACCCTATCCCAACAGGCCCCCTATTGGGTGTGGGATCCCCCAAGGTAAATTTCGAGGCTAAAAGCCCATATTTTGGTCCAATTTTATAATCCAAAAGTAAATACTCCACATTTTGTGGTTGCGGAGTGCGTAGATGTTAAAGAGTCATAAGGTTGTCCGCCCTTATTTTGGGAATGTAATGTCGGCTGTAGAAGATCTACCCATGGTCCGCGGACCATGGG
This sequence comes from Pinus tabuliformis, assembly GCA_031772625.1. NCBI lineage: Eukaryota > Viridiplantae > Streptophyta > Pinopsida > Pinales > Pinaceae > Pinus > Pinus tabuliformis. The sequence continues at coordinate 1,087,484,827 of CM062819.1, forward strand.
ATTGTATAAGTAGAGTTCAACTCTAAGTAGTTGAAAAACATGAAGAAATCGAAGATCATGAAGGATTGAGTCATAGATTTAGAGAAGAAGTCTAAGTTTCGGTCATAGAGTAGGTAGAGGCTCTGCAGCTGAGTGCGCAGAGGCCTAGAAGTCCACAGTTGAGTGCCCGGACCCCTACAACTGAGTGCATAGGGCGGGTCGAGTTTGTAATTGTTTGGAATTAGAAATAAAGAGAAGTATTCTACAATCTCTGTGTCTTTATTTCATGTTTATGCATATGTTATATTGGGTATGAATTTCACTTATAATTCTTATATGATGCGCGAATGTATGTAAATGTATCAGTTAAGAGAATGCAAGTAAGAAAATCTGTTTACATGAGGCTAACTAAAATCTGTTAATAAGATAAGAAAGACACTTAGCCTAGTTTGGCAGATATCGTAGTTCGTTGCCCTAACAGCGCGAAAGTATATCAACCCCTGGTTATGGTTGTGCGGAAGCTGATTGTACCCTTTCATGAAGGTACTAAAGGGTGGAAGAGAGGGCTAAGCAACCTGGGCAAAGGCAGGGATAGCCAAGATAAACTGACATCAAAACCATCTCAAGGGTGCAAAAACTTGGTTCCAGCATCCCCCCATACTGCTTCGGGTGAGACTTCAGTCTGCGCTCTATGAGCTGATACCAAAAGGGCCAGTAGTGTAGGGATTTGTTTGGCTAACTGATGCTGAACCTGCGTCAAGCCCCCTCAAGCCAACAAATGGTTCCGTTGTTGGGACTAGAATTTGCTTACGAGATGTGTGATGTTGTATCATAGGAATCCAACTAAGAAAGAAATCGAAGGCTGGTTGGACAAAAGGATCCACGAGTTCGCAGCACAAGAAAACAGAAACCTGCGACACTCGAAAGAATAGTGGTTGGGCCGATACCTGTATACAGAGATCCATGAAATATTTTTCACCTTCTTTCCTACTAAGTTATACGAGTGGATCACGAAGCTAGAAGATAGCCAAGGAAGGTGGAAACTTGACGATCCTACTCTGTGGACCCCAGAGCTACTGCAAAGGTTGGAAGCATCAGAGGATAAGATCGCCCATGTTATTGATCATTGGCTCGATCGTACCATAGGAGGATTTGTTACTGAATTTTCAGTCAACACGTCAGTTAGCTATAGGTAGAATCACACTTTTTCAAATGACCATGAGGTAAGTACGTAAAATATTTGAATACTATTGTGAAAAAAATAGGTTATGCAACTACCTTGATGTTCAGGACTACATGAAATGGAAAATTTATAGAAACGAAGGAAATAAGGGCTCAGAGCACAGCCCCTTGATTTCATCTACGCGAGGGGATGAAGAAGGGATCATGAGGGTCTCTCCACGAAGTGATATTCAGTTGATAAGACAAGGATTTCCATTAATACCACCTCCGCCCACACTGCCTCTGTCTTCACCGCCATCACCTCCAAATTCGCCCGTACCACCTCCACCTCCACTGCGATTCAGTATGGCAAACAAAGTGAAGCTGCCTTTGTTCAAAGGCTTGGGAAATGAGGACCCGGAGAAATTTTGGTTCATTTTGAGGGTTGTATGGGAAGCTGAAGGTGTTACAGATGATCACATAAAGAAGACAACATTGGTTAGTGCTCTGCAAGATCACACGCTAACCTGGTATATTAAGTACTCCAATGATAACTGAATGCTAGAGTAGTAGACATCCAAGCAACACTAAATAGGGAATTTAGCAGGCCTAAATCTGAAGCACAGTTGATTGTGGGATTCAAAGATATCATGATTCTACTAGGCGAGACACCTTAGGAACTAGATCAAACGCTGAAATGTACGATCCACGAGACCAACATGAATTTGACAGATGGATAGCATCCCGAGTGGTTTGTGGCTTCACTACTACCATGTTTAAGGAGTGTGTTGTTGTAGCAGAAGATAAAAACTCAGGCAGAGGCCTTGGAGATTGCCATGAGACTACACGAGACTCCAATATAGGCTCCTAATCTAGGAGTCCAGTAGATCCACATGCAGTTGAAAAATTTGTGCCTTGAAATGCAAAGTTTGAAGCAGGACAGGACGGTTCGGCTAGAGGTCTGTGAAGAGGTATGGTGTTTGAAGTGCAAGAGTCGGGGTCATGACAAAGACCACTGCCCAGTCTTCAAAAATTACCTTGCAGGAGGAGAACCAATGCCTTTAAGGCTAGAAGCTCAAGCAGGACCTAGCACGATGGTTGCTTTATTGTGTGCTATGTGTTAGCTAGTCAGAAAACATGCCACAAACAACTGTCACTTGCTACAAAAGTATGTGCAAGCACCACAATAGTTGTTCTACAACTTTTGTAGGTTGGTAGGACATGATGAGCATACTTATAGGAGGTATGAATTGATGATGGATAGAACTCCTGCCTATAGGGTTCAGGCTGAAATGCGGCCCCTTGACCAGAATGCAGGGATGGAACAGACATGATTTCAGGGGTGCGGATGAGGTCGAGGCAGAGGAGGACCTAGTAGAGGTCGAGGACAGTTGATTTGCTACAATTGTAAAGGGCCAGGACACTATGCCCATGATTGCACTAATCCAACATGCCTGTCGTGCAAGTATTTCACACTGTTTGATCATGAAATAGAAGATTGTCCTATGCTGATAGCTAGGATACATGAGAAAGGAGCGCTACCACCTCCCCCGACTCAAAACCTACAGATGATGAGGTCTGAGCCATGTGAGGAAGATTTGAATGTAAATATAGTGCTCCGTAGTGGAATCAAAATAGGAGATGACAAGGGAAGACAACCAGAAGACAGTACATGGGTTCGCAAAGCCCCAACAAAATAATCTAAGTTCAATTTGGAGTGTGATCATGAAGCATTCATGGAAGCTAAGAAGAGATTCACTAAGGCCTCCACTTCAGGAAGCAAGGATAAACCTAAGCTAGAGATAGACCCCTTTATGCTCACAACTTTCCTAGAAACCTATATGAAGTTACTAAGCGATAGTAAGGCTGTGAAAGGGTTATAGGAACTTATCAATAGATGTGATGGGACCACGCTAGGTGAACCATGTGTAGACTACAAGATTGGAAAGCATAAGATAAGGACGAGTCATGGAATGAGACTCACCACACAGATTGGAGAATACGAAATGGATCAAGTCATTCTGGATTTGGGTTCAGATGCAAATGTACTACCGAAACAAACATGGGAGTGAATGGGGAGACCTACGCTGCAATGGTATTTGATTCAGCTAAGGATGACGAATCAACAGAAATCATACCCATGGGGCAGCTGTAGGGAGTGATCGTGGATATTGAGGGAGTGAGTGCCCTGGAAGATTTTGAAGTAATAGAGATTGTGGATGATAGAAATCCCTACCCTCTACTCCTGGTAATTGACTGGGCTACTGATATTAATGGGGTAATCAATCTGAGGAAGTGAAAGATGACCTTTGAGAAGAATTCATTATGCATAATAATACCCCTAGATCTTACTGACGGATCGCGTTATATGGAACCAGTTCATGACTATGAAAGTGATGATGATCTGAACTGCATCTATAAGATAGCAATGCTAGACCAAGACTGGGTGAATCCCACTACGGATGGAAAATTACATTGGAGCACAAGATTTCCCACACTTCGGATTCTGGCAAAGAAATAGAATGTTGGCAAAATCGGTTATCAGAAGTAACTATGCTGAATTGAAACATGATGACCCAGTTGCTGCAGTCTGTGTCATCAGAGGAAAGAAATCTTCCTACTTACGATGGTCTAACTGAGGTAGATACCTTTTTGGATGAATTTGAAAGGGAGGTGCTAGAAAAGAAATGCTTCCAGGCCTTGGACTAGGTACTGCACGCTATGCTCGCAAGATTGTGGGGTATGCTCAAGGGAAGCTTTGATGATTGGTGTGGATATAGGAGGATGATGAGAGCATGATTTGGGAAGCCTAAGATGTGACTGAAAGACAAGTATTATGGGCAGGATGATTTGCGCACATATCTAGCCAAATGGATGCAGGATTATGGAGAAAAGCCTCAATCTTAGTGGGTGCACCTATTCTATCAGACCTTGAATGCTATCCCAATGAATTGGTATATAGAAATAGAGCTTCGCCATGGGACAGGTGAATGGGATATCTTGTGCAAAGGATTCATGATGACATTTAGTTTTGAGGATGGATTTGGTAGTATTGATGAAGCACTACAAGAGCTGAAAGCAGCCATCTTTAGGATACCACAGGATCCTTTAGACCTGATTCAACCTTAATGGGCTACTCAGCTGAGTTGCATGCTGGAATGTTATAATGTAACTGCTGAAGATGAGGACGAAGATCCGCAGAAGATTAACATTCCAGAAATAGAAGGCCACCGTGAGGTTCTAGGGCCATAGATTGAGAACCCTGATATAAACCTGTTGATGAAAACTAAATAGGTGAAAATTGGTATAGAGGCAGAACCCAAATTCACGAAGATTGGAGACTACTAGGATGACGTGACGATGGATAAGGTTGTTGAATTACTCCCTGAATATCAAGACTTATTCCCTAACAAGTTTACAGATTTGAAAGGAATAATTAGAGATCTAGGAGTGATGAATATCATGTTAAAACCCACAGTGAAGCCAGTTAAGTAGAGGCCTTACTGCCTGAATCCGAAATACAAGAAAAAGGTCTGCTTAGAGCTAGAAAAAATGTTAGCAACAGGCATCATTGAGCCTATGGAGAAATCTGATTGGGTAAGCCCTATGGTGGTGCAAGAGAAGAAGCAGAAGGATGAGATAAAGATATGCATGGATCTCAGAAAAATAAATGACACTTATGTGCATGATCCTTTCCCAACTCCATTCATGGATGAAGTGTTGGATAATATAGGTTGCAAGAAGCATACTCCTTCACTGATGGGTTCTTTGGGTACCACCAAATCATTCACGCCAGAGGATAGGAGCAAGACAACCTTCGCAACTGAGTGGGGTTGTTTTCAATAACACTACAATGCCGTTTGGGTTGAAGAATTCACCTTCTATCTTTTCGCACGTGGTTGTCGCAACATTCAAGGAATTTATTCATAAGTTCTTGGAGGTCTATTTTGATGACTGGATTGTATTTGGGTTGGTTAAGCACCATGTAGTGAGCTTGTGCTCGATGTTGGATACCTACCGAAGATACGAGATTGTGCTCAACCTAAAGAAGTGTTTGTTTTGCATTCATTTTGGGAACCTATTGGGGCATGTGGTTTGCAGGCAAGGGCTAATGGTAGACCCCGTGAAGATCACGGTAATTCTGAACTTGGAAGCACCGAGGAGTGTGAAATAGTTGTGTGCTACTTTGGGACATACGGGATATTACAAAAATTTGATCAAAGGCTATGCCCAGATCACCACACAGATGGAAAAATTGTTGAATAAGGATGTCACGTTCTACTGGAATGATGACTGTAAGACAAGCTTAGACATATTGAAGGAAAAGATGGTTACTGCACCGATTCTTGTCTTCCAAAACTGGAAGAAAGAGTTTCTTGTACATTTCCATGCGTCGTGTATAGCACTAGGGGCAATACTAACATAGGATGGCTGAGAAGGTTTGGACCACCATATCGCATTCGCAAGCCACAAATTATCCAAACCAAAGAATAACTACTCCACCATTAAGCATGAAGGGATAGCTATGGTGTATGTGCTATATAAGTACTGACACCACTTGCTAGGAGGCCACATTAAGATGTATACAGATTGCTCTGCGCTAAAGTACCTGGTCAATAAGCCTGTGTTGGGGGCAAAAATCTGCATATGGCTCTTATTGTTCCAAGAGTACGATTTTGAAGTGGTTGTGAAGCCTGGACAATTAAATGTGGAACCTAAACACTTGTCACGCATTGAGACAGGGGAGGAACCCACTAGTTTGGAGGAAGGATTACCTGATGCACAACTTTTTGTTGTGCACATCGCAGATGGAAATTTTGAGGATATAATACACTTCCTAACAACTAGAACTGTGACGAAAGGATACTCTATCCAAAAAAAGAAGACTTTTGTGGTGTGCAAAAGACTTCTCTGTCATTGTTGGGCATTTATACAAGATGGTGAATGATGAAATACTGTGAAGGTATGTACCAAAGTTTGAATGAAGCAAAATCCTCGCAGATGCTCATGGGGGCATTGCGGGAGGACATTATGCTGGGAGAGAAACCGCACAGAAGATTCTACACGCAAGGTTGTGGTGACCAGCCCTTCATCAGGATTCAAAAGCATATTGCAAGGCATGTGATGTATGTCAAAGATCAGGTAGGCCATTGCAGAGGGATGAAATGCCTTTGAATCCACACATGAGGTTGCAACGTTTCGAAAAGTGGGCAATAGATTTTATAGGACCCATTCAGCCTCAAGGATAGACAGGCGTGAGGTACATTATCACTATGACGGAGTACTTGACTCATTGGGTAGAAGCGCAGTCGGTGAAGGATCGCATGGACACGACGACCGTGAAGTTTCTATTTTAACATGTACTGATGCGATTTGGATGTCCAAATATCTTGATGAGTGATTGAGGTACACACTTCCTAAATGAGACGATCAATGCACTAATGGAGGAATTTAATGTTTATCACCAAAAGAGCACACCTTATCACCCACACGCTAACAAGACAGTGGAGCCATTCAACAAAGTGCTCGAAACCGTGCTAACCAAGGTATGCAATGGTCAATGAAGTGTTTGGGACCTATGCATACCTACAGTATTGTGGGCTCATCAAACGACATGTAAGAAGTTAATAGGACAAACACCCTTTAGACAAGTCTATGGTGTGGAAGCGGTGATGCCTATGGAGTATATTGTGCCTAGTCTACACATAGTAGCACTCACGGGTATGATAGATCGCGAAGCCCTGGAAGAGAGGCTCGTGCAATTGGACGAGCTTGAAGAGAGAGATTTTTAGCTGGATTTCACCAGTAGGTCCAAAAATAGTGTTAAAAAACGTGGCATGATTGACATATTAAGTTGTGCACCTTTAAGGTGAATGACTTGGTGCTATTATATGACAGTAAGTTTGATAAATTTCTAGGGAAATCAAAATGTATTAGCTGGGGCCCTATGTTATTAAGGATATTACCGATGGTGGTGCGGTCCAACGGGTTAGGTTAAATGGAGATCCCTTCCCAGGAAAGGTGAATGGAAGTCGATTGAAGCCATACAGAGGTGGCCTGACCATCTGACTAGCTGACAGAAGCACAGTCTTAGTGCTCCCGACAGCTGAAAGGAGGCGTGGGTCTATAAACTACATTGCCCAGGTTGGAGAGCTATGCATTTTCAGGACTGCACGAGGTGTCACAGGGTCTATGATAGCGTGAAGATAGCTGTGCTAGCGTGCAGGTCCACCTGAAAGTGATCGTTAAAGTCATTATTCATGATTTGATGGTCAGTTTGAGGCTAAATGGAGTGGGCAAAAGGCATTTAAGGAAAAATTTATGGACTGGATTCTTGGAAATTTATCGCCAATCTAGCATTAATGGGCCGAATGTGGGGGGAATGGTCGAATTTGAATTCAAAAGGCCCTATAAATTACAAGTGGATGTCCAACGAAAAACACTTGGCATTTTGAAAATTCAATTGTCGTGCTATTGTGTATGGACCTTTTGAATTTTGAGGCTTTGAGAGAAATTTCAGTGTCTAAAACATTGTTGAAGGAGATGCAGGACCTCTTGACTAGAATGATGTTAACACCCGAGGAAGCTGTGCAGGAAATTGCGGTAGCCGAAGCCTCAGAGAGCGGTGGACTAATAGTTAAGGTCCTTAAATCACCCAAAACACTGAGACCTAAGAAGGATAAGTAGGCTATGATACCGGTGTGCCTCACTAAGAAACCCAGAGAGGACCAAGCTCACCTTACAGGAAAAGGGGAAGGCCATTAATCTAGAGACCAACAAGGAGAAATCTAAAGAAATCCTGGTGGATAAGGAGGATGAGGAAATGGAAGCTGAAACCCAGTGTGCGGACACTATTACCCTGTTAACATAATATGTTCCTTCATGCAAGGGTAAATCCAAGGTGCTGAAGGACATAGATGAGAGCAAGATCTCCCTGCAAACTGCTCCTAGATGATATTGTTTTTGAGGGACTTCACTTAGGGTGAGTTCATGTACTGAAATTCAAAGATTGGGACCTCGCAGATCATGATTTCTCGCATCTAGCGACTGAGTAGCTAATGCTTCAATGGATGGATGTGGCAGCTAGAATGACTGAATTGGAGCTGTGGAAATGGCTCAAGGGTGTAGAGAAAGATAGGTTGCTTAACTTGGTCTGGTTGCTGCATTACCACAATGCCCCAGTTACCATCTTCGTCATCAGGCAGCTGCTCTTCTTGGTGCATGATGGGTCTTTGTGGCTGGAGGATCCCATTACCATCAACGACCACTTGATTCATCGAACCACATGACTACCTTACTCAAGGGAGGATCCAACCAATACAACAGAAGGAAAAGGTGGTGAGTTGACCCTCGCAGAAGTAATGAAGAAGAAGTTCAAGTTGGAGAAGAAGAAGCGAGGATATGCCATCTCCAATATTAGAAAATACTAGTAGGGAAAGTGATGTGGAATTGTCGCGCTAATGAAGTGCCCATGCCTGTGATCGCACTAGCATCCCAATGCGTGGAAGGAGTCTAGTTCAACTGGGAAAACTATCTATGCGGCGAGTTCCTTGCGAATTGTCGTAAGGCATAGGAGCATGCCAAAACATTTCACTACGCGTGGCTTCTGTTGTCAATCGTACTGGTGGCATGGGAGCTACCTGAAGACATCCAATTCCCTTCGGTCGCGCTAAACCTTCCAGAGGCAACGAAGTACACTTCGCTGTGGGTGACGAAGGACATAGAGTGCATTAAGGAAAGCAAGATCTTTTGGATCTTGATGGAGATGAATATCCAGATGGAGATCAATCACAAGCCACGTTTGTCATCGATAGTATATGCCATTTTGCATAGCTTTGCAAAGTTCAAAGTGGATTTCCACCATTTCTTTATCAAGGCACAAAAGGACCCTATGAATACATGACATAACCTATCGTACCCGGCGACTGATGATGTAATTTTCACAGTCCTTGAGTCTTGGCTTCCAGAGTGAGGTGCTCTAGTAGGCTCTGTGATGGAAACAGACAAGTCTGCCATGCAACACAAGAAGGAAGAAACAATCGCCGAATGGCATAGCTAGCAGAGAAGCACAGAAGGAGGATGTAGAGGCTAAGGCCCAAGTAGCACGCGTCACCATGAAATTGGTAGAACAACAGAAACCAAGAGGAGAAGAGCATGAAGGATAGAAGTCACCTTCGCTCAGGACTGAGGCAAAAACAGAGACAAAAAAAGGTGGCGCAGACCCCCAAATGATGTCCACCCAACTCCATCGTCTACGACTGTGAGAGTAGGTAGTGCCACGAAAGAAAACCAAGGCATCAAAAACATCCTTCGACCTAATCACGCTCACTGAGGGGGATTTGCATGATATCGAAGAAACAATGAGGGATGTCACTGCAGAAGCCTTCCAATAGTTTGAAGAATAGTACCAGTTGGTATTGGGGGCTCTCCGAATAGAGTTGTAGGAGTTGCAGGTTCGCACTCCACATGCTAGTACAATGTCCACCAGCCTCACGATTGGCACTTTAGCTATAATACAGGAGCATTCAGCTCAAGGAAAACCATTGTATTTTAGTAGACATAGGGGGTCTTGTGTTTTAAGGAAGTTGGGTTCATAAATGTTGAATTAATATAATTATTAAGGGTTTTGAGTGATTTTAATGAGAATAGGGTTTAATTGAATATTATGAGGCATAATTGTAAATGTTCCCGAATGTAGGAGAACATGAGAGATCTTAGGATAATTGAGTGATGAGAGGTTTCAGAATTTATGTAAAACTCAGGTTAGGAGTCAGTTCATGAATTTAGGGATCAGAGAGGAGTTTTAGGAATGAGGAAGAGATTTAGGAAATTTGTTAAGGAATTTATGGATCTAAACTAGAATTGGTTTTAGAATCCCTTTGTATAAAGGTAAGCCTAAAAGGAATGAGCAGAGTTAGTCAGAGGTTAGATAGGTTAGATATTTGGAGTGACAGTAAACCTACAGGTAGAGTTGGAATAGAGGCCACTGATATTAGGATATCATGCCAGAGAGATAGAGTCTCAATATGTAATCATCTGTTATATGTTTATATATACAACGATTGATTAGAATATGTATAAATGTGTATTTTGAGTGTTGAATGATGAATTATGTGTTATCAAAGACTTGCATAATATAAATATGTGTAGGTAGGTCAAGGTGAATACATAGAGAAAGAGAAGAGGCAGAGGACCTTAATGGCGTTAAATGTTTGTGGAACCAAGGTAATGGTTGAATCGTTCGTGAGTAAAGAACTCACAGAGTAAAGCTTAGGAGGATTGTACTATGAAATAGCAGAAGACTCAGAACCTTTTGAAGAACCCAAAGCACAGAGAAGAAGTGAAGAAACAACATAAAAACCAAGTGAAAAGGGACAAATGGAGAAGTGAGTCTTCAATACATAAGAACCATTAGATCTTTTAGATCAACGATCTAGATCAATTGCATAGGATTCGCAAACCTTTATGGAGGAATACCGGAGGAATTAGATGTCGACCATTTGATCAACAAATCAATAGATTGACGGTCATCACTTGGTGAAAGAGCGTAGGAGTTAATGCAGCGAAAAGGCGGATTTATATAAGTGAAATGATATTTCGGGTGGCGAAGAAACCGTAAGTGGTATCGAGCGTTTGGCTTCGATTCCATTCATAACGTAACATGTAGCAGAGTAGTGGAGAGGGGAAACCGCTTATCGGGCACTTAAACCCCATGCTTGTGGTCTATCCAAAATTTGGGTGAACCATCAGATCTACTAAGTGTAGATCAATGGCGAGAAATTAATATGCAAGTTGTTTAATCGGAGATCAGTGGAGGGAAGGAGCAGCTCTTTGGAATAGGTTGAAAGGCACAGACTTGAAAGCTTATATAGGCAGACTCAATTCCATTGGAGTTCTGACCTTAAGCTTTGGAACAACATTCCATGGATTTCCTATGTAATGTGGAGTTCAGAGGAAATGCGATAAAGCATCTAGAAAGGGAAAACCCCATAAAGTATTAAGGTGCAATTAATAATATTTGAGATCCAGTAGTGCGTTATCGCATATCGGGTGCGATAGAGGTTGTGTTAACGAAAACCCGCGAAGGAGCCGATACCCGATTGCGATCAACGATAAAGGGGAAACCTCGAGAACTGTGCAGAGGCTATACCAAGGCGAGAAGTTATGTTTTGCATATATTTCCTTTGTAAATGAGTTATAAAGGATTAAGTGTGATTATGTGAAGTTTTCATATATAAGTCCACCATTATAAAGGATAAAGGGGTTATAATGAGTTAAGCGCTGATAAAGGGTTTTTATGTGTTAAGTCCAGTATAACCAAAGTTTATAAAGTGAAGGTTTAATGTGTGGGCTTAAGGGTTAATGAAGGTTTATAAAGGGTGAATAAGTCATGATAGAGGAGATTGAAAGTCTAGGCTATTGTATTGAATAATTCCACATAGGAATTGAGTAAGGGGGCCTAAACCATTGATGGTTGAAGATTTGACTCGATAGTGAGTTAAAAATTCCTGGGACAAACAACTATATGCATAGACATATTCATATTGTGGGTAAAACAAGGGTAACCCTGCATCATTTGGTGTCAGAGTAGAATTGTAATTGAACAATTGGTGTTAAAACAGAACAAACAAATTCTATGTGAAAGAATTGAGAAGTTATGTGTCAAAGATTTTTATGCAGGAAATGAAGGATCAGATTCTAATATGACAAATAGTAAGCACATAGAGGTGATGTGTAGTAGAACTTACAGATGCAAAAGACAAAGTACAATCCATTCAAAGTATAGGTAAATGGTATAACGAGATCATGGAGAGATCTTGAAGGTGAGATGACATGTTTTGTTTAATTTGATTTGAATATTGGAGAGTTGTGGTTTTTTATATTGACACATAGGTGACAACATAAGGAGGTGAGAAGATTGCAGCAATCTAGAGCAAGGAGTGCTCAATTGGTTCTAAAGGAGAGAACTAGAGAAATTCTAAAAGATTGAGCTCAAAGGAGAGAAGCTAAGTGAAGCATATGTAGCAAGGAGAAGACTTGTTACTACAGAGGTATTGTTGCATCTCACAAAGGTAATTCCACAATGGATGTGGGTAGAAATGCCAAGGTAATGAAGGAAACTGGTAAGACTTTCTATGTGAAAGAAAAATTGGTCAGAAACAAGCATTTCATGGTGATTGAAATACAAGAGGACAGTTGTGTTCTTGAGAAGGTGCAGATGAGTTGAAGCCTAAAGGAGTAGAGAAGAGTTCTCAAAGGAGGTTCCAAAGATAGAGAACCAAGTGCTTGCCAAAAGACCAAGTACAGAGGAAAGCTTGGTGAGGTAAGTGGAAGCAGGGAAGACTTGTTGATGCAGAGGCTTTAATGCAGCTCATAGTAAGTGAGTAAGGAGCTCACGAAGATAGAGAAGAAGATGGCTACTGATAGTCATAGCATAGGTTTTGAGGAAGACCACAACAGAAGAAAGATGAAGAAATAGGATGCCAAGGCAAATGGCAAGAGGATGAGTCAAGAGGATCTTGACAAAGAGATTGCAGAGATGAAACAACAACTTAATGTATTGATGATGATACTTGAGAAAAACTAGATATTAGGTTGGTTCTTGAGGAAGAACCCAGTGAATTGGCCTAAATTACAGAGAAGGCTACAATAGAGGCAAGTAAGGTGGCTGATGGAGAAACTCAAAGAAGATGAGTTGGAAATGGAAGAGTCCATTTGTTAACCAGAGAAAGGTGAAGTTTTGGGTGAAGAGGAAGGAATTATTGATGACTTTCCAGAAGGAAAATGTAAAACCTTGTATTGTTGAATTTGATAACTTTGATGTGATTACAGGTTTTACAGAGGATGAGCAATCTTTTGAAGCTGTCAAAAGTTGGGAGAATATCTTTCAGAAGATAAAAACTCTAAAGTAAAGGAGGATGGATAATATCTCTTAAATGATAGAAGCAGTGATTTATTGTACCAAAAAGAACTTAATAATGCATTGATATTTGAAACGATAACAACATAGGAACAATTTCGTGTGAAAGAAGGAGATGAAATTCAGTCTGAAGAGCTGATATGTAAAGCAACAGTTGGGACTGTTGAACCTTGTAAATTTCAGATTGATAATTTGTGTATAAATGCAGGAATCATAAGTAATGATGAAGTACTTATGAAGTGTCACAGAGAACTTGAATTTCTAGAGTATTTTTTGGGAAATTCAGAGTATGATAGTGTGATTGTAGAGGAAGAAGTTAGTTTCAGTGGACAAGAGCAAAAAGACATCATTGAAGCAGATGGTGAGGAGGAAAGACTAACTGATAGTCTTGGAAATACTTTAGAGAATTCTTTAAAGAGGTTGAATCAACATACTGATGTGCTGATAGAAGAGGAGGAAAAAATAGAGTAGCATACTGATGTGTTGCCAAAGGAAGAGGAGGCACTAAGGCCTTATGTTTTTTATTTTAACAAGTGTTTTATGAGTGCAGGTTTAGTTGCAGGTGCTGGAGGAAATTTGGCATAGATGGACAGCCAAAAAAAAAATGGAAGAAGAAGATTCTATGGAAGAATTCAATCCATGGAACAGAGATGTTCAATTGTTGGAGAGAATGTTGGACATTCATGATTCATTGCAGACAGAGAAAATCATGAAAGAGGGTAAGGATGAAAGGGAGGCACCAAGAATAACAGAACAAGTAAGAATAAGCGAAGAACAAGTAAGAGTAAGTGATAGCATTCGAAAGCTCTAAGAAGAAGAAAAAAATATTGAAGAGTTAGTGGAAAGCAACAACAACCTGAAGCAGTCCATATGGAGAAGATTAACAACAACAAGAAGGATGATTAATCAGAGTATGAACCTAATTGACAAGGAGAAGAAGATGGAGCAAAAGAGAGCAGACATACAACAACAACAAAGGAGCAAAGAATTTGGACAACTACAAACTAAAGTTTGGGACCCTGGAGGTTTTCTAACAACATATGAACACGCATGATCAACAGATCGTGAAACGTTTCTACTTTGGGAATCTGATGTAGCAGCATTCAGCTCAAGGAAAATCATTGTATTTTAGTAGACATAAGGGGTCTTGTGTTTTAAGGAAGTTGGGTTCATAAATGTTGAATTAATATAATTATTAAGGGTTTTGAGTGATTTTACTGAGAATAGGATTTAATTGAATATTGTGAGACATAATTGTAAATGTTCTTGAATGTAGGATAACATGAGAGATTTTGGGATATTTGAGTGATGAGAGGTTTTAGAATTAATTGTAAGACTCACATTAGGAGTCAGTTCATGAATTTAAGGATCAGAGAGGAGTTTTAGGAATGGGGAACAGATTTAGTAAATTTGTTAAGGAATTTATGGATCTAAACCATAATTGGTTTTAGAATCCTTTGTATAAATGTAAGCCTAAAAGGCATTAGCAGAGTTAGTGAAAAGATAGATAGGTTAGATATTTGGAGTGACTGTAAGCCTATAGGTAGAGTTGGAATAGAGGCCACTAATATTAGAAGATCAGGCAAGAGAGACATAGTCTCAATATGTATGTTTGTTATATGTTTATATATATAGAGATTGATTAGAATCTATATAAATGTGTCTTTTGAGTGTTTAATGATGAATTATGTTTTATCAGAGACTTGCATAATATAAATATGTGCAAGCAGGATGAGGCGAATACACAGAGAAAGACAAGAGGTAGAAGACCTTAATGGCGTTGAATGATTATGGAATCAAGGTAATGGTTGAATCATTCGTGAGTAAAGAAATCATGGAGTAAATCTTAGGAGGATTGCACTGTGAAATAGCAGAAGACCCAAAACCTTTTGAAGAACCTGAACCACAGAAAAGAAGTGAAGAAACAACGTAAAAACCAAGTGACAAGGGACGAATAGAGAAGTGAGGCTTGAATACACAGGAACTGTTAGATCTTATAGATCAACGGTCCAGATCAATTTTGAAGGATCGACGAACCTTGAAGAAACCATAATTGTTATCAAGCATTTAGCTCTGATTCCATTCATAATTCAACACGTAGCAGAGTAGTGGAAAGGGGAAACAGCTTATCAGGCGGTTAAACCCCGTGCTTGTGGTCTATCCGAAATCAGGGTGAACCATCAAATCTACTAAGTGTATATCAACGGCGGGAAATTAATATGAAAATTGTTTAATCGGAGATCGGCGGAAGGAAGGAGCGGCGCTTCAGAATTGGTTCAAATGCGTGGACCCGAAAGCTTATAGAGGCGAACTCAATTCCATTTGAGTTCCAGCCTTAAGCTTTGGAGCAATGTTCCGTCGATTTCCTATGTAATGAAGAGTTCAGAGGAAATGCGATAAAGCATATCAAAAGGGCAGACCCGATAAAGTATTGAGGCGTGATTAATAATATTTGAGATCCGGTAGTGTGTTATCGCATATCGAGTGCGATAGAGGTTGTATTAATGAAAACTAGCGGAGGAGCCAATACCCGATTTAGATCAACGATAAAGGGGAAACCTTGAGAACTGTGTAGGGGCTGTGCATGACACTCGAGCATAGATGGCTAGGGTTCAGCTGGAGCTGAACCTGCAGATCATAGAATTGCAGTTGAAGTCTCATCCTTCAAATCTGCTAGAAGATAGGGAACAACATACCACCATTGTTACAACAACAATAACGGTGCTTGAAAGTGCAGTGGTAGACTACATGTAGCTTTTTGAATAGTCATTCGAGGTCCTAACCACCCTATAGGATGACTCGAATGTAGAGTGCTTGGAGATAGAGGCACATGAGCTACAACAAAAATATGATGAGGTCAAAGGGACCATGCAGACAATTTCCCTTACAGATAGGTTCGTATGGATGTAGGAGGCAAAGGCGCTCAAGGAACACTTGGATGTTTCTCAACATAAAGAAGCAGTATTCAATGTGCACCTACAACCATGGATGGAGGAGGCTTATGTGATCACAACCTCCATTGAAGGAAAGCTCACACAACTGCAGGTAGCTTAGCAGAAGAGTTAGGGTAGCAGTTCAGCAACAGTAACCGAGTAGCGACTGGGAGAAGTCCAGCAGGTAAACGCTCAGTGTGTTGCCAAGGTTGCGGTGATCCAAAAGGAGCTGGGAGGTCTTCGTGCTAAGATCTCCACACCCGTAGAGTGACTCGAGGTTGAGTCACGATGTTTGTGTTGGGGGCCTATTGGGTGCGGGATCCCGCAAGGGCAGTTTTTGGGCTAAAAGACCATATTTTGGTCCAATTTTGTAATCCAAATATAAAGACTCTGCATTTTGTGGTCGCAGAGTGCATAGATGTTAAAGAGTCTTAGGGTTGTCTGCCCTTATTTTGGGAATGTAATGTTGGCTGTATAAGATCTACCCATGGTCTGCGGACCATGGGATTGTATAAATAGAGCTAAGCTCTAAGTAGTTGAGAAAACGAAGAAAACGATGATCATGAAGCATTGAGTCATAGCTTTAGAGCAGAATTCTAAGTTTGGGTCATAACATAGGTAGAGGCTCTGCAGTTGAATTCACGGAGGCCTAGAAGTCTGCAGCTGAGTGTGCAGACCCCTGCAGTTGAGTGTGCAGGGCGGATCGAGTCTGTAATTATCCGAAATTATGAATAAATAGAAGTATTCTACAATTTCTGTGTATTTATTTCCTATTTATGCATCTATTATATTGGGTATGAATTTCACTTATAATGCTTATATTATGTGCAAATGTACGTAAATGTATCGGTTAAGAGAACACAAGTAAGAACATCTATTTACGCGGAGCTAAATAAGATCTGTTAATAAGGTAAGAAAGACACTTAACCTAGTTTGGGAGATATCGTGGGGTAGCGCGAAAATATATCATCCCTTGGTTAGGGCTGCCCGGAAGCTAATTTTACCCTTTTGCAAAGGTACTAAAGGGTGGAACAAAGGGTTAAGAAACATGTGGGATGGTAGGGATGGCCGGGATAAACTGACATGAAAACCATCTCAAGGGTGCAAAAACTTAGTTCTAGCATCCCCCCACACTGCTTCGAGTTAGACTTCAGTCCACGCTCTGCAGGCTAATGCTAAAAGGGCCAGTAATGTAGGGATTTGTTTGGCTAACTAACACTCAACCTGGGTTAGGAAACCTTAGGCCAACACCCCCAACATAAATATGGTGACTTGTCCTTGAGTCACTCGGTTAGCGCCTCGATCTTGCTGTGGAGGCCATCAAACCTTACCCACAATGCTACTACATTGCCAGAACTCTATACCATGGCTTGCTACACCTCGTCTACTATATTTTATGTTTTTGGGCCTTCTACTACTAGGCGCATTGTTCTCTGTGTCTATTGCAATATCTTTAAATTTTCCTGAATTGATAGAGTACATTGACAGGCTTCCTCTATCCATGGTTGTAGTATGGCGTTGAGAAGGGCCTCTTTCCTTTGTATCTCTTCAATATTTAATTGCACCTGTTTGACTTCCTACAATTGAATAAGTCATTGGACTTGCACCAAAGTGTGTGAAGTCACTCTTACTTTATCAAACTTGTTTTTTGTTAAGCTTCTATATGTTTGGGTCCTCCTGCAGATTTTTCACTACATAGCCTGACGAAATATCATTATGTAGTCTGTGCTTGTTGTATCCAAAGTGCCTATGTTTTCCCTGAAAGATGCTCCACGTTTCTCTCAAACCTCTGGCATTGTGGTTGGCTATAACTTCAGATGAAGCTTTGAGATATTCATCTAAAAGTCAAATGTGACTTTACCAATCTCATCTTTGGACGAGCAGACCATAGCAGCCAATTTTCTAATTTTTGTTGTAGTTATGGCATCCTTTGGAATGTTTAATTTAGGAATTGTCTTGCAGGCCTGCGCTTTTGTTATTTCTAGGCTCTATTTTTGTGCTTGTAGCTCCTCCTTTTCTTTTAGAGCTTTAGCCTTTTCCGCGAACATCTTCTCATTGTTGACTTGGAATTCACTGATGACTATAAGGGTGTGCTGCTCTCTGATCCAAAGCTCGTCCAAAACCCCATGATGTAGCACATGGAGGGTTGGAAGTAATAGCGTGGCTAAGTTTACCCCCATTTCTTTGACTGTACTTAACACATTTCGATCTTCCTCTCATTCCATGTGGAATGATCCTTCTGGTTAGGGAATGACTCTGAAGTCTAGATTCTGTTCCATCTCTACTACATTCTTGCTCCCTTGCGCCAGGCTTGCTTGCACCCCATTCGCTTGCCCAACGCTTTCTTGAATCCTTTCGTCTAGATCTGCAGTTCACACAAACTCTTCAGGACGTTCCCTAGCGTCTGCATGTATTGTTGTTCAAACTGCTGCCACAACTCTATTGTGGTGTCTCTTACCTTGTCTCTGATCTCATCAAGATCCCCCTCTGTGAGGATCATTGGGTCAACGCACACCTGTTTATCTAATTTATGCTTCATTCTTGGCCCAAACGTTGCCTCCTTAGTACACTTCCTTAATGTGAAGGGAGTGCTCTCCTCCTCTCCCCCACCTCCTTCGTGTTTTGAGTGTTCCGGTTCATCTGTATGCTGGGAAGCCAATTCTTTGACTTCCTCTGTATTAGTGCACTCTTTCTCAGCACACTCTTTTGCAGTGCACTCTTTTTTGGAAACTTCCTTAGCAACAACTTCTTTCCTTTTTTGTTTAGCCAATGCCCGTGCGACCTTTTGTGTTGCCTCTTTTTGCTTCTATGCAGCAGAGCTATCAGCACAATTACTGGTACCTACACCAATCTCTGTGGGTTCACACCACTCTAGTAGCTAACTACCCACAATCTCCTACACATCTTTCTGATACTAAGTATGGAAGCTTGTGCCAGATATGCTTAGGGTCCTTCCATGCCCTGATTGAGACGTTATGGAAATAGGCCTTGAACTCCATGAAGGCCTTCAACTATTTGAAAAAGGATGGAGACAACCTTGGACACTAAATTATTATTGTCTCAAGATCCATTTCCATTAAAATATAGGAAATATTTGATTCTTTGACCCACTCCAGATCCTTTATCGATGACAACGAAGAAAACTTCATTTCCTCTAGTAAATCTTTTGCCTGCGGAGGAAACTCACCATCCTCTGGAAATATCCATGATACTAATCCAATTGACAAATGGGGCCACACATAGTGAAGGGGATTAATTTCCTCCTATGCTTCATGGTAGTTCACGAGGAACCCCTTACACAAATACTATGCCCAGGTATATTGTTCTCCCTTCGCACACTCAACATCCAAGGACAACACCGGCAACGGAACTTCATTCACGCAACATTTCCTCATGATCTTGCCTACAAGAATATTCGCGGCGAACTGAACCACCTAGTACTAAATGGAGTGAATAGAATATCTACATGACTTCTTTACTAACCCAAACTCTGACTTTGTCTTATCGGCCAACTCCTTCTCTCCACATTTCCCTCCAAACTCCTTAGCAAGGTCCACCCCTTTATAGGGAAACTTTATAATCTGATGGATGAGCATATCCATGGTCATTATGGATTCACTGATCCATAAACACCCTTCATGCACCAACGCAAGTAGCTAGCGCACACACACAATGTTTATTATTGATCTGTGAAAGTGTGGCACACAGAGCATGTGCGGTAGCCCAGCTTGCTCAACACCTCTAACCCATTTCATGGGTTCCAACCATGTAACCACGATTTCTTCGTAATAAATTTTATTCATATACTTGTGGGTAGCCAAATGATGGAATCTCTCATGGTCCACGAGATCCCAACCCTCCATATTCAGCATTGGAATGCATGCTAAGGTTGTTCCTTCAAATTCAACATGTTTTGGTAACAGAGGCATCGAAACTGTAAACTAGCCGGAATCAGGATCTTTCGTTACTTTGGTCTTTCCCTTCTGTAGAAGGATATATTCTAGGAGTCGTGTGATAGGCTCGCCCTCTTCGACATCCAATTCCTCCACTCCTTGGAATTCCTCTTCCTCTAGGTCCACAACTTTCTCTCACTTCTTATCCTTCTTCTCCTTCAGTCGAACCTCTATATTCTTCCTTGGTGAATGTCTCACTGGCATAGGTTTCTTTCGCTTCTATTTTTTAGTTGATTTATTTAGCCTAGGTGACCTTAGCATTGCAGGTACAACAGGTATTTCTTCCATGCTTGTTATCTCAAGACTTTTGCGTTGGAGATGGTAGCTTCAGAACTAACAGACTTTGTGGGATTTGTGGCAGTAATTCGTTCAAAGAATAGCCCACAGGCTTCTGTAGACAAGTTTGTGAACAAGGATTGTGACAAGAGTTCTTCCCAGTCTTCACGCTTCATAAACTTAAAAGGCTCACAGACAATTCTCAGAATGAAAAGTTTTCTCTGACAGACCAACATGCCCAATTTATAAGATGTTTTGAATTCAAATCCAACCGTTCCCTCCAATTCCAAATCATAAATCTGTCTTTGATGGAATATCCCCAAATATTTTCACCACAAATGACGCCTACCCACTCCTCTTAACATAATTTTTTCCATCAAATTGTGAATTACTCCAATGGCTACTTTTAGACCCATCTGCGTGACACCATCCTCCATGGCACAACTCATCTAGCGCAGCTTCACCTGCCACACTCTTGTTTCCCATTGCGCAACATCCCTACAATTTTTTTCTCCACACCAGGAAACATATTTTATAGTCCCGCAATCCCTTACAACTTCCAGGATTACTAAGATTATCCTGCTACCATATATTCATTACGTGGGGGCAGGATCCTCTGTATATAGCTTCAACCTACTTCCATTCACTTTTATAGGAAATGGTTCCCCATTCAGCTTCGCGCATTGAACTGCACCACCCTCCATGATCTTCTTAACAACATATGGCCCTAACAAGTGCATTTGAAACTTCCCTGGAAATTTTTTGAACATGCTGTCATATATCATAACTAAAATCATCTATATTAAAAGTATGCATGTTAATATGCCTATCATGCCATGATATTTCATGTTCCTTTTGCACTTGTTGGTGAAATACTGGAAGGAAGACATCCTCTTATAATTCCATTAGCTATGTGAGTTGTTCCTCCAAGGTCAAATGATCCGCCATCTTTGTCAAAGTTGTAAAATTGGCACAATATACTCCATAGGCATCATTTCTAAAATCCCATAAACCAACCTAAATGTGTTTGGCCTGTCAACTTCTTGCAGGTCATCCTATATGCCCATAGCACTGCTGGTATGCACATATCCTAGTGTTATAGACATATTTGGGCACTGCACACCCAATCTTATATGTCGATAAACCAAGGACTCTTTAACCCCTAAAAGTGTTGTTTCATACCCTAAAGGATCATGGTTAACTGATTACATCATTCCCCAAAAGTTCCACCTAAAAAACCACTCATAATTGGCCAAACCTAGACCATACTGACTACTCCACTGTCAGGGTACGATGCATACTGACTCCTACACTACCCAGGTGTGATCCATAGTGAAGACGCCTTTTGTGGGGTACGACGAGCGAGAATGGAAAAATGTCTGAGAAAGTTTGCTAAGTAGATGCTCATGGAATCTTCTAGAAACTTCTCCTATGACACTCGCCTCTGTAAATTCACCTAGGGATGAGTAAGAGATCCAAGAAATCTCCAAGTGGAACCAAGAACAACAAGTGGAATGACACTAATCAAAAACCCAAAGATGACTCACACCCATGTAGACATCTATTAAATGGATCCCTCATCTGAGAGATCTAGAGGCTGTAATTTTGTAATTTGTAAGGAAGTGCTGATAGTTTATCTTTGAGAAAAGACATTGTATTGTTGGGTGATCTTGCTTTTCATGAGGTGAAGAGGGCTTTGATGCTGGGAGGATGATGTTGGATCAGACAGCTGGGTTGTAATTCTCCCTTCTACTCTTAATAAAGTTCTTTGAGTTTTCCTCCATACAATCGTGTATTTGTGAATGTTGTTATTTGTGAATGCCATTCTATGATCAATGTATTTTTGATTCTGCATTGTTTATGATATAATAAATCAAGATGCTTTGATGGTGTTTTGTTACTTTGTCTCTACAGGTATTCATTGAGTGGGATAAGTAGGAGAAGAGGTGCAAGCTCTATCAAGAGAGAGAGAAATCAAGCAAGGAGTCAAGTGAAAGATCTAGGTTGGTCCCTCTACTTCTCTTTTATCTATCATACATAAAGGAAATTGAAATTTTTTATTATTATTTGTTTCTAGGATAGTTACCAATCTTAGTGGGATTAACAGATCGAAAAGACACTAGTTTTCCAGGAAACAAAATGGCGACTCCACTAGGGATCAAATAGTTTGTTTGTTTAAAGTTGTTTTTTTTTATATAAACTATAGACAAAGCCTAGAGTTAGCCAGATAGCCTTCGAACCGCTTTTTCTCTACAATTGCAAAGTAGATGAATGTTGCTTCAGTGAATCTCCAGTTTAGTTTATGATTTGAACATCTGACTTACAAGCATTCTAGATGCCTTGTTGGTAGTTCATTAACCTTCCAAGATCATACCTCTGTACTTTGTTCCTTACTGTTCATAATAGCTCAACTCAACTCACTGAATTTAGCTACAAATTTGAGCCAAAACCCACCTCAGTTGCACTCCCTAGCCCATTGCACTGTCTATCACTGGAAGCCAGTATGCATCGCACTTCCCAAGTGTAGTAGGTGAGATTCATCCCTATTTCTATGAAGCATAGGTGCAATGACTGAGTAATCTTATTTCTCTCCTTGAAATTTGGGTTTTTTGTCCTTGTTTTCAGCTTTGTTCATTTGTTTTTCTGCTTAAGAATAGTATCTCATTGTTGAATCCTCCTTGATTTACATAGTTCAGCCTCCATTCATAAGGATTAGTAAATGTTTTTATGTATTTCTCCATCATTTTCAATCCTTGTTGAAAAGTTTCTTAAATCGAATTGTCATTTTGATGCAAAAAAGTGTCATAATTGCCGTTTTGTAATTAAAAAGTGAAGTATCGTTGAGTCTTCCTACCTTTGATAGTTGATTGAACTTTTTGTCATGTATTTGATTTGACTTTTTGATATCTTGAAGTGTTGAAATCATTCTCTATTAGAAATCAAAAAGTGTCATTTAGCCTTCTTTTCATTTTGAAGAGAAATTGTCGAAGTATCGCTTTGAAGAAAATATTTCAGATCTATACTTAGTTTTCTTTTTTGGAAAATTTCACATGAAAGGAGACGAAAAAAAATTACATGCATTTGCATTTGCATTTAGACTGTGTACGAAAAATGATTTAGGAAAAGTGCATTTAGTGTGTGCTCTTTGCTCTCTGTTTGAAAGAATCGTAACCTTCTTTCTTTAGTAGCTACGATTTTCATTGCTAAAAATAAACAATGATTGTTTACCATTTTAGATTGCATATTTAGGAATTTTACATCTACATCATGTGGTGAACCTTGAAAGACAAACTTCTAAGAAAGATCAACTCTAAAATAAATTTCAATGAACTTAACAATGCTTTGGAACCTAACACAACACAACTAGAAGTCTAGGCTAGAGACGTGTTCCGGTGTGGTAAAATCTAGTAACTGTCATTTTCATCGAAGGTTGGGTGATTCCTCTTTGATACGACAAGTGCTAGTACGGACTTGTGCTCCCCGTACTATCGAGTATATATTGGGAGACCAAAATAGGCTGATATCCTTTATCCATAGTAAGTCGTGTCTGCCGCCCTACCAATCGCAATGCACTGAACATAGTATTCGGGAAGATTGACTACCATACATAAGTCCTAGGTAATTTCTCTTTAATTTATCACCAAGGTGTATTTTGAAATTTTGTTATTGGTTTGGTAATCCCTCTATCTAGATCTCTAGAGTAGTCACTTTCATTCCTTTTTGACTCCATAAAAGAAAAGGTCCATATAAGCACTTGTCACTACAGGCTCATTAAAAATCGAAGGGGACTAGAGTCATATTTAGCTTTTTCTTGACTCTTAAAAATTGAAAAAGAAAAACTTGTGTCAAAGCATCATTAAAATTTATTTAAATTCAGAATAACATCCCTGCTCCTTCATTGGTCTTAGGTTGAGATAATGGAGTCCACCAATCAAGGAATCCCTTTGGAGGGGATTCCTAGTCCTTTTACATCTTGGGGAAATATTGGTGCACCTCATATGGCCACTTTGTCCCTTCTGGGACTTACTATTGGCCTGCCAGTATGGCTATTCTCAACCTCTGTGGTTCAAAATAACATGATTCCTCAGCAATCAAATCAGCAACCAGTTGATGTTAAAATTGACCCCTCACCTTCTTCTTCATTTGTTTCTCCCTCCCCTTCTTACTCTTCGCTTGGTGAAAGTAGCGATGCTAGTAACTAGGTGACTGAGAAAATCCACACACTAAATCTCCTAAATATCCTTATGTAATTTGCAAAGGAAACCATTTTCATCGATACTGTTCATGCATTCATCGGATCTTGAGAGAATGGTCCCCCCGTTCACACCAACCGGTGTCATCAACTTCTGCTATTCATGTTGATAATACACCATCAACTAGTGATAGTGAAGTCCACGGACAAGGAAGGAAATTCAAAGTTCCATGTGCGTTATGTGAAGGGAACCATATACTTCCCCATTGTCCTTTTTTGGGTGAGGCAAAAAGAGTCTTGCATAACCATCCTTCTTCACCACAACGACTTCCACCTAGATACAAGAAACTCTCCCCTAATCCTTTACTAGTTGAAAATCTGACTGACTTAACTGAACCATTGGTCAAAGCACCTACCATTGAAAGTGAATCTTCTGAGTCCACATTAGACCAAATTCAACAAGTCGAAATGGCTGTCGAACCAGTTTTGCCTTCAGAAGGTCCACCTTTAGATGATACCACTCCCAAAGAGAATAAGAATGATATTATTCAAATTCTTTTTGTTACTTCAGAGTCCGATGAACTTGGGGGAAATCTGTCCATTCCTTCACAACAGGAAGAGAATCACCCAATTCCCACTACTCAAGGGGTTATTTTTCCCATTTATTTGGTACCCACTCCAAGAAGTCCAATTGTTTCCTTTGATTGGAATCGACTAGCAAGATATCACCTTCCTTCTAATGTACCATTCCGGATCATAGTACAAGTTTACAAAATGATCGTGTCTGCAACTATCATAGATGAAGGGGCTTCAGTGAGTATCCTTTCCTCAACTGCTTGGAAAACACTTGGTTCACGATTGCTTATGCCTGTTACATAGAATTTGTCAGGCTTTAATAAACGAACCACTCGACCATTAGGGATCCTTCCTAATTTTCCACTAAATTTGAGAAGGAAAACCATTCACTTGAACGTGATGGTGGTCCAAGGGCCCTTAGATTACAATCTACTCCTAGGACGTGACTATGTTTATAGCATGGAAGTTGTTGTTTCCACACTCTTTCGAGTGATGTGTTTTTTGCATGAAGGCAAAATTGTCCAGCTTATTGACCAACTTTCATTTCCCAGTTCAAACACAGCTCCAAGTCAACCATCATCCCTAAATGGTATTTTTTCATCAGGAGTATCTCTTCAAACTTCATTACATCCACCTAGTTACCGCGAGTGTTCTGGTGAATGTAACGAAGCTTAGGGGGCATGCACCCTTGTCTATTTTAGCAGACGAACCCAGCTGAAAAGATAGGATTCCTTGTAGGTTATGTGATTGGTCTAAAACACCATTCACTTTTTTTTATGCTGCAAACGAATCCATGGAAGTGTTTTGTCTATTCTTTGGACAAAACCATCCTACCATATGAATTTCCCTATAAGTTAAGTGATTAGTCTAACACACCACTCACCTTTGTCTAATTGGTGGACAAAGCCAAGGAAATTTTTGTAACCACTGACAAAAACAATCCTGCATAACTACAGTGATCCCCATATGGTTACTGGAGACTCTCCTTTTCTCGATGCCTGGGGCCATGCAAACCTTTTTATGCAAGCAAAAAACGACCAATTCCATTTTTTTAGCTTTTTAGTTTTTTTAGCTTTTTAGTTGTTAGCTCCTGAAGTCAGGTGATTGGTCCAACACACCATTCACCTTCGTCTATTCTGCGGATGAAGAAAAGAAAGTGTTTTATCTAACTGCTGACAAAACCATCCTACCTAACCTCAGTAGTTCTAGTTTTTCTAGCTTTTTTAGCTTTTTAGTTTGGTCGATTCTAGCCTACATAAAAAGGAAATGAGCATACTTTCCGCAAGGTTCGAGCTCACTAAAAAATGAACCCACCTCCATATGAGCAATGTTTCTGTAAGGTTCAAGCTCATTAAAAAATAAACCTGCCAAATGAGAAATGTTTCCGCAAGGTTCAAGCTCGTTAAAAAATGAACCTGCCAAATGAGCAATGTTATCACATGGTTCAAGCTCATTAAAAAATTAACCCACCTTCAGTAGATAACCCTTGTGATCGCCACTATATCAGCCTTTTGAACCTTGGTTGTGTTCCCCCCATCACCTCCATCCATTTGGTCGATCATATGCTTCCACTTGATTGTTTACCATTTTGAGGAATAGCTGTTACGAGTGGTCTTGTTAGCCACCCTCTTCACTTCACCATTTTTTGAGAAGTTCCAAGATTACCTGGAACTAGTTGCTACCCGAGATACCACTCATTCCTTAAAAAATGAGTCCACTTTAAACCCTTTTCAGACTCGCTAAAGTTCTTGGAAGTGCCATCCCTCCTGTATATTTTAAACTTTTCAAACTTGAGAGATTATCTCATGAAACAATTTGAGCGCTTGTCTTTTCGGCTCGCTAAAGTGATCGGAAAAGTCATCCCTTTTGTATTATTTTAATATTTTTCAGACCTAAGGGATTATGCTACGAAAAATAACTACTGGAGTTTTCTTTTCGTCCCTTTTCAAACTCTCTAACCATGAAAAGGACCGAGTTATCTTTTTCGTTAAACTCGATAAAACAATAGCGACAAACTTGTTCACCCATACAAGAACGAGTTTCACTGTTGCTAGACTCGCTAAAACATAGCGACATGTTTTCCCGAAGGGAAAATTATAGAACTATTAGTTTCACTCTTTACAACCTTCCTCCAGTGACCAAACATGCTCTTACAAAGTGATTTTAAGGTGTCAAGGTCAAATTTTTTCATTCCATTGAGTCTTCAAGTAAAATTTGGTCACTAGGTATTAGGTCTGGGGTTTGCTTTTACTCCTTTCAAAATTTGTCCAAATGTCGATCCATATCACCATTCAGCTGAGTGTACCATCATTGACAGGTTTGTCATCATCATGTCAGGTTCCAATGGGTCATTTTACGCCTTGTTCATGCTTCAGTTGTGCCTACGTAAGTTTCATTTCCCTCTCCTAGGGTTTTGAAGGTAATTTCTCTTGAATGGTCAAACCATCAACAAAACTTGTATCCTAATGTTCATAAATCTTCCCCTATCCTTAATGTACCTTATTAAACACTTCCCATCACTGATATCCCTCAAATTCCTCATTTTCGCACAAACCCTAGTTTCTTGCTACAATTTGACAATTTTCTGGGCTAGGCCTGTGTTTTGCCATTTTGGACCCCTTCCCCTCACTCAATCTTTGAAATTCCACTATCCCCTACTTTCTAACATCCCTACCTACTTCCAAATTTTTTTTCAAGAATTTAGAAGCCCCTTATCCCCTTCATTTCGCTTCATTTTGACAAATCCCCTGTTCCACACATCGGGATAGGTTTTACTTCAATGATGTTTTTGAGTAAGAAAAGATGCATTTGGGAAAGCTGAGAAAGGTTTTTGTCCAAAATAGGCCAAGGAAGAAAAATCTCCTTCTATTTTTACACAGGTTTCACGGTTTTAGAGAAATGTCAAAAATACAGTTGCCTCGGGAGAATTGATGCACCTCTGAAGTGACCTTAGGAAAATCAAGATTTCTCCTAGCTTGGTTGGAAAAATGACTTGTTTGATGAATCAAATGATAACTACACATAAAGAGATTTCCAATGAGCTATCATGAGCTCAATTTGGAGTTTAGGAAGACCTTCAAACATTGACTACAATAGCATTCTGCCTTGAGGCAGCTTCATTTTGCACATTTTGACCCATCTTGGGCGATTTGACTTTTGACAGGGAAAATGAACTCCAAATTGAAAAATTAAAATGTGGTTGGAAGGTAGAATCAATAATATTTCCAACGAGCTATTCCATGCTCAATTTGGACACTGGGAAAGACTCCAAAACTAGTCTGCAAAAAGGCGTGACGCACTTGGGTATGACGCGGCGCATCAGTGGTTCGCACCTTCAACACAGAAAGAGTGCAGTCAGGTACGCTGGAGACATGACCATTGGGTGCGGGACCACATGTAATACTAAGAGAATGTGTGGAACTAGAAATTTTTGGAGCAAAACAAGTTTTTTTTTCCCGATGCGCCGCACCACCTGACGCGCGCTTTTGATGGGGACCTCCTTTTGAGGAAAACTTAGCATTTTTGGATTTTCATGAAAAAATATGCATGCTCACAAACGGCGAAGAAATTTTAGCAGGATTTGGGCTTCCAAAAAGGTCAAAAACACCCCAAAAATGACCTTTCTGCCCCTTGTTTGACACATAGGAAATAGTCTTGGGAGAACTTCGTTTTGGAGGGGCAAATGGAGGCCAAATTCAAAAATTCCACTTGTGCTAGAATGTAGATAGGTAGAATTTTCCAACAAGCCCATGTGGAGAAAATTTGGACACTGGGAAGGCCTCCAAAATCAGCTCCAAAAGGGCGCTATGCATAGGGAAATCAATGCGGCGCATTGGAGGAATTTGCTCAGTTTGACCAAAAATACTCTATTTTTTGCCTAGTTTCTTGACAGTTTGACTTTTCTTCTTCTAAATGTCAAACTCATGATGTAATTTAATGTGACATGATGGATTTTGATTTAATTATGCTAAATTTTCACTCATAGAGGTAGATTCATCCACCAAAAGGTAGTTTGCAACTGAATGAAGCAGTTTCCTAGTTTTTAGAGGCAAGCTATTCCACTGCCTACTTTTTAGTTCTCAGTTTAGAATTTGTTGGAACAGCTCCTAAACTTATGAGCTCGACCCCTAGAGGCTAGGATTAGTTTTTGGTTTCCTATGTCTTGTAGCTTTTCAGTCATTAGCATGGTTGGACTTTTGAGAAAGCTTGGAGCTTCATTGTATTCTCATCTCAGCAGTTTTGGCTAAGGAATAGACCAGGGTTTGTAGCACTTTATGGGATTCATGTGGCATCTTGCTTTGGTGTTGTGTTTCCTTTTGTAAATTGTAATTTTATATGTGTTTATGTATGCAATTATCTCTCTTGCTTCTTCTTAACTAAAACAAACAAGGATAAAGGTAGAATCCATTGAAATTGCAGTGCTCTACATAGGGTTTTCTTAGTTATTGAAGTTTTTAGCTGTTTGAAGAGGATACCTGAGGTTTTCTTGCCCTCTTCAACTCCTCGCATGTCTAAATCTCTCCATTTCATTCAATTTGAAGTGCCAAATCAGTTTCCTACCTTTCCCCATAGAGATTTCTGCAAAACTGATCCTCATTCCCTAGACCCAAATCTCCCTTTCCATTTTAGCCAACAAAACATCATCAAATTCAATCAAACACCTTTGTACACATACCTAGCATAAAATTAGTCATCATATCAGTCATCTCAAGCTATATTAGCCATCTTTCCCTGAGATTGACAAGGACAGAGCCCTCTCCCTACCTGGTAGGGCTAGCTACCAGGTTAAGCGTGGTTTGATGTTACCCTAGATCCTACCTTTCTCAACCTGAGGTAGATTTAGGCGCTAACAAGAACAAGCATATGTTTTCCTCCTCAAGCTTGACAAAAATAAAGAGGTACTAGTCAGCAATGACTGGGGACAAAAGGGAAGAAAACTTGAAGAATTTTATGGTAGCAAGTCGCTCTTGAACATGACACATTCACTCCATCACCATGATTGAGTCGAGTTGGGTTATTCCATTCACCAGTCATATCACCATTGGTCCTCCATACCATCCATCTTTTGGGATTAATGCTACCAATCCATCTCAGTGTCGTCAATATGTTCAAGTGAAGTCATTCAGAGAATTCACCATCCAGTCAATGCCTCATCCACTACAATACCTTCAACCTCCATTTTTCATGACCATCGTTCCTGAACCTTGTGTCGTTAATCGTTTTCACCTCCAGAAAACCATTTGCTTCATTTCGTGTCGTAGATGTGGGATACATTAAGGCCCTCCTAAGATGGGTCACTTGTTGTTGACATCATCTCATTATCCAAGAAGTTGACTTAGAAAAAACCCTTTCAGTACTTTGAATCTTGCATGCTTCAATGGCAAGTTTCTCACCTCTGGCGATAGGTTTACATTAATGGCCTTCGACCGAAATATTTTGCGTGGTGTTCAACATCAGATCATATATTCACACCACGTGAATTATACTATAGTACCTTGAGGATCATTATCATTATTGGTGATTCCTCTCGCGCCTGTTAACAACTTACATTATTAGCTGGTAATCATGTGATGTCTTTCCATGTTTGACATCAGGTCATATTTTCACATGGATCGACTTGTACATTGAGCGAAGATTGAATGAGTTTGAAGACCTTGGATCTAGCTTCATCTATCAGGGTTGTGATATATTAAGGGATACAAAGACATTAAATATACACATAAGCTGCACAGATAGTCATCTAAGCCAGGGAAGATGACCCTTCATAAGAAGAACCAGGCTACAACTATAGACAATTATCTGTCCTATGTAAATGAAAATGAATTTATAAAGCTGAGCATGGGAATGCCTGCCTCAGCTAGATCATGAACATAATATAATGATGATGTATTTTATTGTATCTTATACAGGTCACCTTCTAGTTTGAATACCTCGGATCCTCATGATAAAGAATTTCATCTGACATCAAAAGATTTACGACTTCATGCTTTAGGAGGCAACTGTTATAGACATATTTGGGTGCTACAACCCCAATCTTATATGTCGATAAAAAAAGGGATCTTTAACCACTAAAATTGTTGTTTCATACCCTAAAGGATCATGGTCAACTGATTACATCATTCCCCAAAAGTTCCACCTAAGAAACCACTCAGAACTAGCCAAAACTAGACCATACTGACTGCTCCACTATTAGGGTGTGATGCATACTGACTCCTACACTAGCCAGGTGCGATGTATACTGAAGAAGCCTTCTATGGGGTGCGATGAGCGAGAATGGACAAATGTCCAAGAAGGTTTACTAAATAGATGCTCATGGAATCTTCTAGAAACTTCTCCTATGACACTTGCCTCTCTGAATTCGCCTAGGGATGAGTAAGAGATCTAAGAAATATCCAAGTGGAACCAAGAAAACGAAATGGAATGACACTAATCAAAAACCCAGAGATGACTCACACCCTTGCAGAAATCTATAAATGGATCCCTCATCTGAGAGATCTAGAGGTTGGAATTTTGTAATTTGTAAGGAAGTGTTGATAGTTTATCTTTGAGAAAAGACATTGTATTGTTGGGTGATCTTGATTTTCATGAGGTGAAGAGGGCTTTGATGCTGGGAGGATGATGCCGGATCAGACAACTGGGTTGTAATTCTCCCTTCTACTATTAATAAAGCTCTTTGAGTTTTCCTCCATACAATCGTGTATTTGTGAATGTTGTTATTTGTGAATGCCATTGTATGATCAATGTATTTCCGATTCTACATTGTTTATGATATAATAGATCAAGATGCTTTGATGGTGTTTTGATACTTTGTCTCTACAGGTATTCATTGAGCGGGATAAGTAGGAGAAGAGGTGAAAGCTCTATCAATGGAGAGAGAAATCAAGCAAGGAGTCAAGCAAAAGATCCAGGTTGGTCCCTCTGCTTCTCTCTTATCTAACATACATAAAGGAAATCACAATTTTCTTTTATTATTTGTTTCTAGGATAGCTACCAATCCTAGTGGGCCTAGCAGATTGAAAAGACACTAGTTTTCCCAGAAACACCTAGTCATTTATCTGTGCGTTGCAGACCTTCGTCAATGCATTCTACAAAATTTTGTTAAATTCTTCCACCGTTCCAATCGCCTGAGAGTGATAGGGCATGCTCTTTTGATGATACACCTGGAATTCCTCACACATCATGCTGATTGTTTCATACAAGAAATGTGTACCTCTATCACTCATCCATATCTTTGGGCATCCGAACAACATGAAGACTTTCAAATAAAACTTTGCAACGGTAGCAATTGTACAATCCTTCACTAGCTATGCTTCTGCCCATATAGTTAAATACTCTATTGCAATAACGAGGTACCAAACACTCATCTTATTACCTGGTGGTTGTATGGGACCTATGAAATGAATGGCCCATTTATCAAATACCTATAGCAAAACTTGAGGATTTAAAGGCAATTTTTCCCTCCGCGAAGTCTTCCCCATCCTTTGGCAAGCATCACATGCCTTTCAGTATGCCTTAGAATCCTTGTGTAATGTTGGCCACCATAACCTAGTGCGTAAATATTCTACGCGGTCGCCTTTTCTGCGTAGTGTCCTCTAGCCACTCCTCCATGTGCTTCAGCAAGGATACTAGGGCATTCAGACTCAAGAACATACCTTCGCAGTATTTCATCTGTGCCCATCTTATATAAGTGACCCGAAATTACTAAAAAAATCCGTAGAGAGAACTACTAATTTCTTCTTCTGCTGCATAGAATAGCCTTCTGAAGTTGTGCCCGTAGTAAAAAACTGAATGATATCAGAAAAATGGTCATCTATGATGTGCACCACAAAGAGTTGCACGTCCGTTATTCCTTCACCCAAACTACTTGGTTCTTTTGCAGTTTCAATTCTTGATAGATTGTCAAGTCATGCATTCAGACTCCTAGACTTCACAATCACTTCATAGTCATATTCTTGAAACAAAAACAACCATCAGTAGATATTCCCCCCTAATGCAAGATTGTTGACTAGGTACTTCAACACGGGGTGATCTGTATACATTTTTAAGTGTCCACCCAATAAATAATTATTTAATTTTTTGTAGCGCGTAGACCATCACTAGAACTTCGCTAGTGGAGTAATTATTCTTAGCCATAGATAATGTTCTACTTGCAAAGGCTATCAGATGATCAATCGCTCCTTCTCTTTCCTATGTTAATACTACACCGAGCGCAATACAAGATGCATCTACATGTATATGGAATTCCTTCTTCCAGTTTGGAAATACCAAAATAGGAATAGTTACCATCTTTTCCTTCAATACATCTAGACTATGCTGACATTATTCATCCAAAAAAACATCACATCTTTCCTTAATATTTTTTCAATTGGTGTAGTTATCTGAGCATATGCTTTGATTAATTTTCTATAATGCCTAGTGTGCCCCAATGTCGTGCGCAGCTGTTTTCATTACTAGGAGCTTCCAAATTCACTATCACAACAACCTTTGGAGGGTCCACCACCAATCCTCGCTTACATATGATGTGGCCAAGAAAACGTCCAAAGGGAAAATAGAATATGCACTTCTTCAAGTTCAGCGCGATATGATACCTTTGAGATGTATCCAGCATAAGGCTTAAATTGGAAACGTGGTGCTTCACCAAACCAAACACAGTCCAATCGTCAAAATAAACTTCCAAAAATTTATGAATAAACTCTTTGAATGTCGCGATCACTATTGGGGAGAAAATTTCAAGCGTTTTCTTCAATTCGAATGTCATTACTATATATTGAAAGAAACCCCACTCCATCATGAAGGTTTTTTCTTCAATCTTCTGGCGTAAACTTTATTTGATGATATCCCAAAAATACTTCAGTGAATGAATAAGCCTCTTGAACGCCAACATTCTCTAATAATTCATCAATAAATGGTGTTGAAAATGGATCATGTACGCATGCATCAGTCATCTTTCTGACATCTACGCATATTCATATTTCTCCTTTCTGTTTCTTCCCTTGGACCACCATTGGACTTACCCAATCGGATTCCTCTACTATTTCAATAATACTGACACCCAAGATCTTATCTAGTTCTTGGTGCATCTCGCTATATTTTGGATTTAACTTATAAAGCCTCTGCTTAGCAGGCTTCGCATCTAACTTCAACGTAATCTTCATAACACCAAAATCTTCGACGATTCCCTTCAAATATGAAAACTTAGTGGGGAAGAGATCCCTGTATTCACACAACATCTCAGCTACCTTATCAACCCTATCTTCATCCCAATAGTACCCTGTCTCCATGAACTTAGGCTCTACTTCAGATCCAATATTTACTTGTCAAATTTTCAAAGGTTCTAATATATCCAGGTTTGCCACCTTCAGTACTTTGACTTCGTGCTATCCTTTATCTCTGGAATGGTAATATTATGTGGATCTTCATCTTCTTCTTCAACAGTTGCATTGTAACACTCCAGTGCATGGCACATCTGTGTACTCAAATCTAATTGAGCCCGTTATATCGGTTCCTTAGGTTTTCTTAATATAGTTGCTTTTATCTCCTGGAGCGCTTCATCAATGCACTCAAACCCATCCTTAAAGCTGAAATTTAATAGAAAAATCTTACTTAAGATGTCGCATTCATCTGTTCTATGGTGAAGATCAGTCTCCAAATACCAGTTCCTTGGAATTATATCTAAGGTATGATAGAAAATGTGCACCCATTCTAGTTGTGGTTCCATTCCCCAAGCCTTAGTCCATCTTGCCAAATGATCGTGCAGATCATCCTTCCCACTATATTTTTATATCATCTGGGTATTAACATATCCAAATCTCAACTTCATCATCCTTTTCTATTCCTTCCATCCAGTGAAGCTCTCCTTATGTGTACCCCACCAATGGGTAGGCATAGTGCACAACGCCAACTCCAGTGTCTAGAAATGATGTTCTTTTGGTACTTCCCTTTCAAGTTCATCTAGAAACAAATGCACATCAATAAAACCACCATAATGTGGAAGATTACTTACCTCAGTCGAGACACACCATAGTGATTTGGTCACCATAGTGCAACAAAGCGTAGATACTTTATGCAGTCATTTCTATAAGTGTTTAAGCTCTACATATGAATCTGAGGTGCAGGAGCTATCCCTCTCCTGTTATAGACATTTTTGTGCCTCGCGACATGGAGCATGAAATGTCAATAATTACAGGGATCCTCAGTCCCTAAACATGTTGTTCTTACCCCTAAAAGAACAAGGTCATCAAACAACAGCACTTCCAATCAGTTCTCCACCTGAAAACACTTCAAAACAGGCTAATTTTGGATCATGTCAGCTGCTCCACTGAGCATCTGCGCTGGAATGCAACTGCTCCTCCTTGTACCTGTGCTGGAAGTCAAATCTAATGAAGGCTACCTGCGCTGGGCGAGATTGGCCAAGTGGCACAGTCATTCTGCAAGGTGTCGACTGCCCAGGAAGCTTCCAAACTGACACTTGGTTCATGAGATTCGCCCTGTGATGAGTAAGAGGTACTTGATCACCATGTGTAAGCAAGGATCTCCAAGTGGACTCAAGAACTGAAGATTAACTGAAGAGGGAGAGGACACAAGGCAGCTTCATGTCAGTCTCAAGCTGACTCATCCTCTCTTCTTCTCTCCTATATATAGAGCTCTTCTATGAGGTCCAAGGAGGCTGGAATTTTGTGTAAAGCAAGGAGGTGCTGTTGGTTTACAGTTAGAGCTATTGGGTGATTGTTTTACTAGAGGTGAAGAGGAGAGTTCTTGCTGCTGGGGAGGTGCTGCTGGATTGGAGCCATCATTGGTTGTAACCTTCTCAGAACCCTGTTACTTCTATCAATAAAGTTTTGCATGTTCTCCTATATACTTGTATTGCATTGATGTATTGTATTTACATGTATATTTGATTCACTCTAATCCATGTATCAGTTATGATTACTTGTATCTTGTAGTTTCCTCTCTTGTTTGTGCAGGATCTGTGTGTAGCTGGACCGGCAAAAAGAGCAAGGAGCTGGGAACAAGAGACAAAGAGAGAGGACAAGGATCGACTAAGCGAAAGACACCAGGTTGGTTAATCTTTCTTCAGTCTCTCTGTACTTTCATAAAGGAAATCATAAAAACTTTACTTTCAGTTGTTGCTAAAGACTGTCACCTTTAGAGTAGGGATAGGGTCATCCGCATCAGATACTTTTCCCCACAACAAACTGGCGACTCCGCTGGGGAGCCTAGTATCTTGTTGGTGTTTGTAGTATTTTGCTATTCATTTCTTGAAGAAAAGAGTACCAAATCGAAAAGCTTTTGACTATATCAAAAGCGAAGTAGAGGGACTGCTACTCTTGCTCATTTTCTGAGCAAATTCAAGATTTAAAGAGCTAATCTACAAAAGACTCTTTACTCTTTGTGATAGATCTTCATCCTCTTGATCATCCCTTAGCCTGTACTTGACCTATAGCTTTTTATTTCAGCAAAAACAGTGCATTTTGAGTTTTTTATGACCCGGAATTCTTTGCAGACGCAACTCTCGTGTGTCAGTGCAGGCTGTCCACAGGCAGTCTGCATTACAGCGCAGGTGCTCCCTTCGGGAACTGCGCTGAGAGTCAAATTGGCAGACTAGAACCTGCGCTGGTCCAGTTAGCCATTGTCTTGCTCAGCTTTCCCTTTGTGTCTTGGCCCTGTTTTCACTGATTTTTAGCTGATTGCTTGCTGGTCATTGTACTTGCTGTAGACCACTTCTCCTTGACATTATTCCACCTCAGTTGTGTGATGAAACTGTGAATGTTCTTTCAGTATTTCTTGTTTCAGTTACAGTTTCCCATTGTGAAAAGCGAACCAGTATAGTTGTGACCTCTTAGACCCTGAACTGTAAAAATGTCTTTGTGATCTTATGAGCTAGTTTTATTACTATTCATGGCTGTTTGAGTTTGTTTGTTTTTCACTTTATGGTTTGAATCTATACATTTCCAGTGTTTAAACAAGTCGATCATAAGGTGTCTTTTTGATTTTGGACAAGCTTGTTTATTTCTACTTGAAATTAGATTCAAAATTATACAACAGTTTCCTTTCTGTCTTACATCAACATTAAGGATAACGAAAAGAAATACATGCATTGTGCATTTTGCATTTGACTGTGTGCTTGACGATTTAGGAAAATGTGCATTTTAGTGTGTGTTCTATGATCTGTGGAAAAAGTTGTGTCTTTCTTTTCCCTCAGTAGATTAAGGTTTTCAAAGTTGAAAGATTGAAAAGATTTGCTTCTCATTCTTAGATTGCATATAGGAAGTTGTATATATACATCTCGTGGCGAACCTGAAAGGAAAACTGTTAAGAAAGATCAACATTAAAATAAACTCAATTTACATAACAACGCTTTGGAATTTAACGCAAACATCTAGAGGTCTAGGTAGAGACGTGTTCTGGCGTCGTTAAACATAGTGACTGTCGATCTCTACGAAGGTGGGTGATTCCTCCTGAGAGTCGGTGGCACTAACACGGACTTGAGCTCCCGCGTACCGTCGCGTATATTGGGAGACCCCTATAGGCTTTTATCCTTTATCCTTAGGAAACCGTGTCGGCCGCCCTACTGATCGCGATGCAGTGAACACAGCATTCACAAAGATCGACCACCCGTACCGTAAAACGTATTCTGTGGTTTCGCGAAAGGTTTGGCACACCCTCTGCCTAGATCTCCAGAGCAGTTTCTTTTGGCCTTTTTCAAACTCTATAACTGAAAAAGTCCAACCGAGCATTTGTCACTACGGGCTCGTTAAAACATCGAAGGCGACTAGAGTCATCTTTAGCTTTTTCTCGACTCTTAAAATATGAAAAAGCAAGTTTGTGTCTAAAAGCGTCGTTAATAAAATTTATTTTAAGCGGAACATAATCACCTGTTATTCCCACGTTGATCTTTCAGTTGAAAAGTATGGAGCCCACCAACCAAGGAAATAACCTTGGCGGAAGTCCAAACCCCTTCTCCTCTTGGGGAGATGTTGGTGCGCCTCATATGGCTACATTGTCACTTCCAGGGTTGACAATCGGCCTCCCTGTATGGCTCTTTTCAACTAATGTAGTCCAGATCGCCACTAATCCTGAGCAGTCGAATCAACAGTCAGAACAATCTAGAACTACCCACCAGCCTTCCACTTCTTATGATACTTCCTCTGATCCTTCATCTTCGCAAGGTAGAGTTGGCAAAAGTCAGCCTCCCAAGGAAAAGAAGGAAAAGAAGAAGAGAGAAAAGAAGCAGAAGGAGCCTATGGCGAAGGCGACTGGGGGCAAGCAGAAGAAAGCTGACAAAAACCCACACACTGCACCGACCGGGCCTAAATCGCCATGTATCATTTGCAAAGGGACCCACTTCCATCGTGATTGTCCTTGTATTCCCCGGATACTAAGGGACTGGTCCCCAAGGTTGCACAATCCGGTAGCATCAACCTCTGGTTGTCATGTTGATTGCAATCCGTCGACTAATGAGAGTGAAGGACAAAGAGGGGGCCAAGATCACCCTGTCTATTGTGTGAAGGTAATCATGCCATCCAAAAATGTCCATTCTTAGATGAGGCAAAGAGAGTTTTGGAAGATCGCCCGGTTTCACCGTTGCGACTTCCTCCTGGATACCAAAAACTCGTGCCTAATCCCTGGATAGTTGAAAATCCAGTTGGCCCGCTCAAGTGGTCAGCTGAAGTGTCGGTCATTCAGAATAAACCTACTGAATCCAGACCAGACGAAAGTCTAAAGGTCGAAACGGCAGTTGACCCGGTTCTTCCTTCAAAGGTTCTATCGTCCAATGACTCCGTCATTGAAGACCCGTCTTCAAATGACACCGTCGCCGAAGAGTCATCTTCATGCGACACCCTCACTGAAGAGAATAAGGATGACACCATCCAGGTTCTTTTCATCAGCACCGACTCCGATGAGCGTCAGGGCAATGCGCCCATTCCTTTATCGCAGGAAGGAACATCATCAGAGTCATATCCGGCCGTTTATTCGGTCCCACCACCAAGAAACCTGGTTGTATCCTTTGATTGGAATCAACTAGGCAGACCCCGGTTACCAGCCAGTGTACCATTCAGAATCATTGTCCAGATCTATAGAATGATCATGGCTGGTACTATCATTGATGAAGGGGCGTCTGTGAGTATCCTTTCCTCTGTTGCTTGGAAAGCACTGGGTTCCCCAGCGCTTTTACCTGAGTTGAGAAATCTCTCAGGTTTTGATAAAGGAACCAGTCGACCATTAGGGATCCTCCCCAATGTACCTGTTACATTGAAAGGGAAGACCGTCGAGATGAACGTGATGGTCGTCCGAGGACCTTTGGATTATAACCTACTCCTTGGGCGGGACTATATTTATTGCATGGGAGCGATAGTCTCCTCACTCTTTAGAGTAATGTGTTTTCCACACGAAGGAAGGGTGGTCAAGCTCGTAGACCAACTTTCGTTTCCAGGATCTCGCATCGCAAATAGTCAAATACCATTCCTAAATGGTCTGTTCACTCAAGATTCGCCTCCACCCCCAGTCCTTCTTCCCGATGAGTGCGAGTGATTCGGAAAGAAAGACTGGAACCCAGGGGGCATGCACCCTGGTCTGCTTCGGGCAGAAGAAACCCCGGGTATAAGGAAGAATTTCCGCAGAAGAATATGACTAGTCCGTACCCCGTCCGTGGAAGGAAGTGGGGTTGTTTCTGGAATAATAATCTTTTGTTAAAGTTATGTGTTTGACAAAAGAGTCATTCACCTTTGTCTAAAAAAGTGGGCAATGCCCAAGTAGGAATTCCCTTATTGCAACAGATAGTAAACATCCTTGAATTCAAGCCTCGCCCATCGAAACATATGTTTTAAAGGATAAGCAGGGGCAGCCTACAAGGAAGGGGACTATATTGTTTTGACAGAAGGTAACCATCTTTGGACAACCCAATGATAGACACCGCCAAAGAAAGAGATTGATTTGCGGCAGCAAATCAAACCGTCTTTGGAATAATAAGAAAGAGGCAAGCCTCCCTCAATAATACCAATGTTTTATCTTTGAGTAGTGTTCTTCCATTGTCACAAATAACTGTTTGTTAAAAGTGGGCCGACAGGAAGCCTGAGTACTGCGTAAGACCCCTTAGAATAACGAGAAGACAAGTATCGTTAACATTAGATTGGCAAGATGACAAGTAACTGTGAACACCCAAAGAAAAGCAGAGGTAGGGGAGAGGAGGGGCCAGCCTCGAAATTCTATCCTATACCTGGGGCATGCAAACCTTCTGGAGTGCAAGCTAGGGGCGGTTATTTATCTGGTTTTAAGATTAGCCATTTCCAAACTTGCATGAAAGAAGCCTGTGGGGCAAAAGTAAAATTTGCCAAAAGTGGCATAGCTGTGGTAAGGCATAAGCTCTATAAAATTGGTCCTTACGGGAGGCGTTCTTTTTATGACTGGTTATATCGAGCAGTTTTAGCATATAGTTCATGCTCGTTAAAAAAATAAACGCAAAAATTCGAGCAGTTTTTATGACTGAATCTATGCTCGTTAAAAAATAGAAAAGTGTGAGCAAAAGTTTCCCCCAGAGTTCAAGCTCATGGAAAAAATGAACCGGTAAATAACCTTTTGGGATCGCAAATTCATCAGCCATAAGAGCCTTGATCGTGTTGTCATCCATCACCTCCACCGTTCATTTGGCCGATTATTCACTTCCATTTGTGTGTTTACCTCTTTTGAGAAACAGCTGCGAAGAGTGATTCCACCTAGCCATCCTGTAACACTGTCGTGATTGGAAAATTCCAACCTGTACCTGGAATCTGTAGATATCCCTGTTTATCACTCGTTCCTCAAAAGACGAGTCTTCTTTCAGCTCTTTTCACTGACTCGTAAAATATGAAAAGTTTGCCGAGTTTTGGCCTTCCAGCTCGTTAAATGACCGGAACGCTATCCCTCTCTAAATTTTAATCTTTTGGACCTGAGGGATTATTGCACAAAAGGATCGAGCGCTTGTCTTGTTCGGCTCGTTAAAAGTACCGAACAGCCATCCCTTCTGTATTGTTTTATACTTTTTCGGATTAAGGGATTTGCTGACGAAAAAGGAATTATGGAGTTGACTTTCCGTACCTTTTCAGACTCTCTAAAAATGAAAAGGACCGAGTTAGTTTTCTTTGTCGTTAGACTCGATTTTAAAACTGATTAAATAGCGACAACTTGTCTTAGACGGAGAAACGGAGTTTCCCTATCGCTAGGCTCCGTTAAATCATAGCGATGGGCTTGCCCGAAGGGCAGGTTATAGAACAAGCATATGTTATCCTCCTCAAGCTTGACAAAAATAAAGAGGTACTGGTCAGAAATGACTGGGGAAAAATTGGGAGAACATCAAAGTTTAATGGTAGCAAGTCACTCTTGAACATGACACTGTTCCTCCGTACCACATCGGGTTGGGTTGTTTCATTCACCGGTCTCATCGCCATGGTCTTCGCCAAACCATCCACATTTGGGGTAATGCTACCGATCCATCGCATCAGTGTCGTTATATGTTCAAGAGGGGTCATTCTGAAAGTGTCAACCGTGTCCCATCCACTGCCATACATTATCCTTCATCCATTCATGATCGCCACCCTGAATCATATGTCACAGTTTGTTTTCACCTCCACTAAAGTCATTAGCTCCGTTCCGTGTCATTGATGTGGGATTCATTAAGGCCCTCCTTTGACGGATCGCTTCTTGTCGACTTCAGCTCATTATCCAAGAAGTTGATCTAGGAACACCCCCATCAGTGCTTTGAAGCTTGCATGCCTCAATGGCAAGTTTCTCACTTCCGGCGACAGGTATACATCAATGACCTTCGACCAGAAGATTTTGCGTGGCGTTCGACGCCAAGTCCTTTATTCACGCCACGTGAATTGTACTGCAGTACCTTGAGGGTCATCGTCATTATTGGTGATTCCTCTCGCGCTTGTTAACGTTTTCATTATTGACCGGTAATCAAGCGATGTCTTTCCATGTTCGACTTCAGCAAAATTCTCACATGGATCGACTTGTACATAGAGTGAAGATCGAACGAGTTTGAAGACCCCGGATCTAGTTTCATCCATCCGGCTGCGATACATATTCAGGAAATATAAAAGCATTTGTCATGTACATCATTGCAACAGATGATCATCCTACTCAAAGGATGATAATTTCAGCAGAAAATTATCAGTCTACCTTCAGACGATCGTCTGTCATATGTACCAAAATGTATTTATAAAAGCTGAGCATGGGAATGCCCGCCTCAGCTAGATCATGAAAACAGAATGAAAAATAATGTATTGTATTGTATTGTATTACAGGGCACCTTCTCAGCACTGGAATGAACTTCGGACCCTCTAGATAAAGCATTTCACCCGATAAACGGCCTCATACTTTAGGGGGCAACTGTTATAGACATTTTTGTGCCTCGCACATGGAGCATGAAATGTCAATAATTACAGGATCCTCAGTCCCTAAACATGTTGTTCTTACCCCTAAAAGAACAAGGTCATCAAACAACAGCACTTCCAATCAGTTCTCCACCTGAAAACACTTCAAAACAGGCTAATTTTGGATCATGTCAGCTGCTCCACTGAGCATCTGCGCTGGAATGCAACTGCTCCTCCTTGTACCTGTGCTGGAAGTCAAATCTAATGAAGGCTACCTGCGCTGGGCGAGATTGGCCAAGTGGCACAGTCATTCTGCAAGGTGTCGACTGCCCAGGAAGCTTCCAAACTGACACTTGGTTCATGAGATTCGCCCTGTGATGAGTAAGAGGTACTTGATCACCATGTGTAAGCAAGGATCTCCAAGTGGACTCAAGAACTGAAGATTAACTGAAGAGGAGAGAGGACACAAGGCAGCTTCATGTCAGTCTCAAGCTGACTCATCCTCTCTTCTTCTCTCCTATATATAGAGCTCTTCTATGAGGTCTAAGGAGGCTGGAATTTTGTGTAAAGCAAGGAGGTGCTGTTGGTTTACAGTTAGAGCTATTGGTGATTGTTTTACTAGAGGTGAAGAGGAGAGTTCTTGCTGCTGGGGAGGTGCTGCTGGATTGGAGCCATCATTGGTTGTAACCTTCTCAGAACCCTGTTACTTCTATCAATAAAGTTTTGCATGTTCTCCTATATACTTGTATTGCATTGATGTATTGTATTACATGTATATTTGATTCACTCTAATCCATGTATCAGTTATGAGTACTTGTATCTTGTAGTTTCCTCTCTTGTTTGTGCAGGATCTGTGTGTAGCTGGACCGGCAAAAAGAGCAAGGAGCTGGGAACAAGAGACAAAGAGAGAGGACAAGGATCGACTAAGCGAAAGACACCAGGTTGGTTAATCTTTCTTCATCCTCTCTGTACTTTCATAAAGGAAATCATAAAAACTTTACTTTCAGTTGTTGCTAAAGACTGTCACCTTTAGAGTAGGGATAGGGTCATCCGCATCGGATACTTTTCCCCACAACAAACTGGCGACTCCGCAGGGGACCTAGTAATCTTGTTATTGTGTTTGTATATTTGCTATTCATTTCTTGAAGAAAAGAGTACCAAATCGAAAGCTTTTGGACTATATCAAAACGAATAGAGGGACTGCAACTCTTGCTCAT